>VFFE01007957.1:565549-669225 GCA_008921705.1 Burhinus oedicnemus
AATGTTAGAAAATGCTCCTGATCCTTGAATGTTTTGTAGCTGGAGATTGGCTCTTGATTGACTTCTCCGTGCTGTTGCATTCATTGATTCACGTGTTTTGTAATGCGTCTGCATACTGGCTGAGTCACAGCAAGCAGTATAGGAATTGCTGCAAGGAACTTTATAGTTCCCTTCAGGTGTGCGAGGTGGCCTTTAGGGGAAGAGGAGTACCATTGTTTTTTGCAGCTCGGTGCTTGGCTGCGTGCACTGATGGAGAAACTCTTGAGTAACTTCCAAGAGTGGCTTCAGGTCTCTGTTCTGGTATCTTTGCCAATGACACCTAAATTAGATTTCTATTTTAGTTTATTTGATTTAGTTTGTTTCTTTTTAGTTTATTCTATTTAGTTTATTTTGTCCCATGCTGAAAGTTATGTTCATGATAATAAACTGCAAAAAAGCCTGGAGAGGAATGGTGGTGCAGATCCCAGGTGACTGTGTTGCAGTGGTTTAAGAAAATCTCTCAGTTCCTGTAGAAAGCATTTTTTACATGTCCCTGTAAAATCCTACAGGCACTTCCAGTAAGATGTTGTCGCTAGGCTTTCCCGCCTTGATTTCTATTCCCAACTAAGAAAATACTGGATGAGAAAGCTGGACTGACTCACCGGCGCTGGTGCAACGGCTGGAGCAGGGTGGGGGAGGGTGTGGGAATTGGGGCTTACAGTATATGGGGAGGTCGGTTGAAGCCGCTGGTGTTACACACAAGACCAGTCATGCATGCTGCTTTGTTGGCTTTTTGAGGCAGCTTTGAAATGACATCACATCTGAGTGTTAGGGAAGGTCTCCTAGAATGGATCTAGACATGAAAAGGAGTTCCTTTGCAGTGCGTAGCAGCTGAGGTTTGGGTGATTATTCCATGGCAAGGATGGGATTTGTTTTGAATAGCCACACTAAATTTTCACGTAAACTGGAAGGTCCTCACCGTCTAACCTCATTCTGTTGTGAGCAAGAAGAGGAGCTACTTCTTTGAGGAAGACCCACCTCAACCACAGCCCAGAGGCTAAAGTAGTTATTAGAGATGTGAATCTAGCAGCACTGCCGCTTTTATTTTCGTGTGAGACCCTCCCATAGGTTTTCCCTCCCATGTGAATCTCATATCTGCTAGAGCCTTTAAAGCATGAGAAGTGATTCTGAGAGGCAGAGGACCTGGCATTTCTTCGGGCCTCCTTCATTGGGCGCCTCTGTGTAGCATCCCTCCCGAGTGCTGGATGCTGTCCTGGTGTGCAGAGAGCATCGGTGCTGTAGCCGTCGGTACTTGCCCACGTGGTGGTGAGTCCCCGTGTCCCAAGCTGTGTGACACCTTCCTCTCTAGAGGCTGCCTCTGCCGTATCCTTTTCCTCAGCGAGGAAAGTAAGCCTTGTCTCTGCTTGGGCCCATACTGCGATGCGTTGTGTTGATGCCCTTAAAAACGTTGATTTTTTTCATGCTGGCGTGTGCAAGTATCAACCACCTTATTTGTAAACTCCCCTTTGACTCAGGGCAGAGACAAGTCACGGCGAGAGGCGTTTGCATGGGTTACGCCTGCCTTTGCTCTGGGGACGCGCGCGCTGTCAAAAGCTGAAAGCTTTAATTCCTCCGGCTCTCAGGGCCAAGAGTAAGGAATTCCAAATTAAACAGATTAGCTGCGAGCTCCGAACTTCTCCCAGCTGCGCCTATGCCCCAGAGAGCGAGCAATGTAAATATAAGTTCACATTACACTTTGAAGTCGGTGTATATTTTTGACAGTTAAGCTAGTTCCTTATTTTCTAAAAGTAATGAAATGAGTAATGCAGTGGGAGACTTAATCCATGCACATATCCCAAATACAGGTGAAAGCCAAGAAATTCCTATTTCCCGTCAGTTGTGCCTTTTGCTTATGGTTATTTCAGAGGTATAGGCTGGAGAACTTTTTTTTTTTTTGGTGTGTCTAGGAGAGGTAGAGCAGAGTTAAGTAAAAGTGCAGCCATATGTAGTCTCAAAATAAAATTTGAGGCAAATCAACATCAATCAAGCAGTTTTCCGTAGAAGGTACGCTTCGAGGTTTTTTGCATAGTTAAGGAATAAAACGGTGATACAAAGAACACGGCTGTAAAATACAGAGACAAATCTGCCATATTTTACTTGGATATCACGAGGGTTTACAGAAGTTTAGGGTATTTTATATACCATATGTGCTTTATTGCTTAAACTGCAGAGAATTTGTGCTTTCCTGTGAGACTATTACACTTTATGGCAAAATGCTTGAAGAATTGTCTACATATTTGTACAAGAAACGGTAACAACTCATATGGTATCGTTACGGGACAGTTTCACCACGCACAGTGTGAAGAGTTTTGCGTTAAATTTCTACATAGCCTGTGTGCAAGGGACGATGTTGTTCCTGGAAGTACAACTGAGGTGTGGTAGTGTATGGGGTCCATAGTTGTTCCAGAAGGGTGGAAATATAACGACCAGGTGTTGTCCACAAACACAGTAGCTTGTGCGAAGAGCTCAGCTTATTTTGAAGGGATTATTTAACAGTTTCTTCACGCTGTGTGTAGGTAAATCTGCTTTTTTGGAGCTTGAAACAATTTGTGGGGTTGATATTTGCCCAATAAGACCCCACCATGCAAGTGGCACGCGTAAGATCTGTGCTGAGGTGTTACAAAGAGAATTTATTTAGAGGATGTATAGCTTAACAGTTTTGAAGCCACGATGGCCTCTGGAGCTAGAGAGGCTGTCCTGGAATGTATTTATAAAATTATGCTTTTCTGTGTGTTTTGGAATGTGAATACTGTCTACGAAACATTACTTGCTTTATGCTTTGCAGAAGGGAGGCGTTTCCCTGCCATTCCCCACTAGCTGACCCCACGCTCCTCCGATATTTAAAAAAAAGGACTTTTGTGTTTAAATCCACAGGGATGCGCTTGAGGGTTTTAGCTGGGGCCGAACGTTAGGGAAGACCCTGGGAGCGAGACGCTCTGGGGGGGGATCGTTCGCGGACCGTGCTGGTTCAGACGCTGCTGCTTGCCTGCTGTGGAAGAGGCGATGGAAAGCCACTCCACCAGGGTGCTGAGGGACGTCGCTGGATGACGAGTCAGCATCCGCGGCTAGCTGAGGACCACGCCGTATCGGGATTAAAAGTACCAAAGTCAATCCCTTGAATTGCACCTTGGAGCGAGTAGGAAGTTATTATTACTGTTTGAGCGTAGGAAGAGGTAACGGTATCCCCCCAGCAAGGCCCAAAAGTTGAGCGGTGTTTTCGCTGCGGATTTGATCTGGGATTTTCGAAGCAACAAAGGACCCAGTAATAGCTACAGCCTATAAAATCTCTCAATAATAGGATAGAATTTCTCTTCCTTACATCCTTGAGGTATTAAAATGAAGAAATTAAGCTGCAACTACCGTTCATTAGATGCTGAGGGACTGAGTTAATCTCATAAATGGAAAGATTGTTTTCAGGCAGAAGAGGAATTGAGATGAGCCGCAGCTTTTGGGTTCACTGGAATTGATGCATTTAGGATCAACTGTCATTTCAGCCAGCTTTTTTGTTTGTAGTTTCAGTATTCTAAAAATGGTATTTCCTGTCACATATCTGAACGAGATCCCGCACATGCTTGTAATTTAAATGTTGCGGGCCGTGTAACATATGTGGTAATGGAGATCAATGGCATCTTGTATCGTTTTCCTCTTACCCAGAACGTTTGGGTTACGTTTACATGGGTCCCATGGGAGCTTTTTGGAGTCAAAACACATCTCTCCTAAAGCCTGAGTTTACTGGCATTTTGAGGGAGAATGTCCTAATTCTTAAGAAGGAATTTGGAGCACTTTTTAGAACACAAAAGAACATGAGAGAAAAGATTAATTTATTGTGTTGGGCAGATGTACGAGCATCAGAGAACAAGCTACATAAAGTAGCATAAGACTATAAATATTTTTTTTTCTTTTAAATACTAGATGAATGGTGCTGCCCATAACACACGAGAGGGTGCGTTTCCTTTCATTAGTATGACATTATACGAACAGCTTTTAAAGATCCATTTGGATTTCTTTGTTCTATTCCTAGTAGTCAGTTTTAGGGATCAGTGAGCAGTAGTAGGGGAACTGCTATCTGTTTCAACGCTTACTTCTTGCATGTGTATTTTTGTTAACATCAGCATCATTTTTTTGGGAAAAACACATTTCTGGAAAAGTAATGAAAGGTGAAAGCTACAGCCTCTGACAGGTACGTGAAGGGTATTGTAACTGCAGATGAGAGCTCCATCTGCAGAAGTGGTTTTCTTCATAGACATTTATTGACTGAAGTTAAATATTTGGCAGGTGAATTTCAAACATCTTTGTTTTGTAAAAGAAAAAAAAAACCTGCTGAATAATCTGTAACATCACATTTTAAAAAGTGAATAGCAACAGACATTGGGGAAAAAAAAATCAACATCTGGAAATAATAAAGGACACTGAAAAACTTCATTTCTAATGAGAAAGGGAGACAGACTGCAGAATGTGTTCTTTATGTAAACAACATTTGTATTTACTTACATTCCTATTTTATGCTTCCTTTTTCACTTGCACGTCGGTGTTCTGTGATTTGCCCCTTCAGCATGGCTGCGGTCGTACCGAGTGGCTGCACGGCGTCAGGCGGCTGAACTCGCCGTCATTTCCGCTGAGCTTCGCGCCGTGTCCCTGCATCGTCCCGGGAGCCCCTCCGGAGAGAAAGGCTCTCTCCCCCCTCGCTCGGCGTGGTTTTTGCTCTCGCTGGCCGTCCCTTATCTCCTGTAAATGCCAGAGGAGTTTTTAATGGCAGCCTTTGAGGCTGCTTCCTAATGCTCTCCATTTAGCAGCCTGCCCCACGGTCCTGGCTGTTGGAGAAAAAAGCCATGCTCCGAGTTAGCATCGCGTAAGCTGTCATTAACAAACGAGGCTTGTTAAGATGAAGCAAGGTCTGAAAACTTCGAACCATCCTCATCTAGAAATAACCAATACATGCTGCTAAAAGAGCAGGGCCGGCAACCAGAGGGAAAGGAGGAGAAGGGTGTGGAATGGGAGGAAAAAATGATGACCAAGTCAGAGACCAAATAGCTGTGATTTTTCTTTCTATTGCTACGCTTCATTTTGATGAAGTGATTGTGTGGGTGAAGGATACACTGGTAGTTGTGTGTGTCTGAGCTGTGATAGTCATTTGTAACTTGTTTGCTCCTTTTCTCTCTCTCTCTAAGTGGAGAGGAGGGTGCTTATAAAATAACTAGCATAGTGCAAATATTTTTACTGAACAAAAAGGTCGAGAGTTCAAAAAATAATGACGGACCAGAGTCCTTCTCCATTGTGAGCTCTTGTTTGCTCAGCAGCAGAGCAAGCGGGCCGTGCCACGGTTTATGGTACTTTCTTAAAGGCTACACACTGGCCAAGAAATAATGGGGAAATGGTAAAAACAATGACTCGTAGCATAAGATTTCACTTGGCTGAACTTTGGCATCCCTAGAAATGAACTATTCTCTAAACGCTACAGATAAAGAATGGCTTTCGTGGTTAAGTGATTATATGCTGTAGTGCCACGCAATTAATAAATGGCCTAACTATAGCTGTCTGTGCACTAAGGGGAATAGCTTTAAGTCATCGTTATCTACCTATAATTATGGAGTAACGTATGTGCAGGTGGTTTTGTGTATAGGAACTCTGCCTTCCTTGTGCTTTCAGGCAAACGTCAATATGTTCTGACATAATAAGAAGAACTTTTTATCAAATGAGCGATGTTTATATGTGCCCTGTGGTGCTTCATTGTACTCGATTCCTCCTCAGTCATTAGCAATTTATTGCTCACTCCTTCATCAGTCAGGAGCAGTGGGGAGGAAAAACTTTGGGGGTGACATATATAAGGATACAGCGAGCATTTACATTTCAGGACATGATTTAAAACCACGAAGGCAAGATTAATTATTTACTGGTTGCAGTCCTGCTCTGAGGACATCTAGCTGAGCCCTTTACCAAAGATACTTTGTTTGATGAAGTGTAGTTTATTAATTGGTTTAAAGACCTGTACTTTTTCCAGGCTGCCAGCCAATTCAGTGCTTAGCAGATGCGTATGTTGTACTTGGCCTTGACTTGTGTTTCACCAGTGTTTTATCTCTGGTGGATGCTTGTGGTCTACCGTTCAGCAGGGATGCATCGCTCATCCTTAGGGCTAACTTCTTGTTTATAAGTCTAATGCTTTTCCATCCCCTCTCTAATGTGTCCGGTCTCTAAGAGTAAGTCAGGGTTGAAGGAACTGATGTGAAGCAATTCCTGCCCAGGTTTGGAAAGTGTCTGGGACCAGTCTGCCCATCCTGCTCCTGGCGGGAGGCACCTCAGATAGCAGCATGGAGCGGGTGATGAGTCGCAGGCCAGTTCTGGTGGCCACAACACACTCCTCGCTGCCTCTCACCTGGGGATGCTCATGCAACCACCCTGTTGTCTGTGCCCACTGCAGGAGGAGAACGTCTGCCTTGGAGAGACCTCAGGAACTGGCTGCTCACTGCATAGGTTATCTTGGTGGGCTGGTTTTGCCCTGATGGCTGTAGTATGTCTACCTTTGCTTTCAGCACTGAGTTACTACAGCTTTTCAACAACAACAACAAAAATCCCCTCTCGCCCTCCTGATTTTGTTTTTTGGCAACAGCTGCACCATTCTTAGTAAAATACTGTTTTGTTTAATGGGGGGAAGGAGGGGAAACCTCACCTGGAGCAGATGCCTAGTATGGAAAATCTCTGTCCGTATTCCAAGCTACACATAAGCTGTATAGTAGAGAGGGTTATACAAGCGGTCCCGTACTGCTGTGGGACTTTCAGCTCTCTCTGATCTAGAGGCTGCATACATCAGATGTTCTGAACAGCCCGTAAAGCTTCGATCTCCCTTCGATCCCCGACTTGGGGAGCCGCGGTTTATCTGTTTCTACGTGGCTATCTCAGATTATACATATAAAACAAAGTACGCTGGATTTGTGAACTGCATGCACATTTCGAGCTTTGTGTGGTTTGAATTTTATAAGGGCTGGGTTTACTTTGCCTTTCAAGAGAATTTATTTCTGCTCATGTCTGTTGTTTCTTCTTAGATGGTTTGCGGGTGATATGTGTGCAAGTGCCTCAAGTTTCTCCGACAAGATGTGTTCCACAAATCCAGCAAATTGGGTCACCTTCGATGATGAACCACTCTTCCAGTCACCTCAGAAGCTGGTTGATAATCAGAGTAGTTGTAAAGCGAATGGCCTCAAACTCAATCTGTCTAGTGTGCATGAGTCTTCAAGTAGGTCATCTTCTACAGGCAGCACTCCACTCTCGTCTCCTGTAGTTGACTTCTACCTAAGTCCTGGACCCCCCAGCAACTCTCCACTTACTACACCTACCAGAGACTACCCAGGAAGTCCATGCATCCCAAAGCCTGGGCTTCACATCCTTTATCCCATCCCTGAATGGCCATCAAATGTTAACCTTCTTCCCTCGCCGGGGATTTGCTCATCCCTAGCCTCACAGAAACCGAGCAGCCTTCCCTTGAACACCTCGTCTAATGACCATCCATTTAAGACTTCGGTCTCCAAATCAACAGACGAAGGAAGCCCTAATCCTCCAGGAAGCTGTGAGGAGGTAGGAGAGTTGTCATCAGCACTGGGGCGCTTCCCGTACTTCCAGAGCGACTGTGCTTTTTCCAGTCCCTTTTGGAAGGAAGGATGCTCGCTCAGCACGTCACCAGCTACTGTTAGCATGCACAGGAAGGACAAAGTGCTCGACAGGAGTGTCTGTCATCCTAAAGACAAAGAAACTTGCCACGATCAGAAAAGCCTTAACCAGGGCTCCTTCAGCTACATCTGTGAGAGGCTTGAACACCTGCAAGTTGATAGCTGCGATGCCGCGGGAAGCCCACCCGTCTCCAGCGCTCACACGTGGCACATGCTCTCCCCCGCCGTCCCACACAGCCTCTTCAGGAGCCGGAAGGCGGATGGGTGGCCATTCATGCTGAGGATTCCTGAAAAGAAGAACATGATGTCATCTCGGCAATGGGGCCCTATTTACCTTAGCATCCTAGCCGGAGGTGTATTGCAGATGTATTATGAAAAGGGCCTGGAGAAACCTTTCAAGGAATTCCAGCTGCAGCCACACTGTAAGCTATCCGAACCCAAATTAGAGAGCTATAATGTCTCAGGAAAAATCCATACGGTGAAGATCGAGTGCGTGTCTTACACAGAGAAAAGGAGGTATCATCCCAAAGTAGAAGTGATCCATGAGCCGGAGGTTGAGCAGATGTTAAAGCTGGGCACCACAGATTATAATGACTTCACCGATTTCCTTGTAACGGTCGAGGAAGAGCTTATGAAACTTCCTACCATTTCTAGACAAAAGAGGAATTATGAAGAGCAAGAAATAACTCTGGAAATAGTGGATAACTTTTGGGGGAAAGTCACTAAGGCAGAAGGAAAACTCATAGAAAGCGCTGTCATCACGCACATTTACTGCTTATGTTTTGTGAATGGAAGTGCCGACTGCTTTCTAACCCTGAATGACCTGGAGCTCCAGAAGAGGGACGAGCGTTACTTTGAGAAGGAGGAGGAGAAGAAATGGATTGATATTCTTGATTGCCATTTCCATAACTGCGTCAAAGCGCAGGAATTCGAGCAATCGCGAATCATTAAGTTTACACCCCCAGATGGCTGTCGGCTGGAACTGATGCGTTTCAGGACACGGTATAATGGGCAAGACCTTCCCTTTTCTGTGAAGGCTGCAGTAGTGGTTCAGGGGGCATATGTTGAACTTCAGGCTTTTATAAACATGTCTTCAACTGCTCCAATCCCAACGCGTTTACCCTCTGTGAAATACTGTGAAAACGTTATGATACGTTTTCCCGTTCCCACACAGTGGGTCAAAGCACTTTGGACCATGAACCTCCAAAGGCAGAAGTCTCTCAAAGCAAAAATGAATAGGAGAGCGTGCCTTGGCTCTTTACACGAGGTTGAATCTGATCCCGTAATACAAGTCTCGGTTGGAACAGCAAAATACGAGAGTGCCTACAGGGCTGTTGTGTGGAAGATAGACAGGCTTCCAGATAAAAACTCAAGTAAATAATTTGCGCTAAAAAATGATGGGCTTGGGTGCATGTCTTCGCTGTTTTTATGCTTGTGTACCTCCATCAGCTTCCGTAGTTTGAGTTTTTATTTGTGTGGTGGTATTGGCAGAAGCTGGAATAACCTTTTGGGGAAAAAGAGAATATAGCTGCTTTTGGTTTTTTTTTTTTTTTTAAAGCACATTTTCCTACCTTACTGCATGGAGGCAGATGTGTTATTGTCAGTAATGGTTAAGGGTGCGCCGTCATGGAAGTGGATCTTGTCATTCTGAGTAAACCTCAAATGCATAGTAGGAAAGAGGGAAAGGATTATGCTTTCAATATACCAGCTAAGCAATGGTGGGATGGGAAGCAAACACCAGTAGGTGAAATGATTTGCCCGCCCAATATCATGCAGTTAATAGAAAAAGTGGTAATGTAACTGTTGCGTCTTGGCTTTCTAGCAGAGTTTAAGAAACGGTAGGTCTGATACATAACTAGAAGGTATTGTGGTCAAACTTGCTGTAGCAAGTTGAGTGTGCTTTTGCAAAGGCTGCTGTCTATTACCTCCTTTATGGGTTCGTGTATTGAGATTGTACGCTCATGGCAATAACTGCACTGACAAGAAATGCCTCCCACTTTATTCCTCCTTCCTACCTCACTAAAAACTTGCAGCAATAAAACCAGCTAAGTTTATAGTCATGCACGTGGGAGTTGTTAATTTCCCACTAAGTAAAATAGTTAATTTACCTTAATTTACCTTAATTTAATGGAGAAAATATGGGGGTTTTTGGGAAAGAAAATATAAAGATATGGTTTTAAAATTCCGGGTTTTAGACATGTTACCAGATTAATAGCCTTATATAGCACTTTTCTAAAGGCATAAAAAGTCTTGAAGAATATATTATTCTGCGTCAAGTTCAGTAGAGTGAAGGCATTTGATCCTTTCCTTGGATACGCATTACATGTACTTGAGGCTTTGGGGATCTGTGTAAGACAAGGGCATCTATTAAAGCATTTTGCCTAAAATACCTGTAAAATCTGTACTTCTAAGAAGGTGGTAAGTGTACAGCATTAACAGATGGATTGGCCTAGTCTTGTAGTGTCCTAACTGCCTGGACTACCTACCTCTTTAAAATGTCCAGAAAAAATACAAGCTTTTTAAGGCCTGGTTGCAGGTATGCGAGTACTAAGTTGACATATCCACTCCTATGTTCTGACAGCTAGATGTGTGTGCAGGTGCGAGTTTTCATTCAAAACTATTAAAAACAAGAGTAAAGGCAAAAAAACTCATGAGGATTTTTTTATCTAATTGTAAATTATATTTAATCTGATCTGTTGTTTAGGTCATTATGACTTTTTTTTTTTTTTTTTACAGTTTGATATTTGAATACCTCTGATTTTTCAGTGACAGAAGTAACAGATCAACAGAAAAACTGAGGGAACTGAAAGTTGAAATGAAATGAAAAGGGAGTGTTATCCTAAGTCTATATATGAACTAGATTGGTTTTGGTATTAAAAGACCATTTGAAAGCATCCTGCATCAACATGCTAATCTGGCAGTTCTGAGAGTATGAATTATTTCACGGCTACTGGCAGATGAGACCTAGTATTTTTACTAATGATGCTGCGCAGAAGTACTGGTGCCTTTTGCGTGTAGACTGGGTCTTGTTTAGGCGATGAGGTCTCTCAAACCTCGAGCAGTTGTGCCTTTTGATCTCTATTGATGCGCACCGTGGGAGGAACAGCACAAACATTGCTGTGGTCATATTCAGAAATGACCTTGTGTTAACGCCGTCTCTGGTTTTCCCCTTCTTTTTCTTTGGAAGAAGCTGTGGTCGGCTTGGACCCGTAGCTAATGCCATATGGTTCCTCCCGAATTGGCTAAGCCCTCCCTTTTGCACGCTGCGTGCTACCTGGGTATCTCACGCTCTGCTTGGAGAGGATGCCGGCGGCTGCCAGGCAATGGGCAGCGGGAGAGCGGAGGAGACGCAGCATCAGCAGACGGACTAACACAAGGCAGGGAGCCAAGCCTGAGTTAATGGTGGGGGGAGAGAAATGACAGCGAGAGGGAAGATAAGGGGAGGCAGTAAGGGAAGGCGTTGGGAAGACTGGAAAATGGACAGGGAGGGCGGAGGAGTTGATGGAGAGGTGTAGGAGAACCAGTGGGCAGAAGAGATTCTTCAGGTCTTCAAAATCTGTAGATATGGGCGTCTTGCACTCCAGGCTTCAAGGATTTGCACCGTGCTGCTGTGACTGGTGTGTTTTCCCAAGGCTTACGGGACTGACTGGGTAGCTTTTAATATTCTTTGCTATTTAATGTAGGTTTGCTTCTGCAAAATCAAGTCGGCAATTTAGTCAGGCAATTTTAAAGAAGATTATAAGTCTTTCAAAGTCTTTAATTCCCTGCAGTTCGTTCACCTTAAGATTTGATGTGCACAATTAACTCCAGATTTTATTATTTGAAAGTAAGAACTGGTTTTTGTGGCATTCTACAGCTTTACGGTATTTTCTGCCGGTAGCTTAAACTTTTGACATTTGAATAATTCCTCTGGCTGAGATCTGCAAAATCATTTGTATCCTTGAAATGTTCATGCATTTGAAAAAAACATTTTGGTAGTAATACTGTCTGGTCAAGTTTTAAACCTCTCTATCAAGTTTTCTGTGTGCAGTTAAGAGTTTAAAAATAGAGTTGTCCCAAGGCGTGCCAAAAATCTGGAGGCAGTCAAACTAATAGAAATATGTAAACTTTCATAATACGTTTACTGCAGGGAGAAAAATATGCTGAGCCTTTTGCTTTCAAAAAGCCTTTGTCCAAGGCTGCTTCTAAAAAGAGGAAAGGGAAAAGCAAAGGTTGCCTGCAGTTATATTGTGACTCTGTTTATAGACATCAAAATATGTGAGTATCCACTGGATTCTACTAAAGTGCTTTGTTGGAAGAGTGCAGGCCAAGTGAAGTCTATGTGAGCTGTGAGATACCCCAGATTTTTAGAAGCTGCCTATGCTTATTCCAAGATATAAATGGAGAGTTTGGAGTCTGAGTGTTAACATTATTTAAAAAAAAAAAAAAAAGAAAGGTGAAAAAGCTGTAGACTTTGAAGGGTCGATCCAATGAAGTTTCTGCAAATTGGGTCTACATTTGTGAAATCGGGGCACCGTATAAGGAAATGTGGAATATTTCATAATTTCAGCATGGTACTGGGGCCAGTCTTTGCACTGGAGAAACTGCACCTGTATCGCCCAGGGAACTGGGAAGAGACTAGACCTTGAAATGCTGTGTTTTAATCTCTTGCTGTGTGAATTTGTGCCCTGTGGTGTTTCCTGCTAGGACACCTCCATCCTTGGGCCATTATGTAAAGCAGCAATTCTTCAGCTGATTATTTCTCCTTTTCTTCTGCCTCATGGAGCCACACTGAAGAAGCAGTGATTAAGCAACACAGAGGAATGGAGCCAGGGGAGCTTGTGGCTGCTGGCAGCCTTCAGCATCTGAGCATGGACTCAAGTGTGGGAGGTGATGTGGCTCCCAGCAACCTTCAGCTGCTACTTTTTTGTTTTCTGAACTGCCTAGGTGGACGCTCCAAGCCATGACTTTGTTAGGTGGGCTCCATCCTTGTGCAGCCACCTCCTGGCACCAGCACCATTGCAAACTGCTCCTTGGCAGTGGGACCTTCCCACCCCCCTGTTTCCTATGCATTTCTTGCAGAAGGTTGGATAAATGCACCCATCTAGACATAGCTGCAGGAGTTGTTAACTTTTAACAATCCTAATGTAAATCCGTTCTTAGTAATCGTTGATATTTTAATTTTCAAAATAAGACTTTTAGAACTGGACCTATTTTGGCAAAAGTAGAATTACTACTTAACTAAAATAACCAGCACATTTCTTTGGCCTAAATTGCTTGGCTTCATGAGCCTTTCTCAGATCAGGGTTGCTTGAATGCTACTCATACAGGTAGATAAATAGTGTGAGTAAATGCAGCAAAGTTAGATTGTTTGTGAAGTGCTATATGAATGCTAAATGACAGTTTGAATCTAGTTTCATAGTTTTACTGATTTGTTTGTTTTGGCTTTTTTGTTGTTATCCTTCAGAGAAAGAGAGCAAGAATTTGGAACATTTTTAGGATATAAGAGCCCAATTTTTAGATGTGAGAGGAAACAGGAAAGACTTAGGTCTCTGAATTCACAAAAGTCTTAACAAGTTGCCTAGACACCTAAACCCTAGGGCTTCTGTCTTCTGAGTTAGCTAGTAAAAGCTCAGTTATCTCCCCGAATTATCTGGTTGCCTTTCAGGAGTGACTGGCTTCCATCAGGCCAGATAGTCATGTCTCCACGATGCCTGATGGGCTACATTTTGGATGGCTGGGCTCGCATCTGAATATGTTGTCTGAGCTTCTACTGGGCAACTGTACAGACTTGCACCATGCTTGCTTCATCCAAATTGTGTTTACACACCACTACCTTTTTTCTGGGCGACATCTTGCTTATTCACCATTACAGTTTTTTTGGCAAAAGGATCTTGTACATGCAGCCTCTCTTTCTTCTTCTAACTCCAGTGTAATACAAGGCCTGGGAAACAACAGTTTCACGGAGCAGAGATGACAAGGACTGGCCAGTTTTAGGTGAAAACTAAGGCAATGCTCACCATCTTCTGATGTGTTGGTTGATCGCTTTGTTGTCTGACAGCCGATGGGAAGAAGTTGCTGCACGCTCCTACCACAGCCCAGCAGTGGGCAGAGGAACTTCTCCACAAGTGAAGTGGTGAGTAACTCCTTCTGACATTGAGGTTGGTACGGGGGATGGATGGGCTGTGGGGAACCCTGTGTTTTGGAGTAGGCAAACGGGTCCAGTGGAGGCTGCTCCAGAGGACCCAGAGCAGTAGCCTTACCCAGATCCCAAAACTATTATCTCTGCCTTTGCAGGTAACCACCTAGGGGAAAGAAAGGACCCCAGAACTCATCGGATCCCAGCACTGAGACCACTTCATGGGTGTGGGTTAGCTGGAATATAAGCCCAGAGGGTTTTTTTAAGTGCTATATGGTACTGAACCACAACTGTGCCATGACTAACACAGGAGCCTTTAGCAGCAGGTGAAGAGGAATGGCCCATTTATGCCTGGGCTCAAGTGGACATCTACCATCCAACATTTACCATCAGATACCTGTCCAGGAAAATTCCAAGCAGTGGTTATTTCTGGATTCCCTTTCTCAGAAAACAAAAGAATTTTCCAGACAATTCCCGCTGCTACTTTTCTGTCCATAGGCCTCCCTCCCACAACAGGAAGATGTCGAATTTGATCTCCAAAAGCCTACACCCTTTTCCTGCTACCACAAATGGACTCCAAACAAGATGCTACTGCTTTTGGACAAACCCTTTCTCCTCAGATCCTTGGTCAACCATAGCCCCAGAGGCAGAGTGTGCTGCTTTACTGGCCAGGGCATGATGTGCCCATCTTAGTGTTGCAACTGCTGCTATGAAGGACCCTTCACTTGTTGCTGACGTTGTGCAGTCTGTGCATCCCAACCCAGCAAACAGCACAAAGACCAGGTCAAGTAAGTGTGTTTCCAAGCTGCATCCCAGGACTACCACTGGAGAGTGGAGCAGGTCCTGGGAGCCAGGAGGAGCACAGCTTGGGTGGGTTGTGGTACCACAGATGGCATGACGTCTCACAGTTTGTCTGTGGAATGGGGTGCTGCTGCTGGTCTCCTTCACTGCTGGTGTTGCTGTCATCACAGCTGTTGCTGGGATGATGGCAGATTCAAGGATGGAGAGGCTTACCCCAACAGGGGAGTTGTTCCACCATGTCCAGGCAGTCTGGAAGAGGGACCGTGGACCCAAGAGAATGTTAGTACAGGAGAAATGGGCTTGGACACAGCAGGAGATGACCGGCAGCAGATCATGGACAAAGCCCACATCACAGAGGTATGCAGATCTGCCTGTCACTGTGTACATCAGTGATGAAGCACCATCTCCTCCTCACGCTTGTTTAGTCCTTGTCCAACTTCCTTCTCAAGGAGCTGACAGGTGGTTGTAATACTTGTTTCTGACTTTGTTTCCTCTTCTATTTCAGTAATAAAGTCCTTAATGTTATAGTTTTACCTGTCTCTGTGTATTGTATTACTGTCCTGAGACTTTAGCCACATGCTGTGTGCCCCTGGCATCACACTCCCTTGAATAATACCTTCACGGGCATGCAAATCGGGTATCTGTGCTTTAGTGCCTCGCAGGACTCTGTCCTATGGTGTGCTGCGAGATGCGAGTAATGTCCCGCACACACCAGTAGCACTGATTTAGCACAAATCACAGTCACTACCTCCCACTCCACCCCCATACCAGCCTTGCTGTACAGCGGTGTGCGTGACTCTGAGCCCAATTCACGCGCAAGCAAACTACACAGCAGCCTATTACATAAAAAGGAGGTGACGGTGCTGCTGCTTTTGGTCATGGGCCATGTTTTGGGTGGTGGTTGTCATTTTGTAGGTGTGTGTGGGTTGTAAAGCGTTGTGCCTTGACTGGTGCAGCAGGTGGGTTGCAAAGTCTGCAAGGAGGGGTGAGGTTTTTCCATCCGATCTCTCCAGCCCGTCCTGCTCAGTTTGGTTTCCATCCGTCTGTGCTAGCTGTGGTGGTGGCCATTGCTGGGCACCTGCTTCTCCCCGCTCATCTTAAAGGTGTTATTGTACTGGGTGTACTTAGGGGAGCTTCATTCCCCAAACTCGGGACCTACATATTAGTTGCAGTGATCCCTACCGGTCCCTTTTATGGATCTGCCCTTGCATTTATGAGTTCAAGTTGTATGACGTCTTTCTACAATTTCTGTAAGCAGGTCCTTTATGAGCATGTATTAGAGCTGTGCTTTGGTAGAAGGAAGCAGCCGGTTCTACGTGGGGAGCGGTTGCTGGGTCTCCATTGTGATACACGACTCCTTAAAGACTGGGAGACTTTGTGGCTGATACTCTTCCATGGTGCAGGACTCTAGCTGGTGTGTATATAGCATTATTTTCTGAAATCCAGTTCAGGTTTTCTTTGAACATTACAAGTACTTATGTAAAGAAGCAGCATTTGGGACTAGGATGGAGAGCGATGTACTGCTGGAAGCAAGCCTGCAGGGGATGCTTGTAAATCAGCCCCGTACAGAGTCCAGATGGTGAAGGACGGCACTTGCCCAGTGACGTGCCCCTTGTCCAACGCAGTGGCTGTAAATGCTGCTGTGTTTCTGTGTGCATGCCTTTGGGGTCAACTGAACAGAGAGAGGAACTCTTGCAGTCCACAAACAGCTTTTTAAGCTACTGGTTATTGTTGTTGTTATTAAACATGGAAAAAAGAAGAGGGGAGAAAAAGAGTTGGAGACCTCCCCATCTGAAGTTTAGGGGCTGATAATCCAAAGAACACTTCCTATTCCTTTCTCCCCTTCCCTCATCTTTTCTTCCAGGCAGTCAAGTTGTAACTGTGCTGTTGAGTGTAACTGCAAGGAGGAGGGAGGGAATTATTAATTGTTCTATTTTTATAGTTACTCAAAAGGAAAACAATGTTAAATGTTTTAGTGAGTATGATTAAGACAAGTATGAATTTCATGCTTTTTAAGCCCTGATTTTTGGGGACCCATTGACATTATGCCAGACTTGAAATGAAACCTGGAGGATGGTTTATTGAATTAGACTTTGTTCTGGTGATGCTGGAGACACACGTGACAGAGCTCTGCCCATCAAACTGCTCAAACATAAGTTCTCTCCTAAAATCAGAACTGGCTTGGGCAGGCTGTGAGGCAGGTCGCAGAGAAAACCTGCAGCACAGACCAGAGGATGCTGCACCCAGCCCAAGCCTCCCAGAAGCAATGGAGATGTAGCTTTTTTTTATTTACTTTTGCCTTACAAAATGCCCACGAGCCTGTGGATGTGGAGTGTCATAGTGATTTTTCCCGTGGGATGGATAAAGCTCAGTCTGTGTTAACTCCATCTTCAGTACTTCCTTCATTCTGATAGAAATAGATTCCTGCCACTGGAGAAAGCCAGTGCGTAAAGAATGGGACATTTTTGCCTGAACTTTGAGATGCCGTTCAGTGTAATGGATGAAGGCCAAACATACGCTGCCAGGCTTGCCTTTGACAAAATACAGCCAGTCCTTTCTCTGCCTTTTTTTCTGCCTGCAGCCAAATGGTAGTTAGTTGTCTATGCTGATGCTTAAAATCCTGGAGAGGAGGAGAAACACAGAATTGCTACTTTTTGCCCTGAAGAATTTGGAGAGGCAGCTGTGATATAAAGGATTCTTTTCATTATATTCTGTTATACTGCTTTCACGCACATAGTGAGCCTGCTGCCCTCGGTTTCTCTGGAAAGCAGGCTTTTCACCTTGGTGATCCTGTGTGCCAGGAGGAGGAGAAATGCTTTCCCTTACCATTGCCGCCTATAAGAAACATTAAAGCAAGTGATCCCTAGGATCTAAGGCTGGATTAAAGTAATTTAGAATACGCTGCACTACATGGGCAGTCCTTCATGACTCTGCTTTATAACATGGCAGTTACTTTAGTAATACTTTTCTTTGGAAGAAATGGGGTATGTTGTTTTCCCAGAACAAACCAAGTGAGAAAGGGAGTCCGGGTAGCCCTTATCCTGGCAGCTGGGATATATCTTGTTTGAGCAGCACTCTGAGCGGCGCCTTTATCTTCCTGCCATAGACATACCGTAACAAATGATGTTGCACAAGATAGCTGTAGTACTTGAAATAAACACTCCAGTAAAATTCCTACAGCAGAGAGCTCTGGAAAGGGTGGTGGATGGACAGAGGGCAGCATGTCTGCCTTGGCTAAGCTGGGGCCTTCCAGTTTTTATTTTTCTACAAGGGTGAGAAATGTATTTTTAAGGGAAAATTGAGATTTTTCCCTAGTAGTCTGAATTTAGCAACCAGTTCTTAAGTTTGTAATACTCTTCTCTCAATCAGAAGCTGGGAGGATCCGGTAAATCTTATGTAAATTAATTTGTAAAACTGCCGTGATTGTGAAAAGTGTGCTGAAACAGACAAAAAATGAGTAAGGGGCCACCTTCTGCCCAAGTGGCAAAAGATTGTGCGTAGAATAATCTTGTATCGTCACAACAGCTCTGCATTAATGAAAGAGCTGTGCTGTCTGGCTGGCAGATTAACCTTGCACTGTAAACAAAAAAAAGATAATTAACTAATGGTGTGATTTGTTTTGTTTGTTTTTTTTTTTTCCTTTTCCAAGGTTTGGATCATCCACACAGCCTGTCTTACAAACTGGAACTCGGATCAGACCAGGAAATCCCGTCTGACTGGTATCCATTTGCTACTGTCCAGTTCGTCGTTCATGATACCTGCGCCTCGGGGACAGAAGTCAAGTCACTGGGCGTAGAGAGTGATCTGCAGCCCCAGAAACACGTGGTTCAGAAAGCTTTTTACAATTGCCAGGTATTTTCAGGGCTTTTCCTCCTCTTCTTCCTCCCCACTCCCCCATTTGCAAGGCAAATGTGCTTTGTGTTCCAAACATATCTTGCATGCAGTCGTG
Source organism: Burhinus oedicnemus (assembly GCA_008921705.1). Taxonomy (NCBI): domain Eukaryota; kingdom Metazoa; phylum Chordata; class Aves; order Charadriiformes; family Burhinidae; genus Burhinus; species Burhinus oedicnemus. The sequence continues at coordinate 584,115 of VFFE01007957.1, forward strand.
ATAATGACTTTGAGCAAAAGAATCATTAAAAAATAATTCCTTGTATGATCAAAGATGCTGCTGAAAAACAGAACTGCAAATGCAGCATTGTTATTCCTCAGTTGGGCTATTTTTGGGAGCAGCGGTTTTGAAAGTATTGGGTCTGGAAATGTTTTGATTCTGAGTCAAAGCTTTTATTCATGCCATTGCTGCAGTTCACACTTTCAGTGCCCAATTGGTTGCTAATTCTACCTGTTTTTTTGTTTTCTAACTACAGGTTGAAATTGAAAAGAAGTGGATTAGGCTTGATGGAGAAGATCCAGATAAGGCTGGCAACTGCCTAATGCAGTAAAAGAGGACAGAAGGCACTGTCATAGGATATTAGTAGGAATCAATTTACATAGGAAATTCTATTGTTAGAAGAAGCGCAGTGACCTGGTTTGGGATAAACATGGTCATTGAATCTTTTTCTTTTTTTCGTGCTTTTGGGTTTGATTCTGCACATCAGTACTGGTTTGACTGGCCTGCGTTCAAGTAAACTTCCTGTCATGGGAATACTGGTATGAGTAAGGTCTCCTTGTAAAGAGCTGCAGGATGTGAGCACTTAATTGATTGTAATATATTATTTTCCTGTTGCGTATCTATGACTTGGGAATGATCTCATACCCTACATGGAAACCTAATGGAACTACTCAAAGAGTTCATGTCACTTGGACATATAATATTTGGCAATAAAAACTGCCAGAGCACTTTTGTGCAGACCAGCATCTGTGTAAGGTCCAGCGGGACCAATTACATTTTTTAGTGGTGTTTGAAAACTGAAGTCCCCCATGTTTCCGCTCCCCTCGATATATGTGAACAGAACAAGTTGTAATATTATTCTTGACAAGAGCCTCAATTAATGAGTTGGAAACCGGGTGATTTCATTGGTAAAATGGGAAAAGTTCCTCTGCAATAATATTCTTCATTTTTCTGTGGCTGCGAGCATTTCCTCCCCAGCACTTTATAGGTTCATTCAAAGTAATCTCTTGGGCAAAAAAACATATGGCAGATGTGATTGAAACTTCTGTGCCAGCATCAGACAAATCTTATTCACTACTGCACCAAGTAAGACGAGGGCCGCATCCTCAGCAAGCGTAAATCAGTCCAGGCCCATTTCATTTGATGAAGCTTTGAGAATTTACACCAGCGGAGGATTTTCCCCACAAACTGAAGAAATGGCTGGTTGCTACTGTTTGCTGTGGGTCTCCTTTAGAACGCAAGTTCCAGATGCTGGTTTGGAAACTGCAGGAGCTGCTGCTTTGAGTAACTTCTAAGACAGTCTTTCCATGCATGGGAAGGGAGATGTTTTCATGCTACTGGCTCTAAAGGCATTTTCTGTGGGGAAACAGTGCAGGAATGGACTATCGCAAGAGAAGCGAAGCTGTGACGCTTGAGCAGGCAGCTTGAGCTACTGCTCCTGTATCAATGTGTTAACTGTGTTTTCAACAAATTACTGGCATTTAGGGAAAGGTTTTAATGCTTCCCCTCAGCCATTATCCCCTTTGTCATTTTCTGCAGGCTGTAATTCCAGGTCTGAAAAAATCTGATAAATTAAAAAAATGCTCCTGATACATTCCCCCCTCCCCGCAGTTTTCCTAAAATTATCCTTACTTCAAACTGAAATTAGTGGAGAACAAAAATATAGTAATGCACTAAGTCTCACTTTATATTTTGTCACAGCTTGTAACTGTTTATATGAACACTGTGTAAAAATACAGATAAATGTTATTCCCCAAAAGCAGAAATATGTGGGATATGCACGGAGAAAATTACCAGTCTGAGGAAACAGAAGGCCATAATATGAACCTAGTTCATCACAATAAACTTTTCCTCCATTTGAAAGCTGAGAATGAAATGGGTAATAGATTCTATAGTAAGTCCTGAGGGCAGGGTTTTTATGGGTATTGCATTGCCAAAGCCCCAGATAGATTATTATGGTATTTTGACTTCTCTATATATCCATTTTTATTAGCAGATTATATTATTATAAATCTAAGCAAGCATTTGAGTGTAGTAGCGATCCAAATATGCCTCAGCTGTTGCATCCATGTTTTGACTTGAGAAGCCATTAGCACCTTCAAGTCATGTATGGTTTGTTTTATTCATATTTAATTTTGGTTTATGTACTCCTCAGCTGAACTATGGGGCACAGCGTACGCTAGGGCAAAGCATTTATACTTAGCATCATGGCAGAGCTCTGCAATTGGCTGAAGTCCGCGGTTATGCTAGAGCTATGTAATCTGTTAACCTCTTTGCTTGGTAAGGTAGAGGAAGGAAAATACGTGTTGCAGATACCTGCGCTAACCTTTGTCTGAGGCTGACTTGTTTTGATTGACATTAATTCAGTAAATCTGTTAGCAGTGGTTATTGTCCACAGCCTGTCTTGCCCAGCTGGCCCCTATTTTTCTATTTTTAAGAGGACAGCCAGGCTGTTCTGGGACTTTTTTGCCTTCAGATCCCCATTTGCAGCGCTCATTTCTTGGACGCTCGGTACCTGGTGGTGTTACGGGTCCTGCGGAAGCAAGGGCTGCTTCTCTTCTCTCAGGTGGCTGCTGTATCTCGGGATGTGTTTAAGAAGCCCGTGTAGGGTTGGCCCCTCAGGATATAAGCCTATTGTTTTGAATGGCCCAAGCGATGAACAGCCATATTACAAGTTGTCTTTCCTGCTAGTGAGTCTGTATTATATCTGGTATGGTGCAAAATGATCATTCAGCCTTACTGAACTCGTCACCGTAGAAAGGTCAAGCTACAGCTTTATCTATGTCACCAACTCTTGGATTTCCATCTGAGGCCTGCAAGACTTGCCATTAACTTTAATCAGAATTGGATCAGGATCATGGATCAGGATCACAGGGAATTCATTCCACAGACGTATTGCCACGCTGAAAGTTACTCTGTTTAATGCATGGCTTGCAGTTTAAACCTGACAATTAGTGCAGCCTAAGGCTGAATAATTACCCTGGTCAGTCTCAAACTGATGTTTGTATGCCTTGCTGTCAGAATATTTAAAAATAGGCTGCAGTTTAATGAAAGAAAGTTTGAGTTGTTTGACTTTTTTTCCCCCATCAAATTCTAACTTCTTATTCTATGGCAACATGCCAAAGGAGAAACACCCTGGCTTCCCCTTTCTAATATTTCTTCTGCATTGTCTGATGTCCTTTGAGTATAACCTACTGAACAAATATTCTCAATGTTTAGGACTCATTTGCTAACATTTTCTGTGAAGGCTACAGCAGGCGATAGCGAGTAAACATACTGGGTTTGATTCTTTAAAAATCTGGGCTGTAAGTAGTCTAACCGTATTCTGGGAGGGGACTGGAGGCAAGGAACAGTTGCTATAAGCTGTTGTGATGCTCAGCGTCCAGCTAGCAGAAGGATTGGAGCTTTAAATAACCCGTGAGGTACATTGGTGTCATGCGAGGAACCAGGTTTCACACGTATCTGATCTCTGCTTGCCCACAGCCAGCGCCTGCAGTCACTGAGATGCGTCCAACTCTGTGGGTCACTTCAGGTGCTGGCACTTCGCTAACATTTACTACAGGGCAGTATTTAGATATTAGCTGTGTTTCCTTCACAAAGGACCAGCAGGGTTTGGGATGTTTTATATCTTAAACGGAAATCAATGAGAACAGCTATTTTTATAGTGTTTGCCTTATTTACAAAGTGTTGTATTTGCTGAAACCAACGAACTTTATCTTTGCATTCATCGTTCTCATACTAATTGTATTACTGTAGGTAAATGGTACTCGATGTCATTTTGGATTCAAACACCCATTGAAGTCAATGGAAGTCTTTTAACTGATGAAATGGGATCTGCATCAAAGTCACCAACAATAAAGGAGAGGCAAAAAAAAAGAAGAAAGGAATAGTGGTAATAGGCAGAAAACCCCACTGTAGAAGACTCTTGATGCTAGTAAGTAAGCAACCTGCAATGCTTGCTTATTCCAACCAGAAAAGAGCACAAAAGAGAGGAAAAGAGGTGTTACTGGGTGTCAAAGCTGAAGCTTTGCAGTGATGGGGAACGATGGTCCAGCTGCCCCTGTGTAGCGGCTCTCGAGAAACGAGGATGATGGTGCACTCCATTGAACATGATGCCAAGCTGCTGTCATCCTTATGATCCTTGCTTGTTTTTCCTCAGATTCCCTATTAATTGTCCAAAAGTACTGTACATCTGAAAATGTGTTTTCACATGTTGCTTTTAGTTGCATTTCTTTTACTTGACGGGCTTCTTAGCTGCAGTATTGGTGTCCACATCTTTATTTTACATTTATTTGTCTTTTTGTTGACTAAACACAGTAACTAACTGCTGCAGTTAGTAGTTCTTAGCTATAATTTTGATAACTCTGATGCAGTTGTGTTATTCTTAATGGAAAATATAATTTTATTTGGGTCTTTTGTCACTATAAGTATAAACAGATCATACTGATAATCTCGTAATAACATTTTGTAGATTGCATATTGATTAAAAAAAATAAAGTTGTATTTCAAACTAGCGGTTTCTTGTCCCCTCACTAGAAATTTATCAAGCTTGTTTTACATTTACTATAATTAACTGGTTGATCTCATATCATCAGGTATTGCAGTTTATTAGAAAGAGCAGTTCTACTCTGTGTGTGAGTGGGGGAGATCACTCCTCATCTTAGATAAAGCTAATTGCAGAAAGCTGAATGATGCACTATATTCCATTAATGATCATTCATGGCAAGCCCTTTTCCTGCCTTATTTGCATAACAATAGTAAGCCAAAGAATACCGTGTTTTTTCCTGTTGAGTACTTCCTCTGATCTCTCTGGGATACTTGAATATAATGTAGCGACAACTGTTTAAGACTCTCACAAATTTCAAAGCCTGTTCGTGAAATGAGCTGTTACTAGGGAAATAGTGAAACCTCTGGAGAGTTGGGCAGAGAGAAACCTCATGAAGTTCAACAAGGGCAAGTGTAGGTTCCTGCACCTGGGGAGGAATAACCCCATGCACCAGTACAGGTTGGAAAGCAGCTCTGTGGAAAGGGACCTGGGAGTCCTGGTGGACAACAGGATGACCTTGAGCCAGCAATGTGCCCTTGTGGCCAAGGCGGCCAATGGCATCCTGGGGTGCATCAAGAGGTGTGTGGCAAGCAGGTTGCGGGAGGTTATCCTCTCCCTCTACTCTGCCCTGGTGAGGCCGCACCTGGAGTACTGTGTCCAGTTCTGGCCTCCCCAGTTCAAGGAGGACAGGGAACTGCTGGAGAGGGTACAGCAGAGGGCTACAAAGATGATTAGGGGGCTGGAACATCTTGCTTATGAGGAAAAAAGGCTGAGGGACTTGGGTCATCTTAGTCTGGAGAAGAGAAGACTCAGAGGGGGGGATCTTATCAATGCTTACAAATACTTAAAGGGAGGGTGCCAGGAGGACGGCACCAGTTTTTTTGCAGTGGTGCCCAGAGACAGGGCAAGAGGTAACGGGCACAAATTTGAACGTAGGAAGTTCCATCTAAACATGAGGAGAAACTTCTTTCCTTTGAGGGTGGCAGAGCACTGGAACAGGCTGCCCAGAGAGGTGGTGGAGTCTCCGGCTCTGGAGACATTCAAAACCCGCCTGGACACCGTCCTGTGCAACCTGCTCTAGGTGACCCTGCTCTGGCAGGGGGGTTGGACTAGATGATCTCCAGAGGTCCCTTCCAACCCCTGTGATTCTGTGAAATAGGGGAATAAGGCAGAGGTTCGTGGGACAGCATTCAAAGAACGGGCTTAAAGTATAAAATAACCATGCTGCTTGTCCTATGCTGCTGTTTCTGTAGCAAACCAGTCCGCTATTCTGGGAAACACTGGGAAATACAGTTAACATGCATTTTCACTTCATTGGTGTTCTGTCCTTCAGTGAGCACCTGCAAATGGAAAGCAGGCGTCTAGCAGAAGTATAGTCCCCTTCAAAGCTTAAACAGTTTGCAATGTTTAAAAATATCAGTGAACAATATGATTCAGGTACATGAAAAAGTGAGATGGTAAATTGCTACAATACAAGTAAAAACATGAAAGCATTTATTTTTGGGACAGTTGCCTAGTATGTGCTATGCCTAGTATGTGCTATTTTATAGCCCTGTTCTTTCCTTAGTAAAAACAACCTGTAATTTTTTCACAATAACAATCATAACACCTTGTAAGTTCTCACTCCCTGCTGAAGCTTTACTGATAGAAATAAAAGAAAAAGCATCAGCTCAAATTCTGCTTTGCCTTCCCACAAAACCCAGTGTTATTAGGTGTTTCTGGTTGTGGGTAGGTACAGTCTAGCATTACATTGCATTGTGATGGCCTTTTTGGTTTAATATAGAATAACTTTCACTTCCATTTCCATATCCAAAAATAAAAATCCGAGGGGCAAAAATCAGAAGTGGGGACGTGCTGGGAACAGAAGAGACCCACGATGAGTGACCGGTGGTGGAGGCAAGAGGGAGGAGGCAGGGAGTGAGCACAGAGTTGGCAGAAGGAACAGGCAGTGGGCAGAGCTTGTTTGGAAGGGCTAAGGAGAACTGCTGCCTCTCTTAGTCAAGGGGAAAAGTTTACCTATAAAAGGGACTGAAATAGAAAAGCGGTGAGGAACCCATGCAGAGAAGTGCCTTCAAGGGAAGGTATTGAGAACAAAGTCGCAAGTAGCTGTGGGAGGAAACGTGAACTGAACATGAACTCCCCTCATTGAGTGGGGAGGAGGAGTTGGGAGCAGCTGAAGAAGGGGGGACATGGGCGGAGCCACTGGAGACACAGCAAGGTGGCTGTGAGACTGATGGGGCACAGTGAGAGGTGCCCTACCTGTACAAGCCAAGCTGGTGGCTGCCTGTGGCGTGCCCCAGCTCAGGGCAGTGCCATGCCGTGCAGCTGGCCCCGCTTTCATATAGTATGTGCTGCCACTACACACCACGCAGAACTTGCTCAATCTGTCTTGAGCATCCCTGCATCACATCCATACAGCTGTTGGTAACGGTAACCTGTCTTCCTGGACTGGAAGATGTTGTTCATGTAAGGGACTAATGACACAGTCATGCTATAGGAGATGCAACAAAAATATCAAATAAAACCTAGCAGGGGAACAGGGAGGATTTAAAGGAAGAACACAGGTATTACCCTGATGACACCCAGAGGTATGCTACCATTGTAGCCTTGCTGGACTGCTCTTTAGGGAGGGACCTTTGTCTGTCAAGTCATCAGTACTGTTCAGTGGATTCTACTGCCTAAATATAAGTACTGACACCAGGATTTAGATGACGGTTCATCTGAAATGGTGGGAGCCATCCACTGCCTGGAGAGAAAAGGTGAAAGGCTGTTTTAGTCCCGTTCATGAAAAGCCACAGTATGCTAATTGCAACTTGTTTCCACAGAGCCATGGGAACAAGTTACTGAATATTTTTGCTGCTAATTGTGTGGTTAACACTGCCAAAAGGGGTGTGCAGTAGATCTACTCAAAAGTAGAGGTGGGGGGAAAAAAAAAGAGTGAAAAGGTGTGTATAGTCAAGTATTACGACAGCAGGAGTCCAACCACGCTTGGTGTGAAAGGGAAGCTCGGGAAGATGACCTTGGGGGTCCTACATAAATGCTTCCCAGACCCAATATGGCAATGCAGGTTAATCTCCATATATCTGAGTCATTCTTAAGTAGTATCAATTAGGCAGTAAAAAGGAGAACCTGACTGCTAAACTATGCCTCAACCTGTCTGTCAAAGAAGTCACTTGCTGGATGATTTTAGTGGCCTGGTTGGTGCTGCAAAACCCACTGCTGGTGAAAGGGGCTACTGTGGTCGCTCAGCTTTACTCCTCTCCAAATTACCAAATGCAAAGTTAGAGCAAATTGGCCTTGACCAAAACATGCTGCTCTGCTCTTATTTAACTTTGCACTAAAACTGCTGGACTTCTGCAATCATTGGCTCGACTATGAACTTCCAGCAGCTAACTCAACTAAGGAGGAACGATGTTTCTGGCACTTACCCTGCCTCCATGTGGTTCTGCACGCCCCCGTAGCTAGTCCCTCTCCACTGGAGCCGGGAAGCCCAGGAGCACGTTGGTGGCAATTATAGACAGGCAAGGAGGGGGTGGGATTTCAACCACTGATGAAGAGGGGTAAAACAAGATAGCAGGGAAGGGGATTAGAGAGTGATGAAGGCAAAGGCAGTAGGCAAAAGGGGAGGGAGCCGGACTGGGGCTTTTCTTGGGGACACAGGGTGGGAGGTTGGGGTCTCTCTGAGGAAAGCGAGTGCTACAAACACCTGTACGTCATACCCAGGGAGACAAGACAAACAGCAAAGGGGGTGAGGGAACAGGAGATGAGCACTGAGCTGGGCACCAGCAGGAGTGTGCTAGAAAGCAGGGACAAGAATAAGGACAGTGAAGTGGCTGGTGGCTGCTGTTTCCCTTTGACGCGTTCTCTCCACATAAGGCATATGTATCAGGGTGAGTATTTAGGAGAGGCAAAGCTTATTTCACCCTTAATTAGGCTTACTCATACTACACAAGTCTCTGGGCTTATCAAGGAGCTGAGATACACAGTACTACTCAGTATATTCAATCCATCAGGACTGCCATTTTTATATAGCAGTTTGTACAGGTCAGAGCCCTTCTTATGCCACCCAATGTCCTGAAAATTTGTCATTAAATTGAATTAAGGGACAGCTCTTTCCGTGGTTCCTCTGATAAAGTGGTTTAAATCTGGTAAAAAAGGAGAGGCCCTTGAAGAAACAGGAGTCACACATGATAAATGAAAGAGGAACAAATCACAGGTCCCAGCGTTACCTGTCTCAGAACTCTGATGGAAATGATGGAGCTTGTAACAAAATCACGCTGTTAATAAAATCGGTTATGAGACTAGAGTGCTATATATCTATGAGTCAACAGCTGAAAACAAAGGGAACATGTTAGAGAATACCTTTAAAATGAAATTAGAGTTCTGCCCATGTCAAGGCATCTCCATGAGGACTGCCCGGATTCTGCAACCAGTTCCTCCTAAGAACGATTACTTTTACTTGGAAAGAAGGGGAGGATGATATTTGTAAAATATGCCTTGAGAAAGAATTCTGCAGTCCTGCGGTTGAGTAGCTGCTTTCCTCTACAGTAGCAATGCTGGATTTAAACAGAAGAGGGCATTCATCACCAAGCATCTGAGTTTGCTGAGGGCTCCCCGTTTCTAGAGGGAAAGCATTTGAAAACGGTAATTTATTTTTTTTTAATGATTAATAAAGGTTCATCATCCAAAAATAAATCTTCTCTAGGCATCATGTACCAAGAGGAGTATAAATAATTACAAATTAAAACCTGTCCAGTAAAAGCATGTTTGAGGTGCCCTTAAGCAACATTCTCCCAAATGCTGACAAAACCCCTGAAAAATCAGGAGGGTTTGAACAGCATGCTAATCTTTTCGATAGCCTGACTTCTAAAACTCTTGTGAGCTGTTAAAGAGACGGCAACAGGGAGAGCTGGATCAGAAGCTGAACCAAAACTGGTGAAACCTGAATGCTGCTCCCGACTGCTATTTGTGAAAACTTGGGCAAGACATTTGGTGTGTCTGTGCCTCAGATTCTTCTCTTAAAAGTGGGGTTAAGTGTTAACAAAATCCATAAGCATGAAAATCACTACACGGTTGCACTTCATGCTGCAGGACACTGATATTAGGTTACGATCACCAATATCAAAGTTAGTCATTATGAGCAATACTATTCACAGATATTTTTATATTTTTTTTTGCTCAGAGATGATTTAATTTTTCAATGTATACCAGGCTTTCTCATGCTGTTCAGTGGACACGCTGCTCGCAGTGCTTGGATGAAAATACACCTTCTCTAGGAATTCATAAAAGACCTCAGATGAAAGCGCAAGTGCCCTGGTTAGCAGGAAACTCCCACTGCAACCTCCCAGTACAGTTTGGAAAGTTAGAATAAAATCATAGAATCGTTTTGGTTGGAAGAGACCTTTAAGCTCATCAAGTCCAACAATTAACCCAGCACTGCCAAGTTACCACTAAACCATGTCCCTCAGCACCACATCTACACGTCTTTTAAATACCTCCAGGGATGGCAACTCCCAGTTTTTACTTTCTCCCCAGTGATAGCTGTGTACCATCAGTAGGCTTAGTCAGCTGTCCCTTGCATGAAGGCAGCTGACACGTTGACTTTGGAGGTCAACTAAAGGTATGCCCACAGTGCCTTGTGCTGCCGGGATGTGCTAAGTACAGGCAAATACAGAGACATGCTGTCAACCTGAAGTGCAGGTGAAAGCATTTGCTTTGGTTTGCAAATTTTCATGTGGCCATAGCCAAAGTAACCCGACCACTATCTGAGATGGCTTGGTATCAAGCTCCCCAGCCTCTCTTTCTTTTTGAAGTTAGGCATACAAATTGTTCCAGTTTCAAGGCACTTTGTAATCCCTAGATAAACAAAGGGTGGTAGAAAGCAGAGAAATCATTTATAAATCTTTCTGCACTTCCACCTTTTTAAAGCTGCTGTACAGTATGCTGGCAGACAGATGGCTCTGCATCAGGTTTATCTCAGGAATAAGTCGCAGCCAGCTGCAGGATCACTATCTGCAACCTTCAGGGCCCAGTGAGATCCCAAAAGCTGCAACTTCTTCCGGCTATCTGTACTAACGTGGCAGGACTACGCAGATAGGGGAAGAATAATGGTGCTCTACGCGCTACCCCAGACAGTTTCAAATGAGCACTGTGCTTTAAAAAATATGTTTTATTATTTAAATTATTCTATAAAGAAAGCAACATTGCATGTCTTCTCCTTGTAATGATGCAGGGCATACAGAACAGCTGAATATGCAATTGCTGTTTAATTCAAGACCCAGACAGTGTCATTAAACATATTTTGTTGCAGAGCAAAATTACTTCAATGGCAAATTGCATTTGTCTCACTTGTGAAAATGCAACTTACAGTATTATTATTATGGATGTTGCTTCTTTTTTTTGTTGTTGTTGTAGGTGTTATCTAGCTAAATAATTAAGGGTCTGTCAGTGTTTTCATTAAAATATTCTCATTTTTCAGGATGTGTAAGTCAGTCAGCCTTAAAAATTAAAAGCTTAATGGGTGAGCCTCCTCTTCGGAAGCCAAATAGCACTGTAAATACATAGCTACCTAAAAATGGAAAAAGCAAGGAAAAAGCAAGGAAAAACAAAAGAAAAAGAGAAGATGATGTTTCTAGGTTCTCAGAATCATCAGGGTAACACTGATCCACGTACGGGCTGAAGGTGTATAAAGACCAAAGTATATATTCTCCTACATACATGAGATTAATGAACATTTTTCCAGATGACTAACTGCTAAATTGGTAAATCTCTGTATTAACATACAAACAGATTGCTGCAAATGTAAGCAATAATTTGAGTAGTTGTACCAGATTGCTGCTACTTAACTGGTAGCTTCAGCTATCTTCCTGTTTATGAGGTAATAATGGCTTCAGAGTTTATTAGAGCAAAATAATACGCTTTTGTAGCCAGCTTTCCTAGGTAGGTTTTCGCACTACGGGGCGACTGCGGTTCTCCAGACAAAGCCTCCTTTGCCCCGCGCTGACACGCTGAAGTCTCAGGCTGGAGCTCAGGCTCCCGACCGCAAACCGCGCCCCTCGCCGGCCTTGCGCTTCGTGCGGCGGCAGCCGGTCCCGCTTTTTGGCCTCCGGAGCTGAAAGAAGAAACCCGGGTACAGTAACCGGCGGCCGGTTACGCCCCGGTGCGTGGCAGGGACAGGGAGGAAAACGGGGAGCCCACCGGCGGACGGCAGAGGAAGGCCCGGGCGTGGCCGGCGGCGGGCAGGCCGCGTCGCCATGGCAACGGCGCCTTAAGGCGGGAGGGCGAGCTAATGGCGGGCGCCGCCATGGCTCACGCTAACCTCGTGGTGAGGGGCGGCGGCGAGGCCGGGCCTGGTCCCGACCCCGCGGCGAGTAGCTGGGCTTGGGGGCTGATGAACGGACCGGCGGGGTCTGGCTGCCCCTCCGCGCCGGAGGGAGGAAGGGGCCGGGGCCGGGGCCGGGGCCGGGGCAATCGCCTCCCTTTCCACTCCCCGGTCCGGCGTGAGGCGGTGCCGCCCCGGGGTTCCCGGGAGGATCCCTAGGAGCCGCCGGCCGTTCCCTGGCGGGGGAAGCTGAGGGTGACTTCGAGAGTCGTTATTCTGAGGGAGGGTTCGTTAAAAAAAGCATTTTGTGGGCAAAAGCATCGTGCCCGGGTTTGGTGTGAGCCAGCGGCTCCAGGCTGCGGAGGGGCGCCGTGCAAGCTTAGTGGTGCCAGGGAGAAAGGTGGCGGCTTTTGTTCCCCTCTGGGTTTGATCTGCTGCTGCCTCTCCTCACGGGGGACTTGAGGTGGTCCTTCAGATGAGAGCAATCCCAGGGAAGCCCCGGAGGCTTCACTTCAAGATGGCTTTGCTGGAATGGGGTGTTGATGAGTCCCTCCCCGTCACCTCACTGTGTACAAAGAAAACCCCAGTTTCTTTGCTGGTGGCGCTGGCTGTTCCGACATGGATGGGCCGGTTCTGGCAAAGGAGTGCTGGTGTGCCGAGGGGTGAAACTGGAGTACAGCAGTGTCTGCACTGTGACTGTTTTTCTCTGATTTGGAAGCACGTAGTGCTTGAATTTTACAGTTGCTACGTACAGTTTTTATATAGCATAATATTTGTACTTATGGTAAAACTCTACTTATTGCAATGTAGCTTGGCTGTCCTGGGGAGACAAGTAGGCCTGTTGAACGATTTAAATTCGGTTTCTCTTCTGGATTAACAGTGAAGGCAAAGCATTTGGGCTAGTCGACATTTTTTTAGTGTAGTGGTACAAGGGTCAATTCCCCGCCCCTCCCCCTCCTTCCTGGTATCCTGAAATGTGCTGGGGAAATTCTGGGAGACTGTAACCTCCCATAAGAAATCATACATGGGTATGGTTATTTTAAAGTGGTGCTATGTTGTGCTGATAGCTTTTTTGCAAAAAAGTGTAACTTGTTACTTAATAACTTCTAGGTTTTTTTAAAACAAATTTTTTGTCATCTGCAGTTTAGAACAACTTTAGAGTAGTAAAGTATTAATTTGACGTTAAGTTAGAAAAATGTAAATTAATATCCCAGAATCTTAATTGTAAGATTTCCTAAAAATCTCAGCTTCATCTTTCACCTTGTGTAGGCTATACTGGTGGTAACAATAGTCAAGATTAATAAGCTGTAAATTGCTAAAAGCTTATTATCTTGCATTTGCATCTGAATGGATGAATGTTGAAGCTTATGTGTGTCTGTTGTCCAGATCTCACTGGAGGATTAGGATTTAATCACTGACACAGGCAGAAGAAGGAATAAAATGTTATGTTGGAGTTCTGTTGTAATGCAGGATGAATGATACGTGTTGATAATTATAGTGTTAAAATTTCCCTAGCTAAACTACTATACAGCATCACACTATTACCACAAAGGGAAAAAAAAAAGTCTCTTATTTTTTGCCAGTTACTCATAATATGCTTCTGATAGAGCTGGCACGTCTCATTTTCAGTAGCTTGGTTTGTTCATTGGCCTTTAAGTTAGGGGTGATGACACTAAGCAGTAAATGTCAGTTTTAAACTGACATTTTAGACATGCTTGTTTGAAAATACAGCATGGCAATTGTTTTTGTAATGTTTCTAGGATTTTCTTAAGCATGTCTGTAGCCTGCAGAAACCAATAATTTCAGGCTTGAATCCAGTATTTTTCTGGGGATGTCTGTTCGCAGGGATGTCAGATTTAAAAGAGTGAGTGGACTTGCAGATCTGGTGGACTTGCAGACCTTTGCACTTGACAGAGTATTCCGTTTAGTACAGTGATCTCTTCATGCTGTTCAGTTTGTATCAGTAGTTTATGCAGTGAGATTAGACTTTGTGCTATAATTTCAAATGACTTAATGTTCCTCTTAACTTGAAAATTTATATATGTATATATTTTTAATATAGCCTAAACTATACAAGTCTGTTATTGAAGATGTGATTGAAGGTGTGCGGGAACTCTTCGCAGAAGAAGGTGTAGAGGAACAGGTTCTGAAAGACTTGAAGCAGGTTTGTTGGGTTCCTCTGTATTAATACAAGGTGTGTATTTTTTTTCTTTTGAGATGACGTACCTGTCTGTTTCTTTGCCCTCTGAAACATGCAAAATTTGCCCTAACTTAGAGTTTAGATATCCTGTGAATGATCTGTTGGGCTGCTGGAAGTCAAAATTCAGTAATGAATGTTACCATGTTTATTGGATAGAATCAGTCGATTTACTCTTGGAAAAAGCTAGGAATATCTGATTATCATTTTAGATGTGGTTTGTTTTTAAAGCTGATATCTGTTGACCTTAATAATAATCTTTCTGCAGCTTTGGGAAACCAAGGTGATGCAGTCTAAAGCAACAGAAGGCTTCTTCAGACATAGTCACCATTCTCCACAGTTTACCCTGCAGCTGCCACACAATTTTCACCGTGTTCTGCAGGCTTCAGCAGGTCAGATCTTGTTGAACACAGCAGATGCATTTTAAGAATAGCTCAGTGATTCAAGAATCTTTTTTGGAAGACTTGAAGGTGCTGCAATAATCTTGGTTTGTGAGGCTTATGTATATATTTAGCATGATGGGGAACAGTAATTATTTGAAAGCTGAATTTGATCAATAAAGGATGAATTAAACTTTGACAAACTAATGCAGTTACGTCTAAATGCTCTTGATCTGCTGCTTATTTTCAGTAGCAAAACATGAAGAGAATTTTAGCCTTCTTGTCTGCAGTTCAGAAGCATAGCCCTTCAACTGCAAATTTACTGGTAGGGTTAAGCTTTCACTTCCCCTTTTAATGTGTGGCATGATGTGTGCAGAGGTTGTGTGGCATGTTTGTGCCATGTAGCTCTGCGATTGTGTTGGAGTTTAATCTGGTTCTGCACTTGTTAGAATGTAATCCCTTGCTCAAACAGAAGAGTGGGAGTTTTTTTGTTTGTCTTTCAGTTATGTTTCCTGAAAGCAGTGTTCCCGTTGCAGAGAAGTATTTGACTTTCACACAGACTCTGACATCAGGACCTATTCTTCTCAATTAAGTCCAGCTGATCCCTGTGGGAATGTTATGGTAGATTGTAATGCTCAGCTGAGGCTTCTCCCAGTATGAGAGGCCATTAGGACCTTTCCCTATAAGGGACAAAAAAATGTATGAGAGAAATCTAATGAAAATATGTGTTGTAGTGCACTTCAGGGTTGGGCAGGCACTTTTCATGTGTTTTTTTACAGTCTTCATAGTTGAATGGGCTGGTTTTGGAGACAGATGTTTTATTTATTCCCTGTGGTTAAAGGGAATATACTTTTGGGTTTGTTTGCTAATGGAGGCTTTATATTTAATGAACTTCACCTTGTTACTTCTAAGTTTTGGAAGGGAAATATTAAGGCAAAATGATCTGTTGAAGCTAGTGAAGTGTTTTTGTCTGGTGGTGTTTTATTTTGGTTTTCTTTTGTTTTTTGTTTGGGTTGTTTTTTGTTTTGTTTTGTTTTTTTGTTTTTTGTTTTTTTTTTTATAAATGGGATTCGAATTGTCCTATGACTAGAGGTTTTCAAATAGTTAGGACTACCTAAATTGTTTGCTTCTTGAAGCCTGGGAAAGTTTTCCCTTTGGTTTATCTTCTCCCACTGAAGTCAGTATTGAGTGCTTTTGAAAATCCCACCTTATTGTTCCTACTATTAGTGCCACTGGATCTGCTCCGGTGCAGAAAAATACTTGCACGTTTTCCTCATGTTGACAAGGCAATACATTTTACATCTATGTTTTTGGTCATGTTAAAATGCTAGCATTGCACATCTGTCCTTCTAGTTGATGTAATAAATAGAAATGGCGTGCTCAATTTTTACAGTGCAACTTAAACAGATCAAATAGGTAAATAGAAATATTTTTAAAACAGAAAAACAATCTGCAAGAGCAGCTTTTAGCAAAATGTAAGTTTTATAAATTCAAGGTATAACCTGTCCCCCCTGAGTACAGCATAAGCTTGAAGGAACATAAAGGGAAGTATATTCAAGAGCCTTATCTAGATGTGCTCGCTTGTTTGTTGATGTAATGAGTATGAACTGAAGTTAGATTGCTTTATTTTCAGCAGTGCTTGCTGTAAACTACTGAAAGATCAGCTGTGTCTGAGAAATAAATGCTTTTTGTAAAGTGGCACTTTTTTTTTTCATATAGCTTCTTTAGTCATCCCAGCTGGCAGAGGTTTTCAGCATTTCACAGCAGCAGACCTGGTATGTAGCTGTAGTGACATTTTATTTCAATTTTGATTATTCTGAATTCTAAATGACTAAATTTGTCAGTTGTTAATAGGCTTAAGAGGAGGCAAGTATTAAATATTTTCCATGTATAGATGCTTTAGGACAGCATTTAGGCACTGAAAAAGTAGCATTTCTCATGATGGTCTCATCTGTCCAATATGGTACAGTAGGCAAGGGAGCAGGAGTCCTGCTGAGAGGGAATGAACAGCTGAAGAAACTCACTGTTGCTACTTCTAGACTTTTCTTTCTGTTTTATGAAAGCCATACAAAAATTAAGAGTCTGCGGAGGGAGAGCTGTAACTCTGCTGCTTCTGTTTGAGCAGTGAAAAAGGATGGGGATCTGGCAGTTGATTTTGCAAGCAGTGCTGCCAGAAATGTGTTGGAAGACATGGCTGCACATATCTAGCCCATAGGATAGAAGTGTAGTGGAAATGCACATCTATAGATTTTTTTTTTCATTATTATTTTTATTACTGCTTGATAAAATAATGCATGGTTGGGAAATGCTAGCACTAGTGAAGCTGGGAGCAGCATTATCTACGAGGGATAGAAAACATCCAGAAGATTAGTGTCTTTAGAGATGACAGATTCTGAACTCTGGGCACGGCAAAATTTGTTTGGGGAGGGGCTATTAATTGTCTTGATGAATTTATTGAGTGCCTTCTGAGCCTCAGGCTAACCAGTTTGCCAAGCTGAAATATAATATTGGGAAGATGTTTATGTAACATGCAAGTTTCCTGATGTAAATTTGGATTTCCCCAGAACAGCTAGTTTGAAAGGGAGCTGTGTGTCCAACTTTTTGCTTTTCAGGAGAAAAAGACAATGTGAAGTGACTTCATAGGCCTAGGCAAGGAGTTTGTGCTGTGTGGAGTAATGCATAAGCTTAGGTAAAAGTGGTTCTGGGTGGGGAAAAATACCTTTCTGGATGGTGTGTACATTGAGGGGGGGACAGGAAACTGTTCTGTTAACAGAAAGAGAATAGGATAACTGGAAAATAGGAAACAGGGCAAGTCATTATCCTGTCAATGCAGAATACTCTATCTGTCTAAATCTCAAAAGTCTGAAGCTACTCTTCAGTAAAGATGATCACGAGAAGGCCCTCATTCATGTTTTGTCTAGATATGTTAGTGTGACATTTAGGGCCCTAGGAGATAAAGTATGCACTATTTCTTATTAAAGCTCTTGTGTCTCTAGGGTGCTTCGCAAGCGGGTGCAACTCTTACTCTCCCTTCGGGTATTGCTTATCCTATACATGTACCAGCTGGAGTGACACTACAGACAGCAGCTGGTAAGATTAAAGAGGAGATGTAAAATGTTACACTGCATTGACTGTATGTGGATGTTGAAAGATGGTCCCGAGCACTGTAGATAAAACAGATGTGAAGCATAGGTGGGTAGAGCCAGTTGTCTTCTTCCTTTGTAGTTTGTAATTGCTGCATGGGGGAAGTAATTACATTGAATACTTAGTGTGTCAGTTGTGTACACCTGCAAGATCAGTTAACATGGGCTGCCAGGTGATACCAATTTCTTGTTTTATAACTGCTCACAGATGTGTTCCTTTGTTGGCCCAGACATAGGTATCTCCTTCTCCTATATAAGGGACAATCTTCCATGTTTTAAAAAGGTAAAAACATTTTGGTGCTTCAGAATCAAATTGATTTCTTATTCAAATAAAATCCAACCATGCATTAACTTTTTTGCTCACACTCTTTTGCTGATAAAACTGCCTGTACTGCTTGTACAAAAATGTGCTTGTATTGCTTAGGGTGTGATGAGTGGAAGGCTTATTTCAGTCATAGATTGACTCTTTCCTCAAACAGGTGTTCTTTGATGAGAACTAATCTCACTAGATATCTATTTCAGGAATAATTCCAAAGGTTTTGAGACCTATAGGCTGGTATCAATGACTCTGTGTGTGTGCGTAAGCATGTGTGTGTGGAAAAAACAATTAAATGAAACCGTGAACTTAGCTCTGGCATCTTAATTCTAACACTAATAATATTTGGAGTGGTTTTCATACAGTGAGAAGGTAGATAAACTAGGAGTCTTTTTTTATAAACTAAACTAGGCAGTTCTTTTAGAGGGGATACCTAAAGGTCCTTAAAGGAGTGAACTGTCTCTATAGATATGGATTAGTTTACTGTTTCATCTTGTATTCCTTAGTTTCTGAAATGATCTGGCAACACATTGAAAATGGGATTTTATTTTTTTTTTTAATCCAGTATGTAATTAAATTATTGAATTTACTGCCACAGGGTATTGTGGAGGCCAAAGCCAAATAGAGGTATTAAACATTATGGTATGTATGAATGGAGCTCTGGCTGACAAAGCCTCTGAATGCCTTAATTTTCAAAGGCTAAAACTGTGCTTGGGGAAGGTACTGCTTTGTAAACATCCTGTTTCTCATAGTTTGCCTGAATGTTTGCTATTGGTTATTAGTGGTAACAGGACAGTGGCCTGGATGAACCTGTAGTTTAACCTGCTGAAGCAGTTTTCAACTCTTCCCTTTGTAGGGCACCTTTATAAGGTAAATGTGCCTGTTATGGTTACACAGGCCCCAGGAGATGCAAGTATTCTACATCATCCTGTTCAGCAGGTATTTCAGCCCCTTGGGCAGCCTTCAGCTCTGCAAGCCAACATTGCCAGTGTTGCACAGGTGAATGCATCTTCTGCCCAGGCAGCTGCTGAAACATTGCAACCCCAGGAGACTGCTGTCCAACAGACGATGGTATTTCAACCAAATGTTATGGAAATAAAACAACTGGAGAACTCTGCCAATACTACGTTGGTCCAGCAGCCTTCTGTGAGTCAGCAGCAACTTGCAACTAATGCAGTGTTGAGTCAGTGTGCAGACTCAACAGAAAAATCCCAGCATGGCAGTCTTCACACAGCTGTGTTTACTCCAGAATCCTCTGAAGGGTTTTCTCCTGCTGAATCCTTGGCAAACAACTCAAGCAGTGTACTGCTGGACGTGGAGGGGCAGTTAGACATTGAGCCTCAGGGGTCTGTACAACAGCAGGTGTCTGATGATATCATTGACCTGATTATCACAGGTGAAAGTTTGGATGATAGTGCTGTTCTGAAAGATCAGGACAGTACTGCTTCTTCTGACAAGGTAAGACCTTTTATTTCTCAGCTGGTGAAAATACATCTGTTGGAGATGGTTGTTTGAAGTATCATAAGATGTGATCAAACACATCTGTAAGTGACAAGTAGCACCTCTAAATTATAATAATAAAAATTATATCGAAATTCATTCTTGAGTTTAGCAGTAGCTGACTGCTTATTTTTACATTAAGAATTTGTCACAAATATTGCTGAAATACTGGGATTGAAAGGAATGTAGATCTAAAAAATGCTAAAAGTATAACAGATAGATAGAATATATTCTTAGACGTACTGACTATTTTGGGGGATAATAGTTTTCTTCGTTTTGTGACTGAGCAGACGTGAATGACCCTTTGAGAACTTCCATGTCATTCTGACACTGAATCTGCATATGGATACTGGCCAGTTGTGGGCAAATGGCTTTTGCAGTGCCAGCTGGGATTAGTTTTAACTTGTAATGTGTGAAGAGCATTTAACTTGCATTGAGAATGCATATTGAGTATGAAAAGTCAGATCTGATAAGTGAAAATCTGATGGAAGGAAATGTATTTCCTTGGGAAAAAATCCTGAACAAACTAGAATTCAGATAGAGCTGTGTGGAAAACTTGAATGATTTTAATTAACAGGCCACATTCCTGACCTCATTTAATTTTTGTTCCAGAAATTATTTGCAGGTGTTTCAAGTTCAGGCTGGCTTGCTGACTTTGAGTTGTAATGTTTATATGTGATTGAGGCAAATTTATTAAATGCAAATTTAATGACAGTAATGACAAATGACTGTAAATAGAAAACATGTTATATTGCTCATCTGAACTTTGATAGCAGGATGATGAAGACTGTCCGTAGTAAGAATCGAAGGTCAAAACAAAGTGTTATTTTTTTGAACTAGAAAGTGTACATGGGTGTGAATTAAGTACTACAATAAAGATTTAATGAGAAACTGAAGATGGTTGAAAGCTTAAAGCCCTTTTATGCTCCTGTGAATGATCTGTTTAGGAATTCTAGCACTTTTATGAACACTAACTTGAAGTACTGAAATATTTACTGTCTCTCTCAGCTTTTTATACCTTATTTAAACACAGTATTTTGATTGAGTTGAGGGAGAGGGATGAGTTAATCTTGACTTTTATTTAAAAAATGAAAAATGCTATTTTTGGGGACAGAGGAGTAGCTTGTTTCCTGTTTTTTGTTTCCTTTTGTCTTTGTTTTTGGAGTTTTCTTTGTAACAAATTCTAAAGGCCCGCTTGATCATCTTTTTCTTAAGTTATTTGAGTACAATAGTGTTTAAAGAAAAGTCTAAGAAAATGTCTTTCTATATTGCTGGGGAGTATTTGTCATGGATTCCATTTAAGGTTAGGTGTAAGAACAGAATTTGCAAATATATTCAGGGTTTACAAGTAGGCCAGGACTTGAAATTCTCATTTTAGTGCCCCGATCTTCTTGCTTTATTAAACAAAAATCTCAGGCTTTATACTGAACACTGAAAACTATGTGGTGTTAATTCACAAGCTGTCTCTGGTCTCTTTTATCCCTGTCAGATGGAACCTACTGAGCAGATGGAATCTAATTTACGATCAGAGAAGGATATCTGCAGTGACATTGAAGGCATAATTCAGCTAGATGGTACTGGTGATGTTTCTCCCAAGGAAGAAATATCACATACAAAAGATAGGGAAGAGAATGAATTCATTGGCATTATTGAATCAGAGGATCTAAAAGTTCTGGAGGATGAGGAAGACGATGATGAAGAATGTGACAGTATTTCAAACACGGAGTCTAGCAGCAGTGGTGGTGATAATGAGGAGCCCCCAATAGATATAGTTGAGGAGGTAATTTGCTTTTAAGCTGTGTGAATCACATTACAATAGTGTATCTGTCTTGACTGTTGAATTGTTGGACCCAGAACAGTTCCTGGTAAGTTTAATGCAGAGAATGCATAGTTAAGTTGCATACCTCTTGAAATAGGACGTACTGCTGAGAAATTACTTGAGAGCTCATTATGAGGAGCGTGGACAAATGAAAGAGATGTTGAGAAGTCATTTGTTTACTGGATGAATTAAAATACTTAATTACCAGAATTAAAGTTCTATGGTAAAACCCTGGCCTCAGTGGAATGGAGTTCTGCTTTTTATTTAAGTAAGATTGAGATGCAAATCTAGGCTGCTTTTCCTTCTGAAGGACCACAGGGGATTAGACGGAGAAGAGAACGTGATACAATTACATATGTTTCCTAGGAAAAGGCTTTTCTTAAAGATGTGCAATTTTGTATCCTAGAGATTCCCAAGAAAATCAACTCATAGCATCTGGCATTCAAATAAATACCAGTTGATTAGTATTCCAGTTACGGGGGTCAGCTTTGTCAGTTAGCAGTCTTGCTTTTTGATCTGTGTATTTGTTTTGGATGTTTTTGGTTTTGAGAAGATAAGCATGTGAAGATGCTTACAAGTAAGCTTTGTGCAACATGGTCTTTGTAGTCTCTAGGTTTTGATTTTTGCAATGGTAACCTTTATTGTTCTAGGTGTGTTTAACGTCAAGTATATTCAATGCTATTCTGAAAGATGTATAAAATACAATTTTAATCTCTAGGACCCCTTAAATTCTGGTGATGATGTCAGTGAACAGGACACTCCAGACTTGTTTGACACTGACAATGTGATAGTTTGTCAGTATGACAAGGTACAGTATATAGTTTTATCTTTGTTCCTTAATCATTCTATGTAATATCTTCAGCTAATCCATGTCTGGTCTACTGTTAGTGCCTTTTAAAGAAAATCTAATGCTGTAGTAATTGAGTGTTTAAATTACATGTTTAGCTGACAGTAGTCTGAAGATGAGGGGATTGAGTACACCCTCAGTAAGTTTGCAGATGACACCAAATTAAGTGGGAGTGTTGTTCTGCTGGAGGGTAGGAAGGCTCTGCAGAGAGATCTGGACAGACTGGATGGATGGGCTGAAGCCAACTGCATGAGGCTTAACAAGGCCAAGTGCCGGGTCCTGCACTTGGGTCACAACAACCCCAGGCAACGCTACAGGCTTGGGGAGGAGTGGCTGGAAAGCTGCTGGGCAGAAAAGGATCTGGGGGTCCTGGTGGACAGCCGGCTGAACATGAGCCAGCAGTGTGCCACCAGTGTGCCCAGGTAGCTAAGAAGGCCAACGGCATCTTGGCCTGTATCAAGAGTAGTGTGGCCAGCAGGAGGAGGGAAGTGATCATGCCCCTGTACTCAGCACTGCTGAGGCCGCAGCTTGAGTACTCTGTTCAGTTTTGGGCGCCACAGTCTAGGAGGGACATTGAGGTGCTGGAGCATGTCCAGAGAAGGGCAACAAAGCTGGTGAGGGGTCTGGAGAACATGTCTTATGAGGAGCGGCTGAAGGAATTAGGATTGATTAGTCTGGAGAAGAGAAGGCTGAGGGGAGACCTTATTGCTCTCTACAACTACCTGAAAGGAGGTTGTAGTGAGATGGGAGCTGGTCTCTTCTCCCAAGTAACTAGCGATAGGACAAGAGGAAACGGGTTCAAGTTGCACCAGGGGAGGTTTAGGCTGGACATTAGGAAAAAAATTTTCACTGCAAGAGTTATTAAACATTGGAACAGGCTGCCCAGGGAGGTGGTTGAGTCACCATCCCTAGATGTGTTTAAAAGTCGTGTAGATGTGGGGCTTAGAGACATGGTTTAGTGGAAGGCCTGGTAGAGTAGAGTTAATGGTTGGACTAGGTGATCTTAAAGGTCTTTTCCAACCTAAATGATTCTATGATTCTAAGACTTACCTGCTGTTTTCTGAAATGAGGATAATCAATGGCTTCATAATGGCCTATTAAAGGAAAAGGAAAGGGGACCAAATCTTGCAAAACTAAGATTTGTAAAGCTGCAAAAACTTATGCATTTCGTGAACTTTTAAGTAATATCAACAGCTCCCTGGGTGTATGTATGCATCTTCAGCCATGAATTAAAACCTTTGAAATGGTTAACAGAGGAGTGTGTGCACTTTCTTTTATGTTTTTTGTCTCTGAAGTGCTTACTGAGAGATTTTCCTACTAGAATTCTGTTGGGTCTGAAAAACAAAACAGTTGTTAAGGCCCATTTTGTCCTCCTTCATTTTAATGTTTAAAATTCAACCTTTTTTTGAACTCTTGAAGATCAAATTAAGTACTTCTAACTCTGGTATGGTTTTGGACACTTATATGTTAGTAGTTTGAAAGCTGACAAAACAAAGTGCGTATTTTATTTTGAAACAAATATGGAAAAAATTGTCTATAGTTTGCTTAAGAACATGCCTTGGCTTTTATTCTTTCAAAAGTGACTAGTGATAATTTTGTATGTGTTCAACTAGGCCTGCCTTAATGGTGTCTGTGTTTTAGGAAACGGTGAGCTGCTAAGAAATTTGTCTTTACTAGATTGTTTCTGAAACCAATTATTTTGGAAAATGTAGTTACAGGGATGTGTGTAGAAAATGCATCTGAAACTAAGCCATGATGTCTATGTTGTATTGAAAAGGTACACAAAGTTTTGAAGCTTCGTAACTCAGTTTGATGTTACAGATGCTATAGGTCGTGGATATTGTTAGCTACAGCAAGTTTTGTCTGTAATAAGCTGAAAAATTGGTTGAAAATTTTTAAAAACTGATAGACATGTCTAATGCTGAACTTCCTATAGGAAATTTAAGATCGGATGTTATTAAAACTAACGGATACAGAAGGTGGGGGAAGATGTTAGTGACTTTTCCATTTCCTATATAGATTTAATAAAACATGTAGGCCTAGTGGAAAGCAGATAGAAACAGTTATCCATTAAATTACCTTGTTACCTATAAAAGAATACTGTTGGCAAAATTACTGCCCTGTTTCTTTTGGTGTTTCCCTCTTTTTTTTCTTTCTGGAATTGAAAATAGACTGATGCTTAAAATCCAAGGAATTTTCTAGAGATGTTTAAAATTCCTTCTTTTAGTATTAAACAATGACTTTCTGCATGCCTTTTAAAAAGAAACAGAATATGCAAATTCTTTCTTATTGTTTTGTATGGCAGTATTTGCTTTTGAGCAAAGTTTTCCTGCTTTTAGCCTTATCCTAACATCTCTGTGCATGCAATATTGCTTTGCAATGTGTATGAGAGAAGGAAACCACTGCACTTCAGTTAAGCCATACTTGTTTGCAAGGTGCAGTATATTTTGGGACTGATACACTAATGAAATTGCTCCATTATTGTCTTGTTTTCCTGCCAGCCTTGAGCTACACACAGCTACCTTTTGTGCCTTTTTTTTTTTTTTTTGAGGGCAGGCGGGGGGTGTGTGTGCGCGCACTAAGATTCAGGAGGTTTTTCCCTTGAGAGGGCAGGGAATTCATTATAAACAACTGAGATTTACCGCCTCTATTGAATATTTGTGGTGTGTTCAGTGGCAGTGTTTCACATGTTTTGGGCTATCAGGATTTTAAAAGAAAAACAAGGCATGTAAACCAAGTTGTGCTTAAAATTTTTTTTTTAATGGATGGTCTAATATATATTTTTTTGGTGGGGGGGCACTGATTTATTTTTTTCATCAGATACATCGAAGTAAGAACAAATGGAAGTTCTACTTAAAAGATGGAGTGATGTCCTTTGAGGGTAAAGACTATGTTTTTGCAAAAGCCATTGGAGATGCAGAGTGGTGAAACCTCACTGAAGTATGTACTTTAAGACTGTGGCATTATTCCCTTAGGAACCTTTTGTGAAACAACTAGACTTTCTATTGTTTTGCCATAAAAAAAAAAAAAACACAACCAAAACCAAACGAACAAAGCTGTGATAAAAATATGCAAAATCAGTGCTGTTAATACATGCAAACTGAAACACTGTATTGTTAGGTACTCAACTGTCTTTGCTGTTCTTTTCTGATTTATTTCATTACTTTTCTACCCAAGAAACATCATTGGAATGAATAGCTTTAAAGACTGAAATGTTGAATCTGTGAGTAATTCAAGAAAGTCATGGAATACTAAGTGACTATATTTAAGTAAATTTCAGTTCTGTTGGTTTTCTTTCCACTTCTTAAAATAAGAGCTGAAGTATGACTTGAAATATGAAATGACACAGTTGTTGGTGATACTATGTATTTCTTTTCAAAGGCTGCTAAGTAAAAAATGGAGGAAAAAAAAAAGCAACATCTGTGCAAGTCTGAATCCTGTGGCTGTTTCAGCTGTGTACTTCTTTCTCCCCTTTCCTTCCTTCCTTGATTTTTTTTGTTGTTCCTTTGTTTGTGGGTTTTTGACTTTGGCTTAAAGGCAGGCACTTTAGATGTAAGTCAGCAAATGTGGGTGTAGAACCCTTGAGCTCTCGCTATAGAATTATTATTGTTTATTCTGTACCCTCTATGTCTACTGAGATGCAGTGAGTAGTGTGATTTACCATTAAAATGTGATTTATTTTCACTGTCAATGCAAAGTCATTTAAGTTTGCTTCTGTACATATCCACTACATTCTAGGACTACAGACCAGTAAGCTGTGAATGATACAAATTGTGCATAATAATAAAATGTCATCTCATATACATTTCTAGCAGAGTTGTTTTTGTGTTCCCTAAATATAAACTTTGCTTAGAGAAATGCGTACAAGCCATGCACGTGACAGTAGCTCACCCTGCCATGAGAACTGCATTCCCAGCAGTCCACATACTAGCTTTTTGTTTGTTCCTCTAGAAATAGAGATCAGAAAGAAGTTCTGTGCTTATAGGTCTGGGCCCTAGCCCTTCAGAGCTGCAGCTTTCCCCTGGCTAGCTCCTGCTCCTTGTAGGGCAATATTGGAAACTAAATCGTAAAGCCTCAGCCAGGCTGACTCAGAACACGATATTCCTGCTAGAAGGGCAGTGCTCCATGCAAGGGTATGGCACCCTTTCCTCCTGGCTGCTTCTTTTACGTCTGCTGACAGAAGACATCATGAGACATTTTGGTTGTCTGTACTCCCTGGGAGGACGCAGAGTCCTTGAGAAGAGAAGGGAAATAAAAGGGAGAGAAGGAATATGTAGAAGAAAATGAAGGGGGGGGGGGGGAAGTCAACCCTTGTTCATAATGGTACAAACCTTTGTGCTGATGGCATAAACAATAGACATGCTTCCCTCAGGAGGTAGGTTTTTAACAACTATTGAGTTTCTTGCATGTTCTTTTTGACGTACCTGCTGCTGTCCAGTATCAAAGGCAGGGCACTGAACTAGAAGGCCTGACCCAAGTGTGGCGCTTCTTTTGTCTTTTATAGATACTGTTGCTGGGATGTGAAGAATTGTGTATTCAGAGGCAGTTAAAATATTACAGTGTATGATTTCTTTTTCCCCATTCAGCTGACTTGTAGCTGCACTGATGCTACCCTTCAGACCCATAAATGCACAGGAAATGCAGCTCTTATCACAGGATAGATGTTCTTGGATTTCAGCACTCTCTCACAGGCTCTGAGGTGTTCACGCTCCATAAATGTGTACATTATGAACTGTGGGACCATCTTCTGGCAGCACAGCAATACTTCAGAAAAGACTGGAAGCAGAGGTAGCGCGGTACAGGAATCCATGGGACATGACTGGATATGCAGAAATCACTAAGCAGCACATGGTCACTGAATGTTGCTTCTGAGAATAGGATCTGTTTTCACTAGCCACCGTAAAATGAAGTGGCTAAAGAGTACCTAATTTTTAGCTAGTTTTAAAGATGGGCAGCTTTTTCCTCTTTGCTGCATTTTTCTGCTTGTGATGTTAAAGACTGCCCCTGCATGAAGGTGAGGAGTCAGAGCTCTGAGCATCGTTATGACTGCCCATCTCATCATAGAATCCTAGAATGGTTTGGATTGGAATGGACCTTAAAGATCATCTAGTTCTAACCCCCCTGCCATGGGCAGGCACACCTTCTACTAGACCAGGTTACTCCTGGTTACCAGGTTATCTCCTTCCTCCCCTTCCCTTTTCAGACTTTGTTCCTCTGTGAATGGGTGCCGAGATGTGTGGCATAAAAGTACTAGAGTAGCAATTCCCCTCCCATCTCCTCTAAGTTTTACCAATTTATACTTATTACACGCCTTTTATCTGTTACACTCATCTGCCTGTTTATTCCATTATTGAAACACTTCTTGGGCTTTGATGTTTTGCAAGTTAATTTTTGTGACAGCTTGCTATGACCTCTAAGCAGTCCAAGTGTGATATTGATTATATAGACTGCACATCAGGAACTGGAAGTATTTTTTAACGCTGGCCTCTTACTTCTCAAAGTTCTTGTAAGATTTATGGGTTGGGCATTAGTGATATTTTTAATCCCCTTTTGCTTTTCACAAATCATGTGTACTATCAGCAATTAAGATCTCAAAGGACTGTTTGCCATGTTTCCTCCTGAAGCTTTGCTGACAATATACACAGCTGGCTGTTACTCCTGGTCAAAGCTGACCTGCATCAAAAGGGATGCTGAAGATGGCTTAGCTATGCCATCAAGCATCCCCTGGGTTTTCATATAGTTGCATTTTCTAACCCAGCACCTTCTGAATATGAAGGAACCTACCTTAATGTGGGGTCCATCCAGTGCCTTCCTGAGCTATCAAATATAGAAGCTTTAGGGATTCGAGTAGGGGTTTTGCTCTCGCTATCTCAACCCTTCTCATATTGGAGAAAAAGGCTACTGAATTAATAACGCTGCAGATCTTCTGGCTCCCTCCAAACTACACTGCAGATACTTCTTGTGAGTGCTTGCAGCGGTTTTCCCAGTCCAGAGCTATGGACTGTCTATTTGGAGTCATGCAGTAGGACTGACTTTCATTTTCTTCTGTCTAAGCATACAAGAATTGCCCTACATTTTGTTTCCAGTGTTCTTGAATGAATGTTGGCAAAGACTAACAGCTTTGGATAAGACATTCACAACTAAAAAAAATACACGAAGTCAGGAATTTTTATACTGGAAAAAATGTTTCTTATTAAAATGTAAACTCGGTTAGCTAATTACTGTAGCTTCTGACTTGAGCAGTAATCAGATCAGAATGTTTTTGATCTGAGTAGTAGTTTACTGTATTAATCCTTTTGATTGCTGCCACTTACAGTTTAGCAAACACTCTGCTGCAGATGTGATGGGAAGAAGTGTGTAATACCAGTTATGGCCGTAGAAGATACTTCAGTAAATGGCTGTCTAAAACTTTACACCAGAAAGAAGGTAAGTTTACCAAAAATAATGAGATAGAATAACAAGTGTAACTTGTATAAGAAGCTTTAGCATGAATCTTTAATAAAGTGTTGCTTTTACTTATTTGCTGACTTCTGTGTGTAGAAAAACTTTAAGTATATAAATTACTTTTGTTGTTTGGTTTTTTGGTTTGTGGATTTTATTTTATTTTATTTTTTTTTTTAAAACAGCAGTTATTTTCTAAATGGTAGCTTTCACTCAACTTACAGCAGGTACAAAAAGAAAAAGGCTCACAGCTCTCATACTTCTTTGCTGTTACCTAAGCAGCATTGTAAGGCAGGCACTGCCAGTTGTCGCTACTTCTAACTCATTTTTTTCGTGTGTAGTTTCCTGATAATGTTATGTGGTAGGTGGACAGGAAGGGTGTGCTTGCAAGCTCTTGTCCTGTTGAAACATAATATAAGTAAATCAGTTATTGCCCACCAAGACATTGTTTTGCCACATATGCAGGACTCCTCCGTGTGCTGTCCAAAGAAATGAGTCTCGAAAATCAGTTTTGAGATAAGTGACAGAGAAGCCTTAGGCCAGGTAGTTGTTTTGTGGGTTTTCTGCACTAGTGTCTTTAGCTTCTATTATAGTTAAATATCCTATAGTAGTTCCATTTGCTTATCTGCCAAGCTCAGGAGCTGATGTTTATAAAGAGGGGCATCGTATGGAATTTTTACTGATGGCTAAACCACAGAGTTTTAACAGTCTCCTCTGTTCCTGCTTTGTTCCCCACGTGTGTGCAAACTGCTCCGGAAGGAGCTATGCTTACATACAGAGCTTTTATACTGATTGAAATCATGGTGTTAAGCTGAAAATAAGAGAGGGTCAGAGATGTTATTTCTAATTAACACAATTATAAGCTAATGACAAACCAGTCACTAATACAAGGAATCCCTTTCATTAATACAAAGCAAATTTAATTTGCAGTGCAGTGTTTTGGCAACAAGAGGTGTGATTTGGAAGGCAGATTTTTACTCTATTGCTGTCACAGACTTGAAAGCAAAGGACTCAGTTGAGAAGGAACTTGTAAGAGGTTTAAAGTGATTGCAGTAATACCATTTTCTTGTGTATCGGAGTCTGCGCTGTTAGGCTGTGACTGTTCTGGAGTAAGCACAGATCTTACACAGCTGCACTGCTCCGCTGACTGCAGGGGAGGTGCGTATTATACTAGCTGAGGATCTGTCTTCAGATACCGTATCATCTACAGAATGTGATCTAAGATGCTAAAACTTTGACTGCAAGCCCAAATAAACTGTATTTGCTTTACCTTCTATGAACCATAAACTGCCATGTGTAGGTCTCACGCTACCATATTGGTTTGACGAAATGTAAGCACTCACGTGTTCCTCCCCTCAAAGGCAATGTAACTGACCTGTGAAGAATAAGCAGCCTAAGAAGAAGCTTGATCTGCAGTCCGCAGCTTTTGCATCTGTTTTTGCCCACAGGACTGTAAACCTTCCAACAACTAAGCCACTCATTTTCAGAAGACTAGGCAGTGGAGAACATGGCCTCCTTAGGATGTGCCTGGGATGGACTCCCACAGGGATCCTGCTTGGCATTCCGTTCAGTCTGCAGCCTGTCACCCCGTACAGATTCTTTAGCCCATATGATGCAGGTAAGAGCTTACACATTTGAATCTCCAACTCCAGTACAGCGTGGTGTTTGCTCATGACAAGTGAACTGCATAAGGGTGACAGATTCTTTTCTGCGGACAGAGTAAATATACTGCAATAACAAAGGAATAGTCAATTCCTACTTAAATTAGGAACACAGCCACAAATCTAGATCTCCTTAGCATTAGGCAATGCATGGTGAAAGAAAAGATAGATTTTTATGGGGAAACACAGTCACTAAAAAGTAACTACTCTGCTTCATCAGCTGGGAATGGAGCTGGACTGTAAGTGCTGAGGAGTCCCCAGTGCATCCTGAATGCCAGTGGCTCTGGTGATGCTGGAGAGTGGGCAGATGAAAATAATTCATGAGATTGTCCCTGGAGAGAAAATAAGGCAGCACTTATTTGCCTGTGCAGGCAGCAGCTATCCTGCTGCTGAGAGGGAGCATGAGCTGCAGCAAAAGAAGCGTGGCCAGCAGGTCGAGGGAGGTGATTCTGCCCCTCTACTCTGCTCTTGTGAGACCCCACCTGGAGTACTGCATCCAGCTCTGGAGCCCTCAGCATAAGAAGGACATGGACCTGTTGGAGTGGGTCCAGAGGAAGGCCACGAAGATGATCAGAGGGCTGGAGCACCTCTGCTATGAGGACAGGCTGAGAGAGTTGGGGTTGTTCAGCCCGGAGAAGAGAAGGCTCTGGGGAGACCTTATAGCAGCCTTCCAGTATCTGAAAGGGACCTCCAAGAAAGCTGGAGAGGGACTTTTTACAAGGGTGTGTAGTGATAGGACGAGGGGTAATGGCTTCAAGCTGGATGAGGGTAGATTTAGATTAGATCTCAGGAAGAAATTTTTCAGTCTGGGTGTAGTGAGTGATGTGCTCTAGGCATTTTCTGTGTCAGCAGGGGAGTTGGACTAGATGATCTCCAGAGGTCCCTTCCAACTCTGAAAATTCCCTGATTCCGTGAGGCACTGGAACAGGTTCCCCAGGGAAGCTGTGGAGGCCCCACCCCTGGAAGTGTTCAAGGCCGGGTTGGATGAGGCTTTGAGCAATCTGGTCTAGTAGGAGGTGTCCTTGCCCATGGCAAGGGGGTTGGAACTAGATGATGTTTAAGGTCCCTTCCAACCTAAACCATTCTATGATTTACAGTTTATGTGATTTGTGTGTGTGCACATACGATATACAAAATACAGTCCTGTGTGAAGCAGGTGGGGTTTTACAGCTATTGCATCTTTTGTAATTTTCAGATCATACGTACTTGTGTATGGGTTAATTTTTTAAAGTAAATTACCTACTAGCTCAGACTGAGATCTAATGTAAACTGTGAAATTGCTAGTAACAAAGGTTCAGCAGGTCAATTTTCCTGCTGGTGACACCATTAAAACCTACTGCTTGAACACTGTTCTTTAACTGGGTGTAGGTGGCTGTGTAATTGGAAATTTCTGTTGATGAAATAAAGGGAGACATCTAGTTTAGTGCCCCTTTCTTTAACCCAACAATACCAGCACAGCTGATTGGAATGGAAGAGGGTGGCATGAAAGATAGCAGACAGGCTTTAAATACTCCAGGGCAGCCGATCTGGAGAAAAAGGAGCCAGCCTGCAGTCACTGCAGTGCCTGTTAACTTGAAGAGCACCTTGACTACTCCTGGGCTCCCCTGGTTTCCCCCAAAGAAGAGTTTTGCCTAATGGTCACCTTCCATGCCTATTGTTACAAAAGCAGAAAGGGGAAAATATCACTTTGCACGTCAGAACAGTTATGTTGCGCAAGAATTATCGATTGGCATTTTTATTTATTGTGAAACATTCAAGATGCTATAAAATAATCCCTAGTCACTAGAATAATTACAGCTGGCCTTGCAAAGTGCCGCATCTATTGGTGCTCTGGTCTAATTTTCATTGCGCGACATCTTGTCTTGTACTGCAGGATACGGCTTCTCTAACGCCGACAGGAGCAGCAGTGCTTGCGAGGGTTTGCTGGGGCCTGGGGCTGAGCTGCCGTTCTTGCAGTTGGAGGTGTAAGCAGAGAAATAGTTCATCCTGTAAAGCTCTGCTCGGCTCTTGCAGCAACCAAGCTTGCTCATCAGCAGAAAGAAATCCCTTCGAAATGCTTTGGTGAAAATTGCGTAGAGAAATGGGTTTGCACAGGAGTTGACAGGGTAAAATAAAACCAGCAAGATCTTGGAGTTTGTCACTGTGATGAGAGGTACTTTAAAGGCAGCGGATATGGCAAAAAAGGAGATGGGGGCCATGCAGGTAAAATCCGTGAAGATCAGTATCGCCATTCTCTTGGCGACCTTGGTATCTTTATTGGCAGATACCAGTTCTGGATTCTGAACAGCTATGTAAATCTTAATGTAGCAAGCACAAATGACAATGAAGGCGACAACGTTTAGCACTAAGATCAGCAGTATGTAGGCTTGGGAAAGACCTGTTTCAATATCCATGGGTAAACAAATACTGACCTTCATGTAACTGCTGACCCCTAGGAGAGGCAGCACTGCTATTAAAATGGAGAATATCCAGCCACCGAGCATGATCGGCACGGCATGCCTCAGTCGTAGCTTTCGATCCAACTGCATGGCGTAGGTGATCGTATGCCACCTTTCTATAGTGATCACCGTTAGTGTGTACACTGAGAGCTCGCTTGCAAACACGGTGAAAAAGCCGGCAGTACTGCAGCCGCTGCCTGTTTGCCAGTCTATTGCGTGGTTGTAGTACTGACCGCTTGTCTGGGCGTCAACAGAAGCAATGAGCAGCAGATAAAGTCCCATGCAAAAATCGGCAAAGGAGAGGTTGCACATGAGGAAGCGAGGAACAGTGAGCTTGTAATGGCTAGTTATGAGAACGAGGAGTACAGTGAAATTGCCAGCAATGGCGAGGATGTTTATAAACCAGATCAGGACTCTGAGAAAGCTGTATCCCAGGATGTCTTCGCAGGGATTAAATGCATCTGGTTCCGGAGTGCATGTGAGTATCTTCGGCTGACAAAAGTCATATTCAAAGTCAAAGCCAGTAATTTCACCATCATCGAAAATGGCTGAGTAGCTGTAAGGAGAGGTTTCTTCATCTGTTGCAAACAGGTACGTGTTCTTTTCCGCTGACCACAGTGATGTGTTGTAAGAGTCATCTCTGTAACTATTAAAAAAACAAGCCCCCACAAATAGAAGTGAACTACTTGTTACATGCTGCTCGCACTCTTTTGTAAAATGCAACAGATAACAGTTGTTTTAAAACAGTGACTTTATCTTGATTGCTTTGTAAGGAAGCTGTCTTTCTCATGTTGCCAGTAGACTGCAGTTCAAAGTACAGTAAGATTCGAATTGACGGATTATAGGTTTGATGCATATAGGTTTATCAGGCAGTTATAGAAGCCAAACGGAAATAACCTAAGGATTTTAACTATGCACCCTCACTTCCCATAAGAAATGGACTTACCGAACGAAGTCCTGAGACTATGTATGACTTGGGAAGTGCTGAGGAATTTGATGTTTGCAGTATTACAAAGTGAGGAGTAGAAGTGCATGGTTAAATAGATAATGTCGATGGCTAGGAATATATTAAGTTTAGACTGGACCTGGTGCCTAATTATAAGCGTTTCTACGTGTTTAAAATAAATCTCCCTAATCTCCAGGTCATCAATAGTGTGAAGATAAGCCTACCGAAGAAGAAACATTTTTAAAAACAAGCACTGTCCCTTCTGGTTCCCGGCCGGAACAGGTACCTATTACACAACTATCCAATCGTCCCAGCTGTGAGTGCTTGGTGGGCAAACCCTCAATCTGCAGTGCGAGATTTGGAAAGCATGTCTATTGAGGACAACTCTTCAGAAAACTGGTAGCTTTCAGGTAACTTAAATACATGCTTAAACTGCCACATCTACTGAAGCATGTACATTAAACTATTTTTCTGGAACAGTCTTAACTGGCAAATGAAGTTGAGCTGCTTTTCAGCTATTCCTGTTGGGCAAATAACTTTCCAGTCTTGTTATCCTAACTCTTCTCTCCTTACATTGAAAACTGTCCAATATCTTGCTTTTACTTGCCTAGGTTAAACTGGAAGAGCAAGGAATATGTTTGACTCTATTTATTAATAAAAAATGATCGTGATTTTCTGCGAGGCCATGTAAACATGCTGCCGTGTGCAAGCTGGTTTTTTTCTTCCAATAAAAGCTCGGGACTTTCAGCTGATTTCTGCTGTGGTTCCCAAACTTTTGAACTTGCAGCCTTTTGGTGCATGAATTGTGACCTTTCTTCCATTTGCTTAATATAATGTCTGCTCAGAGAACTGCTGGGATTGGGACTTACCAAAGCAAAAAGCTTCAGGAGCCAATAGACTAGGCAGACTATTTAATGCACAGTAGGAGTGCAACAGATGCTAATCCGAAGCAGGGGGATGACTCTGTCTTAGGCACTGGTGATTTATGTGATTATATTCCTCACTGGGGTGTCACTTCACTTGCTTTTATAACAATCATCTAATGCTCTGTGTTTACCTCCTTGCCTCACCTTGCTTCTCCCCACAGCCAGCCCTGATGAAGGCAATATATTCTTGGTCTTGTTGACTGCCTGGACTTTGCCTTTTTGTGGTCCTGAAGTGCTTCAGTTTTGGAGTTAGGAGTGGAGTGGAGCGGACAGGACTGACTAAGTGAGGTGCTTGAAGATGCTGCAGGCAGGCAGCAAATGAGAACAGGTGACAAGAGAATCAAGGCAGCTGTTGCTTTACAAAAGGCCAAATAAAACCAAATGGCAAGTGTAGGAAGCCTCACCAACCAGCAAATGAGACAATGTCCAAGGAAGTCAGTATCCCAATGAATCAATCATATTTCAGCTGTATTTAGTTGTTGGAATTTTGTGACCATAACCTTGTTTTTTCTAGACTTTACAACACTCTGACCCCACATCAGGGCTGATAAGCCCCAAGGTCACCCATTTAGCTGTAGAGGGATGCATAGTAGCAAATCCTTAAACTTCTCCATTAAATACTGCTTTAGAGCCGGTGTCATCCAGCATGGCCAAGAGAATAGTTTTGATGTTAGCCTTTCTCATTGTCCCACTGAACACTGTCAAACAGAACTGTGATGATATGGAAAGACACATTTGAAAGAGGTAAACCAATTGCATGGGGTCATCAAACTTCTAACTCAAGGACTCTGTTTCTACCACGGAAAACTACTGACATACAGACTTCTAATTGTCCTTTGTATAGGCAAAAAAATATCAACAGTAACAGCTCTTTGAATCACACAAACAACTGCAATTATCTCAGGGCATGAAAAGTCTCCATGTAGGCATTAACTTTCTTAAATATTTAATCACTGTTTTGAAAGTCTTTCAAGAATTCAGAAGAGAAGCTGGAGTTAGTAAAGCTCATAAAATTACAGTTTTTTTCCTTTCCTTTTAAACATCAAAATCACAAATCTTGGTTTAATGATAGTAAAATTACCACTGTGCAACTTGTAAGGGTGACTGAATTGGCAGCAAAAGACATGCTGTTCTAGAAAAAACACCTGAACAGCAAGAGGGGGAGGTGTGTATTTGTTACTTCCAGCATCTGTATGCAGAGGGGTACTTACAATATTTCATTAGTTGGCTTCCTCATGGTGCTTTCACACTCTTTGGAGAAGTTGTAAAAAATGGAAAGCAGGGAATTTTGTCTGAAAGAAGGATGAGAAGAAAGCTGAGTTTCAGTCTGGATTTTGGCCAAATTCTCATCTTCTCTGCAAATGATCTTCACAGACATGTAAGGTGAGCTAGAGTTGGCCTCACAGCAATGTGAACATTCATATAGACCTCTGGAAGCCAGGGGTATAAGGATGGTCTTTCAGCTCCATTTTGTTTATGATGCATTTTTTTATAGTGAAATAACTTGAGCTGGAATTAAAAGGTGTATTTTGCCTTATGAAATATTGTATTGAAGTGGGTCAGGTTTTCCACCAGTACGAACGGTAGCAGTTGTTCTGGCTTTGAGAAGTGCATGTTAACAAATGCTGGGAAGCTGGCCTGATACTCTATTTTAAAAACTGTCTGGGATCTGGAAGTAGACTTTATGTGCTGGTAGTAAAGCAGTTTGAAAAGCAGTAGTTGATAAATGACATATTTGGTAAAATCTCTGTTTTTTCAGGCTTTGCAAGTATGGGCCAGGTACTCTACTGGTGTGAATGAAAATGGCTTTGTCTGACTTCATTGCTGTGACAGTAGAAAGAGCTGGCAAAAACACTAAGCTTTTTTTGTGTACTCTTAAGAGAATCAGACACCTGGAAACTTACAGAAAGTTTTATGTATAATGACAGAAATAAGATACCAATCTAAGCTCTTATGCGATGCTTATAAATAACAGGATTGCAACAGAAGTTGTTTTTTCTTGTAATTTTCTGAAGGTGTGGTATAACCTGTGCCCCCCCATCCCCCCCATCTTCTCCTCGTGTCATTCAGGCCAGTGGAAGAAAGTCTAGGGAACTGAATGCTACCTTCCACCTCTCTTGCACGGCTCAGGTAACGAGCACACCACAATTGTAAGCCAGAAATCTCAAGAATATTTGGTCTGAGGACTGAATCGGAGTTTGGTAGCAATGGAAACCCTTGACTGTTGGATCTTTGCTCTACTCTTGTAGAAGCAGGAACCACTTAGTAAAATGAGGCAGGTAGAGCAAGCATAGCATCACCCCGAATTTCACCCTAAAGAATTGGTTTCTACTCCTGCCTTTGCAATGCAGTCCTGATGTGATGGCATGCAAGGCACACAGATCAGGCTTCCCACAAATGGCTGCTCCATCTTCTCTGTAGCCTTCATTTCAGAGACATGAGAAGTGTGGCATCCTCACAGCTTCAACTAAACTCATTTGGAGTTGCTTTGGCTGCCTAAAGCCAACTGAGAGTTGATTGCTTTGAAAGAAAAACACTGCAAAAATAGCCCCAGTTGTCAGAGTGACTGCCCCAAATTAGCAGATGCAAAGCTCTCTCTGCACCGTTTTCCTGTTCTAGGGAGAACAATACTGACTTGTTAGCTGGAAGCACTGGAACTAAACTGAGTAACTTCTTTCTGTAGACTTGTGTCAGGTCCCAATCTTGTCTTTTGAAAGCCTGACTTTTCTACAAGGTCGTCATATCACCTGCATTAAATAAGCTACATTGCTAAAGGCTCCAGGAGGTTCTTTTTTTTTTTTTTTTTTTTTAAAAAAAAAAAAGGACAATGTGCTATTGATGGAGGTATATCTTCCATGTGCCAGTCGGCTTTTTTTTATTGAGATACCAAGAAAAATATAAGCTTTAAGCAAATTTAGAATAATGTTCCTGCTAGCAGAACCTGGGCACAGGATGAGATCTGTTTCTATTAAAAAATAAATGGAAATCACTTTCCTGGCTTTAGCTGAGATCTGTTGTTTCATGTGAGGCCTTGCTACATACCACAGCTTCCTTGTAACTAGAATAAGGATAATCAAACCTCGTGAGCTGAATAAAGCAGAACAGCCTTTTTGGAGCTTCTGAAGTACTGCAATACAATAATGTGCTATTCAGACTTACTTTTCTGTCCTTAGATTTCGAAAAGCACAGCAGTGGCTGGGATACGTCAGAACAGCTTCCAGAAGACTGCTGAATTTATCCAGTGGTGGCAGTCTCTTTAACGAGTAAGATGACGTTGCATTTAAGACTTGAACGGCCTCGAGCCCATAACTAGGCAGGGACTCCAGTGCTGTTGAAGAAATATCCCTGCAAAATAAAGAGAGCATTCTCTTTTCTTTTCATACGTATAAAAATACCACCAAAGCATGACGGTAGGTAACAGTGACTCGGTTTTTCACAAAGGTCTAAATCTGCAAAACCACTTCAGCACCTGATACCCAGCTCAGAAATGTGGTCTGTGAAACTACAGAGCAGCAGGGTTAGAGCATCTCCGTGGCCCAGGAGCCCCAGTGTGGCAAGAAGCTTGCTTTATCCTGGAGAAATCAAAACCCACCACGCTAGGGGTTGTGCCCTGACCTCTCCATTTGAAAGGCACCGTGCACGGAGCAAGTGATGGATCTTTAGGACAGGGAAAGGGAGAGAAAGTGGGCGAACTTGACTCTTCAGCCAGCTTAAGAGGTAGGACGCCCTCCTGGATCTCTTCTTGGCCAGGAATCTTTTAATTAATTGTTATTAATTAAAACATATAAAAGAGTCCATCATTCTTGCCAAGACAAACTTAAGCAGTTTGTCTTAGAGTAACTTCAGGGGGGCTCTGTGACGAAAGGCCATTGACATGACCAGGGATTTTCGGAGTGAGGCCACTAAACTGGGGGGGGGGAAAGGCTACAATTGTGAAAGTGATATTAGTAATGCCATGTACTGTAAAGGACCAATAAAAGCAATGAAATGGCACGTGAGGCACCGAGTGCTATTTACAGAGCCACCCATTGTGTTTTATTGCATGGAGTTACAGCCAGTGCAGCCCTCCAGTAAGTACTTGATTAATAAAGCATGAGGATCATAATAACGTGTTTTATTCAGCACAGGCTTATAGCATGCAATCAGCTAGTTCACTTTTATAACAAAATTATAAATGATGTAATGTAAAAACACAGTCATCCTACCAAATGACAAGTTACTTGGTAATGTCAGAATATAAGGCACAAGGGTAGGATCAGGAGGATCTGACACAAATAATGCAAAGGACGCAATATCTAAGGGGCAGAGGTCAACGCCAATGGTAGAACTGGCTGATAGGCGTTTGTCATGGTGCCAACTGAGCTTTCCGCCCTGTAATTTCATGGCATCTCGTTGACATGTTTCCATTTTACAAGCAGAGGGTAAGAGGTAAGTCTCCTTCCAGACTCGAAGCCCATGTTTGCTGAGATGACGCGGCCCACGTAGCACAGCGCAGTTCCTGTGGGACACCAGGTAACGGAGCAGTGGATACTTACAGGACGTCTGGCCCTGTGGCACCTCTCAGGGCATCGTTGTGTATCCGCCTGAGGTTCTTATTGTCCTTCAGGATTCTGTGGAATCAAACATTAACTCTTTATGTCTCTATTTTAAAAGAACCCTTTTTTGGTTTCTTCTTCCTGTCTATTTCCTCTCGATCCTCTCTCTTACCACAGCAGTTGCTGTTGCAGTATCTGGCTCATACTTCTCATGCGACCTTTCCCTCTGCTGACGCCATCACACTATTATCATCTACACTTAATCCTGATTATTTCCAAATTCTTCTGATTTAAACCAGGACCAACCAGTCTGGTTCCTTCACTGCAGTAGCCGCATACAGAAATGCAGCAGAAGTTTTGCCCAAACCGAGCGGCTAGCCCCAGAGCGTGTGAGTGATTTAAAAACGAGTGACTGTTTCCAGATGTAAAATGTAGGTTCCTCAGTGGGAGCTACGTTTTCAAGCTCTCCACTACTGCTGCTAAGTTTAAGAATTTATTAAATTTATTAAAAATTATGAGCTTTTCTCATGAAAACTGCAGCATTCTAAGGGATGGTGTTTCAGGAAAAGCAGTAAGTGCTGCAGGATTAACAACTGAGTTGCAATGACAGCAAACCATGCAGTTTGCTCATGGATATCAGGAAATGCAAAACACAGTTAAGTTAAGCTGAAGGAATAGCCTTTGACTGTATTTGAACTGTTATTTACTGTTTAAAAACAACAGTGAGGAGGGGAAACATACTCACAATTGATTCAGCTTTGTCCCATTGAAGGCATGGCTGTGGATATCTTCAAATCCATTTTTATATAATTTGCTGGGGATTAAAAAAAAAAAACGTGTAAGGGAAAAAGATTTGGAGAAGACAAGATTATGTTCTGTACTACAGGTTTCAAATCTTAATGCTGCATTCATTTTAATGATTAGAGGGTCTGGCTTACAAAGAACATGGGTAGCTATTGCATGACTTACATTAACTCTAAAATTAAGATAAATTTGCGTCTTAAATTCCCGAAGCACCTTCCTGTTTAGCTGTTGAAGAGAACTTCTGCTTACGTACAGCTCCTTCCTTCTGCAAGGGGCTCACCTGTGCCTACCTTGGGCTGAGATCCACAAACAAGACATTATTCCAGGTAAGCTCCTGGCATGCAGACAACAACCTGGTGGCAGAAGACCTGGATTTTGTGGTGTCGGCACATGTAAATGGAAGACTCTAAGGGCTAGAGAAGAGGAAAGCAACTCTAAAGCCCAGAGGGTGCTGCTGGATTTCAGATCCTCTGCGGACAGACAAATCTTCCAGCAGCCTAAGCCTAGCTTTGCAGAGAGACAGGGGCGAGTCGTGCATCATCCAGCGGTCAACGAGCTATCAGCTCCTCCAAGGTACTGCTGCCAGGCTCCATTTGTGCTGTGGAAACCTCGCTGTCTCCTGCGCTGCACAGGGACTTTCCGTGGGTTCTTGATTCCCCACCCTGAGGCCAGATACCTAAGGCTCTGCTCCACCTGAAGTACAGCTCTTTTCCTGCGTTAGGAGATCTAACCTATGGGTCCGATTTCACTGACAAAAATCCATTTGTCGTATTAAGTTAATGTTTCCAATATAATTTCAATATAATCATTTGTATATAGTGACTTTTTTTTTTCTTTAATGTTAAGCCCTAAGAGAAAATTTGGCTCAGTTTATAAATTACACAAAAGTTGTGTTGTTGCTTTTCCACTTGTTTTTGGGAGAGCAGAAAAGGGGGATTATAGAACCCGCTCCCAAGAAAAGCTGGAAGTGTGGGGAGTACCTGGCTACCTTTGATAGGAGAAGGGGTCTGTCCCAGCACAAGGCTGAAATTAGTGATTTGCTTAAAAAACACAATGATACGTAAGATCGATTTCCCTACCCACATGAAACACTAACTGTTGGAAAGACTATATTAGTTATTTGTAGCGCAAAGTATTACTGCAGGCTGACCTTCATAGATTACTTGTGCTTCACCAGACCATGCTCCAACAACTGGAATTAGTTCAGCTAATTGCAGTTAACTGCATGGGGTGGAGCTAAGGTCTAACTCTACTATTAGAAAGCTACTGATAAGGTAATTCTCTTCTTGTGGTGAGCTCCCTATCACGTAAGGATGGCAGAAAAATGATGGTTGGCTGTTTCCTGACTGAGTTAGACTCCCTCCCATTTATTACACTTTAGGGTTACAGTAAAAATTTTAAGCACCTTTCTCCATCTCTTGTATGTTCATTTTCTTGCACCATTAACAGAATCATAATTTTGCTGAAGTTATTTTGAGAACTTGCTGGTAGGAAAGAGACTCGTAAGATAAAATGATGCCCTAATCTAAGCAATTGCACCTCTTTAACATTGCGTGGAGTAGTCTTCAATCACGTTTATGCTCAGTTCCTCTAATGGTTTCAGAAGGTACTGGTCAATACATAAAATCTGTGTCGAAATTACTGTCTTGCCGGCACATTAGCCTGATGAAGGGCCCAATCCAGTCAACTGTAGTATTTGCTTATGTGCATAGTTCATTTGCGGGTGCCAATATGCATGGAGCTTTGTGCGGGGGCTTCAGTACACACTTGTCTCAAGCCAAGGCTCCCCACCTGGATGTGTACTGCCTTTTAAAAAATCAGTCTGGTCCGCAAAGGTTGGCTTTACTGGCCTCCAGATTGGTGTTTATGGCTACAACACAAAGTAGGTGGCATGCTGCTGCCCTCTGTTGCTCAGCTGGTCCTTCCTCGGGAGACCTGAATTTCAGCCATATCCTGCAGAGAGGCTCAGTCTGTGTTTTTTCCTATTTTAGCACTTCTTTGTGGAAGTTTTTGTGAGGACAAGGGAGTTGCAAAATCCATACACGGCTCTTGCTGTGCTGGCAGGTGACACCTCACCTTGGCTTTCTGCTGCTTTTTGTGTTCCTTGGGTGGGGCATCTCCCTTAGCATCAAGCCCACCTGTCTCACAGGTGGCTGTAGCAAGGAATCCACAGTTTGCTAAAAGGGAAGTCTTGGTGGGGAGACTTATGGGACTCAACGTAAGCTGAGTCAAGAGAAAACAGGGTAAGAACAAGCATTGGTACTTTGTACCAATTTCTTCTCTCCCTTCCTCTTCTTCAGAGGGACCCTGTGCAGCTGAAGTTCAGCAGCGTTAGAGCCATAGTATCAGCCTGGTCAGTCCTTGAAAGCGCTATCTCAAGAAACCACATCCCTGAGGGAAAGAGAGAGACTTTGGCCTCCGGCGCAGCTTTTGGAGTTTATGCCCTGTTGATGGTATTTTTAAAAACAATGTTGCATGGAAGATGAGGATTTGGATTCCTCCTCCCATTTTCTTTACTAAATGAAGTTAGCTTTTGGATAAAACCCTGCTCTTCAGCTTGAAGAACACCCCTCTACTTCCTAAGTGTTTCAAATTTAACGCATAATACAGACATGTATTGTAGGCGGCTTAATTGCAACATTTTTATAAAGTTGAGCTGCTCTCCTCAGCAGAAGTGTTATCCTCACAGAAGCTGGAGCTAGGACAATTTTACTTACAGTGTCAGCGATTCATTGTTCATCCCCTGGAA
Organism: Burhinus oedicnemus; assembly: GCA_008921705.1. Taxonomy (NCBI): domain Eukaryota; kingdom Metazoa; phylum Chordata; class Aves; order Charadriiformes; family Burhinidae; genus Burhinus; species Burhinus oedicnemus. The sequence goes on from VFFE01007957.1 coordinate 626,684, forward strand.
AGCATTTTGTGGTATAGTTGTCATGCGCAAGTTATCACAGAGCTCCCTTTGGGAGGGGGGAAAAAAAAAAGTATTTTTGTCAGTGATCCAGGAACAAGATGGGAAGGACTCACAGCTGGGTTAGGTTGGGTCTCTACTTACAAAATAAAATGAGCTTCTAATGAGAAGATCTGTGTCAGGTCTGGAAATTGTCTTATTCCAGTGTTACAAATGCTCCTAGAGAAAAGCATAATTCCTATTTACAGGAGAAAAGATTACCAGAGTGGATGCAACAAGAAGCCAACTTGGTACGAGTTTAATGATGTATTTAAAGGTGAGTGACAAATATGATAATTTCTAACTAAGCTCCAATTGTGTTTGTAAGACCTGTAAAAATTAAGTTTTGTAGCATCCTCAAGCAGTGTCTTGGAGAAGCAATGTATGTTCTCTCTACGTGACGCACATGGAAGAGATTTTAGTTACCCTTTTTGCATGGTATCTTGTCTAGCTGAAGGCTTTATTCTAGAAATAAGCACTTAGCAGAACTAATTTGCAGACTTTACTACTGTTTTGTCTATTACTGCCCTGCCCTGGGTTACTTTATTTTCTTGCCTACTGAAAGACCTCGCTCTTGGTTAACTGCCCATTAAAGCTATCGTAAATGATGTATTTTTAGTGTACCATAATGCATGAAAAACTTGGGTTTTTTTCTTCATACTCCTTTTTGTAATTTGTCCACTCTTTTAGAGAGAAAAAAACCCCAAACCCAACCAACGGGCAAACGGAAAAGAAACAGAATGCTTTCTTACAAGTATTTTAGCCTTGGAAGGTTTCTGAACGCTCCATCCTCAATATGCAACAGATTTTTCGTGTTCAGGATTAATCTGTAATGAGGGAAAAGAACCCAGTATTATAATCATTATACATTTGGGAGGATCCTGAATTTTGCTAGTGATTGGCCTTGTCAGAAAACAGTCAAGTGCAGAATATGGCAGAATGCTCTCCTGCTGTGGACAAACTTCCTAAAAATATACCACGAGTGCATTTTGAAGCACTACTGGTAATAAAAAAAGGCCTGTAATTGTTAGGTAGCTGACAAAAGAAAATAGCTCCTGAATTCTCATGGTTCACGGAGCTGAGATGATCTGGTCTGGATATCCCGGTCACTGGTGGGAGTTAGCATTTTGCTGTTGCCTGCCAGTTCTCTGGGATATGCCTTCTAGGCACGTGGCATGCCTAACGCACTCAGCTTCTGCTTTACCACAGGGGCTCAGAGGCACGAGCATGCTACTGTCACCATGACTGTGCCTCCAACTGGTGGTCCTGGAGGTGGGGGCGAGCAAGGAGCCTGAGCTCTGCGCACATGTGTGTGCCTGGTCCTTGCTCTGCAGTCAGGTCCCTTTGCATCATACCTTGTTTCCGTCCTATTACTGATGCTCTGCCTAGCCAGAAAAGGCAGTTGAGATGGTTTAACCTTTTAGAGTGCCATGGTCTTTATTAGAGCAGTGGCTAGCAGCACCAGATGCCTGCTTAGATTGGCATAAACTGGAGATAAGTATGTGAGAGGTGGGGGTCGGTCTCTTCTCCCAAGTAACAAGCGATAGGACGAGAGGAAACGGCCTCAAGTTGTGCCAGGGGAGGTTTAGGATGGATATTAGGAAAAATTTCTTCACCGAAAGGGTTGTCAAACATTGGAACAGGCTGCCCGGGGAAGAGGTTGAGTCACCAGCCCTGGAGGTATTTAAAAGTCGCGTAGGTGTGGTGCTGAGGGACATGGCTTAGTGGTGGATTTGGCAGTGTTAGGTTTACAGTCAGACTTGATGATCTTAAGGGTCTTTTCCAACCTAAATGATTCCATGATTCTATGAAATACTGTTTGCTAGTGGTTGCTCAAAAAATGGGACAGACCCTCTCAATCAAGGAGCATTTTCTGCAGCTATACTATCTGGTAAACATGCATGTTTGCATAAAAGCCCAATAGCCATAGTCCAGCTCCCTCCCTATGCATGATTTACAAATTTCAAAGGTTTTAGCATATGAAATTGCAACAAGAGTTCAAAACCAAGAATGCCACTGAACCCACCTACCCTGATCATCCACTGAAAGTGGTCTTGACTGCAGTCGGGGACATCAACTCCTTTCAGTCTGAGGCATGAAGAGCACTCAAGACTCAAACAGGTTTTCTTGCTAGCCTCCTGTAGCTCTTTAATGATCTTGCTTAGCTTTTCGGTTTCAGCAAATGACAAGCTATCCAGAATCAAATCCATCATTCCTTCCCTAAACCCACTATTGAATCGAGTGGAAGTTGGACCGAATCAGAGGCGGATAACTCTGTATCTCTTGCTTGTGCGAGCAAGTAACTGGCTTCAATGGAGTTCATGTATAAGGAAAAAAAAAAAAAGAGACTTATTTGTCCTCACTCAGTTGCACCATTTTTAAGCCACTTGCCGATTGTGCTGTGAAAAAAGGCAGTAATGAGATATTGAATCAGATTTATAGTTTCCAATTTCACTAAATATTTCAGAGCATTCTCCTAGTCATTGCTTTAACTCACTCTCTCTCTCAGATGACTGTGCTATGCAGGTCAAGTTTAAAATCAGTACATGTTCTGATTGAGTAATATTTTAGCGCTCAAAAGAAGAGCTATGCATACTAAGCAGCTGTATTTCAAATACTGTAGGACTTTGAAAACCGCATCTTCAAAAAGGAAGATTTTTCTCATCTGTTGTCATCTCAAATTATTTCCTGGCTTAGAAAGCTTGACAGAGCCGGCAGAAGTAGACACTTCTGTCGTTGAGCTCACCGATAGCATTGGACTACGCATGGATGTCTCTGCATGATTTAGATCTCCAAGGCCAGACCCCACAGAGTGCTCGCTATTTTATATGGTACTTTGGAGAGAAACGTTTCTCATCGTAGATCTAATCCAAAGCCAACCAAAGCAACAGAGAAAGATTTGGTCCAACAATACTTCTCTGCAGACTGTTTACTCCTTGATGATCCTAACTCACGACATGGATGCCTTTCTTCAGCTGATGCTTACATTTCGGACAACGTGGGAAGGCTGTCAAATGCACTCGCTTCTATTCTCTCCAGGGAGTCGCTCTGAGAGATCTCACTGTAATGAAAAAGGCAGACACGAAGCAATACATTAACGGAGAAGATACCAGAAATCAGCTTTCCACTTTGTATTTTCTCCTTTTTTACACAGTTGTTCAACACACCACCACCACCACCCCCCCCAATTCTTGTTTGGCGGCAGCATCTGTGCCTCGCCTCAGACATCGTGAGAGAGGGTGCCGGTAGGGTTTGAGAGAGACCAGCCTTTTGCTGTCTTGGCAAAGGGGTATGCCAACTCTTTGGATTAAGTATCTCCGTAACAGGCAATCTCCGTTTTCTCAGTAAATTGTAAGTAAGGTAGCGATTAAGGGCCAGAACTAATATAAACAGAGTGAGCCCAAGCCTGTGAGCCTTTTTCTCCTATCGTTCATCCCACTTAGTGAATTTATTTGCATGGGCAAGGATGTAGATAATGTTCATGGTGCTTCATACACTATTATTAAGTCAGGATGATGGTCATCTAATCCACAGATGCAGAAATACACAAATACGAATGTAGTGCGCTTTATGAATAATTTTGAGATTTAAATGCCATTTTCATTACATGCATGCAGACTGAAAGGAAGTGGCTCTTTTTCATCCTCACACGAACCAAGAACCAACATGACTGTTTTTGTAGGCACTGTCAGATTTTGATACACTGATGCTTTTATTCCACACATGTAGTGAAGAATTATAAATGCTGAATACAGAGGGGAAAAAAAAAATCCACTTATTTGATGCTTGTTAAGTGCCTGCTAGATTAAGATTTATGGGGCTACACAAAATTGACTCCTGAAAGTAAATAGAATCTATTCATGCATATGTAAGGAAAAGGTCTTCATAACAGTGTTTTCTTTTGACAGAATTGACTGGAAGGGGCGCACAAACTAAACCCAAGATTATACACTGACAGGAAAAGAATCTTTTCTAAACAACTGGAATGCATCTACAAAATCAGAGTCAGTATCGTCACAGTCCTGAGAGTTAACTTATTTCAATTATAATTACGAGAAAACAATTCCTATTGGTGCTGATACAAAACCCCTTAGACCAGAATGAATTTTTTTTTTCATTTGTAGTGGCAAAGGGGGATGCACGCTAGAAATCTTATATTAAACATGTATGTATTTCTTACAGAAATATTAATGATTTTTTTTCATAACCAGAATTCAGTGAGATTGTTATTTTTGGTATTGTGTAAATGAAAGATGGATGTAGAACAAGTGGCCTGCTGAGCACCTGATCCTTGGAAACTCGTGGGCTGGGAGGATCAGTGACTGCTCGCAGAACATAAAGACTCTTTCAGGTCTGGGGTCTGAAACATGCTCCTCCCATGGGCTCCCTCCTGTCTGCTACTGGCTCCCCACTTACATATGTCTGAATGAGTTACGGCAGGAAGAATAATTTGTCATCTGATTTGCAGTTGGTGATGAGTTGCCAAACAGATGATTTAGAGATTTATAATTTAAAAATATGCATTTTTTGACGTAACACTAAATCTCAGTAAAATAATGAAGTGTTCTATAGATTTACTTCTGACAAATACATTGATTTCTAAGCTGTTAATTTGGAGAGATACATTAAAAGGATGCAAGGAAATCAATTAAATTCTCTTTATGGAAGGGAAAATGTCAATGAACAAAAATTATCTGTGAAGAACAGTATATGCATACAGTTTGGGAAAGTTTAGGCTCAAGTCCTACAGGTAGGAAAAACTGTAGGTTTAAGTTGATCTCCCATCTGAAAATGGTAAGTTCTCATTAATTATTAAGATGCAAGTGAATGCGAGAATACAGCGTCATTGGATTGTACTATACTACTTTATTGCACTGGAATACATGCAGCAGAGTTTAGCTTATTTTCTACTCGCTAGAGCTGCGGGAACACATAAGTTTATAATTTGGCCAAAATTGTTTAACCAATGAGCACTAAAAGCCAAACTAGCCCGGTTGAGTCTGTTCAGGCACTTACATTACCCTCATCCTTCAAGGCTTTGCCTTCAAGACTGCACCACGAAAGGGTTCCTTATTTCTCTTTTTGTTTCCTTGAAAATAAATTATGTAACATCTAGCATATAAATATCTGATGCGCTATGTGTTTTCCATAGGTGGAGGGAAGTACAAAAAGTGCACCTTGAAAAGAAAGTGGCGTTACTTGTGCCGCTGCTTAGGTTCTGGGGGAGATCATTCCCCTGTTCTGCATTGCACTGGTGTGTCACCAGCTTCATCGTTTACAGATAAAATAAAAAATAATAAGTAATGGAGAATCAAGCCTGCCATCTTTCAGCTGGAATAACAACCGAAATAAGGGCAAGAATGGTCAGACGAGCCTTACAGTCAGAGTCCTTGATATAAAATAGGTCCTTGATATAAAATAGGTACAAAGCCGAGGGGGGGGAAGGAACACGGACCCAGTGTGCAAAATTACAGCACTTGTAATCCAAAAGATCCAAGGAAGGGTTCAGTCCTACTGATCCCCTGCCAAGCTTATCTCTCGGTGCAAAACGCCGAAGAAATATCTTATTTGGGTATTATGTAAATGTATAATCACAGAATGCCATAGCTATCATTGCAGTGGTAGTGTTTGATGATAGAAATCTATCTCCTCTGCCAATCAAAAGCTCCTATCAACAGCTATTAAGCTGCATCCAGTTCTCTCCGACATCATTAATATTTCATTATATGATCTGTTAAACAACTGTTAAAAATCACACCTTTTCAAAGAATCTTTTATATACTGCTTATAAGCAAAGAAATGCTATATTTACCCTTCCCTAGTGGTTTTTTTTACCAATGGTATGTTTTAGCAACACATTTTCACGCTAGCGTAAAAAGATGTTGTTTGGGATGGAGGTTTATCATAGAATTTCTGGCAAGAAATTAAGGAAGAGCCTATAGAAAATGTTGTCAACTTACATGATGAAGGCATCTCTAAGTCCTTCAAACGCGTGCGATGGGATTACTTTTACAGGGAGATGAGTAAACGATCTGAAAAAAGAAGAGAAGGAGGAAAGGATTGTGAGGCATGGGGTTTCCCCGTTTGCAGACTGTACCATTACGGTAGGGAGAAAAACAATAAAGCACAACGCTGCTTTATTTTGGCTGCAGTTCTCTGTACCTCTGGGGCCTGATCCACTTACCACTGATCTCAGCTCAATGGAATTCAAAGGGTATTTGGTCAGTTCCTCAACAGCATAAATTTGAGACTAATCACCATCAAATCAATCATAATCATAACCTATTAAGTAAATTAACAGCCTGGTAGAAGTGAGCTGCTACATTCACAGTCAAAGGAAGCTATAGGCTATTTAAAGTTAGTTCCTCATAAAAAGTGGCTTTCTCATAAAGCTTTCTCTCTAAAGCAGTATCTCTGCATTGCTGGACCATGTTCTCCTCCCAGCAGGACGCCTGTAATGTGGCAGTGTGGCACCCTGCATTCACTGGCAATGCTCTGCCTGTGCGCAAGTGCAGAAGAAATCCAAATCAGGCCCAATATGGTGGGGGGTTTTTAATTATTATTTTTTTTTTAAATTGCATCTGTGTAGTCAGTTGATTAAAAGCAAGTGTGTATTTTCCTTTTTAATTTTTTAGTTACTCTGACTGAGAAGTTAATAATGATGTGGGAGACAGATGTTCATTTTACCATTCCACTCCCCATCTGAATCACAGCACTTTTACCAGCCAATTTATCTAGCCGTGACCACGCTCTCCCCGATAATGGTCATAGGAAAATATTTAACATATTTCAAGACGTTATCTTTGTGCAAAGAGATAATTGCTCCATTTTGCTTTCTAATTACAAATATCTAGTCAGAGACATTTGTTTCCCATCCTTAAACCCCCTCCCTCAAGGTTTTTTGACTGAAATGTTTCCGTGCTATTCATATAACCTGCTTTTTTTTTCTCTGTTGCCATAATCCCTTATACGAAGACAATTAAAAATGTTTATCAACTTTTTTTATCTATATATATGTGTGTGTATTTTTTATATATATACACATATGTCATGCCCACGCAGTATAATGGCAGGCTGTCACACATACGTCTGTCTTGCGGTTACAAATCTACATGTACCAAGGAGCCTGGCAGACAATTCCTAGCTACGTTCCAAACAGTCCGTATGATTTGGGGCAAATCATTTCGTTTCCCTGCGCCTTGACTTGCTGTCAGTAAACTGGGAATAACGAGGTTTCCCTACCTAATAGGGTTGTTGCAAGGATATGTATGTTTCTGATGCCACTGCGATCGGGTCATACCTGTCTCTAGATGAATGCTGGCGTGTTGTGTTGTGCGTGAGGTTTGGTTAAATCCAGTATCATACAACAGTTTGGGTTGGAAAGGACCTTTAAAGGTCACCTAGTCCAACCCCCCTGTGCAATGAGCAGGGACATCTTCAACTAGATCAGGTTGCTCAAAGCCCCGTCCAACCTGACCTAGGAAGGAAATGAAATGAAATGAAACAACAAGTCATGTGTCTTGAAAAAGGTATTTGCCCCCGAGGGGACAGACAGGTAGAGATAACCTGCAGTAGGGCTCGATACTCTGAGCCAAAAGGAAAAGAACTTTAAGAAGAAGTAAAAAGTAGAAGCTGAGAAATTCCTGCTCTATAACCCTGGCAGCAGGAACCTCTCATAATGGCAACATCAGCTGGGGCTGCTTGGAAAACAAAACATACCTTTTGGGAAACCGTTTGCAAAAAATATTATCATTTACAAAAGAAATAGAAATGTGACTGAAAGCGCAAAAAATAAAACCAGGTCTTGGCTTTTAATTACATCAGAATCATCTTCAGCCCAAAAGCCTCCTACCTCCCTGCGACGTGCCGGTGAGCAGCGTGGCAGTTGGAAATTCCCACGGCGCGTGGCTTGGACTGACCCGCTCCCCCCGCCTGCGGAAAGCCTTCGGCAGCAGCGCTCCGAGCTTAGCCACCTCAGCTACGCGATTAAATTTAAGTGGGATGACCCAGCACTTTTAATACATACTGTAGTTAAACTGCATGACGGCACTTAATCCATTCTGTATTTCAACTTCATTGGTTTTTGCTTTTTAATTCTTGTGAATTCACCTTGATAGCTGGAACTGTGAACTCATCTGCACTGACATTACCTCGTCCCATTAAGCATCTCACAAAACAGCAAGAACAAAGGAGAAAGGCAATTCATAATCAGCCTTCCCTCTTAATCCTCAAAATACTGGTGTGGCATGCATAGGAACTTCCGCATGGATAAAAGCATCTTAAATCCACCAAAAAGGTGAATGTTCCCATCCCTGTTCTTGTCCACTCTGCCTTTGTGGTTTGTATCTCGAAACCTGCCTGTGTTAAAGGGAAACATGTCCGTTTAGACGCCTCTTTCCATACTTGCAACATTTCGAAGAAGATCCTTTAGCTTGCTAAGCACAATCCAGCCTGTGTGCATGTAAAAGCATTGAGGCTAACAGAGTTTTGAACTGCTTGTTGCAGGCTTAATTCTTTCCAAAGTGCTGAGTAGAGCGAGGCCTTATCTCATGTGTTGAAGTCTCTGCTATTGACCGTGACTGACGTCTTTGATAGCACACCAAGGAAACTCAAGCAGGTACTGGCAGGAATTAAATATTGATTTCTTCCTGATAGCACTCGGGTTGTGACACTCAGATGTGACCAGTTATTCATCTCTCAGAGCTGAGGAAGCTTTTGACGAAAAAAGGAAAGAACAAACTGGGGTTTACAAAGCTACAAAGCTTTTACACATCCAACTTGCCCATGCTACTAGCCTGACTTCTACAGCTCATGAAAGGAGGGACGCATCCGTCTTTAATACAAGTTCCCAACACTGGTTTGAGTGAGTGTTGTTAGTTAAAGGATGAACTTTTGCACTTTTAAGAAAAACTGTAATATTTCTTTCATAGTTAATACACCACAGCTTGTACTGACTCCTGCCGTTCAGCAGCTGACAATGCTGTGGCGCCGGGTAATTATGGGACTTTTCATCCTTGGAGAAAGTATGGACAGAAAGGAGTGGGGAACCAGCCAGCCTTTTTGGCATTCACCAGCCCTTAGCATTTCTATAAATCATGCCAGGTTTTCAAGGTACATCATTCTAGGCAGTAAGGTTTGAAATGGCCGGGCTAAATACCTGTAAGACTGTCCAAGAACATTGGGAGAGACGGGAACAGCCCCTAGACTGACGAAATCCTGTCCTTGCCTGGTAGCTAAAATACCGTCCTTCTCTCTTCAGCTAGCATTTGTTTCCTGTATTTTTGGTCTGAAATCATAAATTTAGAGTGGATTTTTCACAGGGATGGTTATCTTCCTGTTATTAGGAATACTGGGGCCGGTAGGGACCATGAGAGCAAACTACCTTCTGCTTCCCCTGCTGTGAATGTATAGACGGAGCCGTTAGAGCTCTTTAGAAGATGTTCATGGGGTGGTCTGGCTCAAGGATACAGTGGCATAAAACCACTATAGTCCTTTTTTTTGCTTCTGGGATATAGCAGAGGCAACTTGACAAGAATTTTTATCTGCTAAAAGATAAGCTTCTGCTCCTGCACTACCACACAGACTCAAGCTCCAAGAGCAGCTTTTGGGAGGTCTAGATGCCCAAAGACCACAGGACCACCTGCGGTCTTGTTCATGAGGAATTAAAGCCAAAGCCCGCTCACACTGCTGGAGAAAATCTCTGTATTACAGAATTGGCCTTTTGCAAAAAGTGATTAGTTGAACTAATATTAAATAAAAAAAAAAGAACACAGGCCCTATAGCAATAGCTATGAATGTGTTCCTGTAGCTGGGTTGGCTGTTATATTTTATTGTCTCTATTTTATAGGATTACCCATATTTCCAATGCCAAAAAGGTGAACACACAAGGTAGACCCTTGCTGAGAATGGCAAACATTTTATTCTGTGGTGTCCTTGGACTTAACTCAGAAGAAGTGGGAATATTGATTTAAACTAAGACTGAAACCCCACCACTTTCCCAGGGTTTTTATCAGCTTCTGGGGGCAATGTAAAGTGGTGGCACTGATTTTTAAAGCCCTGTACAGCAGGCATTATCTACCTGAAATGCGAACTATGATGCTGGATATATCACAGAAGCAGCCAAAGAGTACTTTCTGCTAGGTGATGATGGGTGATACATTACCTCTTATGAAAGACACTTTGGCCCTGAACTTGAATTCCTCTGTCAGTCCCAAAGAGCCAAATATGCCCACAGTGAAGACACAGTAGAAATGTCTGTTTGTTCAAGCTTTTTCCCAAAAGCTTTGGGTTTGGTGGCTGATACTAATCACGAGCCACTCGCCCTAATGCGGAAGCCCTACATATAGGGGCACACACTCAGACACAGCAAAGTGGACCCCACTACGAAATGAGATTTTTGAAGGGGCAGAAGTGTATTTGATATCCAATGCCCATTCCTGTAGAGCTGGAGTTGCGTGCCTATCCATTTAGACTTTGCTAAAAAAACCAAAAGTATGTATGAGACTTCAAAAGAAGAAAAATGTTTTGTTTCAGAATATAATACTGTATTAAAGATTATTTTTCTGCTGAGACTAAGAAGATACATTGCTGCTATAGCCAAAATGGCACAGAAAGGTGTTGGGTAATGGAGTTTCTATAGTGTTTGTGTAATGACCAAATTAAAATTAGGAGCCTGATAAAAATATGGTCAATTCAAGACTGTATAAAACACATCATTCTGCAACCTGCTGGCAGTCTAACCATTTTGAAAACTCTTCCAGCAATAGTATGACACGGCAAGAATAACTCGGGTAAAGAAAAGTGGCTGAAATTTCCCTATGGGATATATACTTGGGATATAAAAAATTATCAAAAGTACATTTGGAAGCACAGCTCATTACAGCATCAGGGCTTGAATTACTCAAGTATAGCTGGAATTACACATTGGTGTTTATTTTCTTGACTGACCATACTAGTAAGAAGGACTGCTCAGGTTTGGTCTGTGTTACAGTGGCACCAATGTAAGCATGTGGGCACCCCAGAACTGTGTTGGAACAGCCTGGAGCAGCATTTTTTCCCCCCAAATTGTTAGTGCACTTGCAAGCCCTACACTGCAATTCCCTTAGTGCAGACAGGTACGGATGTGACCACGAGGGGACAAACGTAACTTTCCCTTGCTTTGTCTCTCATACACATTGCAGTGCAGGGGGAGAAGAGAGCTAAAAAGATATTGGTAAAGTATGGAAAGACAGAGGGAGTCAGTAAGATGACAAAGCTGGAAAAACCGTATGAGCAAGAGAGTAAGGGAGGGGGAGAAAAAGAGTAACAGAGAGGGGAAAACAACAACTAAGTGGATAAGAAGACACTAGTATGAAAATCCAAGGAAGAGGTGAAAGAAAAGTAAAAGAAGTTGAATAACAACTAAAAAAAGAGCAAGAATACATGTACACTTGTAGCTTTAGAGACTACATTCATCGGTACAGCTCTGTAAGTGTATAATGAATGTAAGCCTTCTAGTAAAAAAACCCTGGAAAATGCAAAGAAATGGAAATTTAATAGTATAGTTTCAGGTTCAGTATAAATCAGGTTGGATGTGTCCTGGAAGTAGAAGGAGCTGGATATATCTGTGCAAATGCAGACTGAAAGACAGAGATTTTTTTTTTTTTGACATCTGAGTGTAAATATCTTTTTTGTAGGGCTATTGCGCAGAATCTCGGTTGAACTCTTTTCTGACTATAAAGTTGGTGTCTACAGCCAGCCTAATAGCTGGACTATGTGAACAATCATAAAGATTAAATGTTATATTAAAGGTCGAAGGGAAAAATTCTTCCCTGATTTTTGCCCATCATCTAGGCCTGTTGATCTGAGTGAAGCATAACTGGCAGCAGCCGTAAGCCCATTATCTGTCTTAACCTGATCACTGACGTTGGGATGTGGCTTCTTCTTGGATGGAAAAAGGAAAAATAAGAGAGTAAAGAAAAAAAATCACACAAGTTTAGAGCTTTTGATAACCCCTCTGGGCTGTGATGTGCATCATCCTAATCAACATGCTAAATCCCTGCAAAAACTGACTTTCTCATTTGTTTCTGCTGCTGCAGGGATCCTCGATGTGAGCGATCCACTGCCTGCTCTGCCTGTGGCACGAACAATGAGGAAGAAACGTGCTTGTTGCAATAACTACGGAGAGTCTCTCCAGCATCCACGGGCTCTGCCTTCTCTGACACTAAGGTAACAGAGGGAAACAGGGAGGAAACAAACTCAGGACTTTTTCTAAAAACTGACTTTGGAGGAATGATTCACATGGCTCTAGATTAATGCAAATGAGTATCTCTCGCTCCTATCTATTCTCTAGCTAGGGAGAAAGGAAAAAGGAGATCAGGGATAGTATCATCCCTGGGGAATTTCAAGAGCACGTTGAATTTACAAACAAATCACGTGAAAATGGAAAACACAGGCTTTGTTACCAAAAGGGGCATAATAAGAAAACCCCAGCTCAATTAATGCACAGATAACCACGGGATCCTAGAAAGGGCGACTATGCTATCTGTTGGTCGTCTAAGCCCATATTTTGACGCCACGATTGTTTAGATGAGTGCTGTAATTGAGCCTGTAAAGAACACCGCAGCACTGGAATACCCACGTATACCAAGTATTTGGTCTGCTCTACTACAGCTAGCTTGGTGTGGGAGCCTGTGATTCCCTGTTGTTATCATTTAATCCTAATTCCCAGCGGAGCATTAGGCGGAAAGATAGGATGGACCACCCTACAGAGATCCCACCAGCTGTCAAAACTTACAGCAGCTTTTTTACCGCCAGAGAGGGGAAAAAGGATTAGCCACCACCTCGTCAATGAGTCGCACCTCGGAAAGAGGCAACGAGCGCTGCTGGGAGGATTTTGACGCGTTGACGCAGGGGGCATTAAATGGCACAAGCTTTGGGCCAAGAGGTTGCGAGGAGCCAGTCCGGTTTGCGAAAGGAAAACCAAACCCACCCCAGGGCTGACGCAAGGTTTGAGACCAAACATCAGCCTTTTAATCGGGTTTCCTTAAAGTTCCCTCCGCCACCGCAAAGCCCCGTTTTTGGGAGAGGAAAGGCAGCTTTTGCCCCCTGCCACGGCGGGAGAACGCAGCAAGTTCGGCCAGCGGCGCAGGGCGGGCTTCAAACGCCCCCCAAAACCCCCGTCGGAGCCCCGGCTCCACCCGCAGCCCCGGCAGGCACCGGGCGCCCGCTCCCTCCCGCCCCGCGCACCCCCCGCCCGCTGCCCGCCACGGCCCCTCCGCCGCGCTACTTACGCGCGGGCGGGCGCGGGGCGCGCCCCCGGCGGCGGCGGCGGGCAGCGCAGGGCGCCGCGGCTGCAGGCGCAGCGGTGCGGGCAGCGGGCGGCCGGCGCGGCGGGCAGGAGCGGCGGCAGCAGCAGCAGGGGCAGCAGCGCGGGCACCATGGCCGGCGGCGCCCGGCCTCCCTCGCCCCTCGCCTCCTCTCGCCTCTCTGGCCGCCCGCCGGGCGCGGCCGGAGCCCCCGGGCTCCTCCCGCCCCCGCCCCGGGGCGGGCTCGCCGCCGCCGGGGAGCCGGGTGCGCACCCGGGCCCCCGGGGCTTTCCGCGGGAACAGCCGCCCTCAGCCGCGCCGTCAGCGGTGAAAGTGGGATGCAAATCCTACAGGTGGCTTAGCGGAAACTTCCCGTTGGTTTTTTCACGGGCTCCGCCACCGGCTCCCGTCCCCTCCGTCCCCTCGCGGGAAGGCTGGGAGCAGAAGCGGTGCGCTCCCTTCCTACAGGTGTGACTTGGGCAAGTGATAAGTCTTATTATAAGACTTGCTTATAAGTATCTAAAGGGTGGGTTGAAGGAGGATGGAGGCAGACCCTTTTCAGTGGTTCCCAGTGACAGGACGAGGGGCAACGGGCACAAGCTGGAACATAGGCAGTTCCATTCAAACACAAGAAAAAACTTCTTTACGGTGAGGGTGCCAGAGCACTGGACCAGGCTGCCCAGGGAGGTTGTGGATGGAGTCCCCTTCTCTGCAGATTTCCAAGACCCTCCTGGCTGCAGTCCTGAGTAATGTGCTCTAGGCATTCCTGTGTCAGCAGGGGAGTTGGACTAGATGATCTCTAGAGGTCCCTTCCAACTCTGAAAATTCCCTGATTCCGTGATTCCGTGAAGTGGTTTCGGCGCAAAGCAGGGACCCAACTCTGCACTGCGTGCAGGCTAAGGGGTGGCTGAGAAGGTGGAGGTGTGGGCCCTGGGGACTCCCATCTGTCGGGCTATTAACTGCTTCGAGAGTTTGTGCCTGGGGGAAAACACATCGCAGTTCCCTTAGTGGGGTAAATGCTTATTGTGCAGGTATAGCAGCCTCGTTAGTGGATGGGAATGGTTGGGATACAAATGTCCCTGTCAAATGCTGTCTTATGGTTCCACGCACAGTTGCTGTGTCGTTGATGAAGGATCATAATTTGCCTGCTGGGTGACCAAAGAGGCATTTCAGGGTGCGTGACTTGTTACCGTGTGATCAATTATACCCTTAGCACGGAAGAAGTAATCATATTCTCAGGACTACTTATCTTCAGAAAGGTCCATTCATTTTGTAAGGGACTGTTTTCCACGTAACTATCGTTATTGCTGTTGTTATTTTCATTTATTACTACAACTATAGCTTCTAGAAGCTACAGTTAGAAATCAGGACCCTATTTACGGTGAGTGATGGAGCAACCCACCAAAAAAGACAATTGCTCCCCAGAATAGGATTTGCGAACCGAATGCAAGGGTATGGGTCCATCATCAAAAGCTACCTCTGTCTTCAAGTGTGCCCAGGAAAAAGTCAAACAGTAAAGGAGGGGGTGACCCAGTACAACACGGGTTTTGCCTGAGGCAATTCTTCCAGTTGTAGCTTTAAAGTCATGGAATCAAATAGTACAGCCTTTTACAGATTTTGGTGTTTAGGACTGAAACGTGAGACAGGAATGAGGTATGTGAGATGGGTGGGCTCCAGGGGCATCCCTGCATTCTTGTTGGGGGCTCGGAGGTGGAGATAGCAAGCGCTAAGCAGCTCCGGTGGTCTGGCGTCAACAGCATGGCCTGTGTCCATCCGGATCGGGAACTGGAACCAAATCCTGTGCAGGAGGGTAGGGTGGCAAAGCCCTGCTTTGCTGTCCCTCTGAAGAGAGCTACCATCTGCTCAACCTTCTTCCTTCAGCATCACCCGCTCCACTCTAACTGAGAGTGATGTTAGCGTTTATTCTGACCTTGCAATGGTTAGGAGCTGCACTCCATCACTTTATTCTGCTATGCTTGGCATACTCTTTTTCTCCACCACTACAGCAGGGTTATTCTGATGGATGATCTACCTAATTCCAGCTAGCACGTGCCTTTATCGTGATCTGTCCTCCTCCCCCCCGCCCCACCTCCCCATCACCTTTGAAATCAAGGAAATTGGTGAGGTTATGAAAGCGAGGGATTGACTGAACCGTGCCAGCTGGCAAATGTTGGATAACTCCGTGCCCTTGAGAGGACCTGCTCACGTGAAATGCAGGTTCCTTGAGGTCTGTCCGTATGGTACTGCTGTCCCCTTCCTGACCCTCAGCTGCCGGTGTCATGAGCGGTAGCAAGTGCCTGGGGTCCTGCAGCTTGGTTTCCTACGTGAGGAGCAACCAGTGAGGAAAAAGCTGGATATATTCTTGTGTTATTTACATGTGCTTATACACACTGATTTGGGAAGGAGACAGCCAGAAGGCAAGCAAGGAAGTCCATTCTCAAGACTCCTCGTGCCAAGCTGCCGGTTCCCGAGGAGCAGTTCGGTTCCTGAATCGGCTGCAGCCGGACTTTACGTCAGGAAGCAAACTCCCTGCTGCCAGGTAGCTCATTTGTCCACAAAGCTGCCTCTGCTCCCAAAGTCAGGCAAAACCGCACGTCTTTAAAAAAGAATTCATTTGACAAACCAGCTTGGAAGGGCAGGGGGAGCAGCACCGCCGAGTGACGCCTGCTGTCACTCTTTGCCTGGCAAAGAGTCTTGCCCGCGTTATCTGCAGCATTTGGGGGTTTGCAGAATTTCGCTGATGCTCAGATGCCTTCGAGGATATTATGAACGAGGGTGTTAGAGCAGCATGTGGCGTTTGGGGACTTGACTGCTCTCGTCAGTGCGGTGCCTGTCGGGAGCGCCGGAGCAGTGACGCTGCTGTGCCTGTGTCACGCACAAGTGGCTGGTCACACCTGGGGGCCGAGATGTGCGTTGCACTTGTCCTGCTGGAGCCGCCTAGATTGAAGCTGGTTTGGGTGTGAGCTGCAGTCACATCTTCGCCGATGTACCACAGGCTGTATGGGCATTTCTCTTTCCTTACCTTCAGTATTTTGTCCTCAAAGTGAAGTGCCAGTGGCCGTGAGGTGTTTTGTGACTTAGGGCTCACTGAGGGCTAGGTTTGTGCCGGTAACGAGGTCTATCAGATCTCTGAGCCTTCCCTTTCAGCAAGTTCGTCAGAGGACAGGAGAACATCACAATTAGCCATGTAATTGTAAATCAGTTTTTATTTATGCATCTTTATGCTCGTGTGTGTACAGAGTATGTTTGCAGTTTAACTGCAAAAAGCATTTAATAATCTGTAGCAGTCATACATCCTTAATTGCATTCAGCCCATCGATCTGCATTCAGTCCACTAATTCACCCAAGCTGGCATAAGGAATCTGGTACCTGGTGTAGAGAGAATCAAATTTACCCCTCCGAAAGCGTACCTGTCCCTGAAACTCCCTCCCTGGGAACTGCCATTGAGAGGTGTTAGCCATAGATATAAAAGAGGTTTTGATGCCCTGTTATTTTTTACATATGTAAATCAGAATTTCAAGCAAAAAGCTTTATTTCTGATAGAAAGACACAGTCATTTGGAAGTCTTGCACATCTGGTTTTGAGTTAATATCTCTCCACAACGAAGTAGTAATTATGCATAATAAGTATAGGCGTGTGTGCACATGGTCTTAAGCTAAATTCACGTGTGCAGGAGTAACAGCAGTTCATATACGGAGGAGCCTTATACAACTCTGTAACTACACCTACGTGGCTACAGAATCATAATGAATGGCACTACATATATTTTACAGTTCAGGAAATCGTCTTTATTCTGGCGGTACTTAAGCAGGAGCTTAACTTTGATGTGTTGAAGTTTGACTGAGGTCCCAGAGAATTAAACCTATGCCTGATGTTGTTATTCTGCTGCAGCACTGGCGTACGCAGGGATGGCTTTACACATGTTGGAGTGCTTTCCTGAATCCTTGCCTCAAGGCCGCTGGGCAGAAGCGTACGTGAGCCCTTCTGCGTGTGGAAGTTGCCAGAGTGATAACAGCCGCGAGAGCCGCAGCTGTAGGTTGTAGGTTTGTGCTGCACGGGCAAAAAATGTAAACAGGAAAACCCCACCGTCCTTAGTCCATCGGATCTCCCGCTGATCTGAGATGCGGGGTGGACGGAGCAAGGGCTGGGAGATTCGGCTCAGAGGAGCTGGTGCAAGGTTTCTCACTCGGACACCGGACAGCAGGGCTGGAACCTGTTGGCCCACTTTGCTCTGGAGCAACCCATGACTTGCTCTCATGGTAGACCCAGTTTAGGCCAATTATTCTAATTTACTATCTTCCCCTCTCTTTCTCCATTTGTTAACCTTAACATGCCTTTTTACAGTTCCTGGGAGAAGTAGTGCCAGCGGAATACTCCTGCGTAGAAAAAATTGCTTTCGAGATACAGAACACAGCTAATTACAGCGTTACAATTAGCTGAATGCCCTTAACAGAGTCCAAGGGGGGAAATCATAGTGCAGCATCTGCTATACCATATGCTTTTCTGGTTTCCAGAAGATAACAGCGGGCACGTACGCCGCCATGGGTTGTGCTTTCTGCCTGGAGAACAGAGCAGCCCACAGATGCTCCGGTATTTCTTCCACCCCAACTCCGTTCGAAATGTCTGATGCTGCATACATCTGTCGTGATGAATTACGCTTTCTTGGCTTCAGACTCCTTCGTGCAGGCAGACTGACGATGATGCAATGGTAATTCATACCCCGTTGTTCCTGAGTGCATACTTCATCCTAAGGGTGGACGTGGTACCAAGAAGGGTGTGGAGGTAACGGGCAGTGTGGCATCGCGTGAGCTTGTGCTCGGGTCTGAGCTGCTTCTCCTTGTTCACTGAATTACCATGTAAAACAGATGTCCCGCTTCTTTCTGCGTGGGGTTTTTTTTTTTAACCCCCCTGTGGTATTGGAAAGCTGAAGTGCTCTTCTATTTACTGTTTAGTGGACTAAACCTAAAATGGCTCATTATTTTCTATCCTATAGATTAACTTTGCCTTGTCCAAAACATCCCGGAATATTTGTTGTAGTCCTGCTAATATACTGCTCAAGGTGCAGAGCTATGGTAATTACAGTTGAATTAGAGCTGGCGATGATTGAGCCAGCTTAGTCAAATACTGCTTCAAATTTAACACAAAGCTTCTGCTCCTTTCTATTAGTCTATTTTTTATCACATTTTTAATGTTTCACTTTCTTTTGCCTTAACCAGGCCCAGAACTCCAAAAAGAAATGCATTTCTAAAGACATTATTGAAAAATATGTCACCGTAGTCATAAAGCAGCGAGTGGTAACTAACTTTGGACCACATCCATCCTCCTAAGTACTGATTAATAGGAGAGTTTGTTTATAGAAAGCGGGTCTCTGTTATTTAGCCAATTACTTAATTATCGATTCGCTCTTCCCAGTTTGTTTGGCAGTCTCACGCTACGATCTGTGGCAGCTCCCGACAAAAAAGAAATTATTAAACTTTTGGGCAGGGCTTTGGCCGGGGCATATAAAGCTGTGATTTATACCTCCAGTAAAGCCTGGAGGGAGGATGCTGAGAGGGAAAGAAGCCCGTGGCTCCCCCGTAAGCAGTTGGAAAAGGGTCTGGCTCTGGTCGGGTGTTTTTAGGAGCGTAATTCTGCCCCGGCGCTTTACTCTGCATGCTTGCAATATACTGCTGGAGCCGTCGTGTCTTCACAAATATGATGTCATACGGTTAGTGCACATGTCTTTCTGAATTCGAGGAGCGTCACCATCTTGTGAGCGTTGCGCATCCTTATGTGGAGGCTCTGGGTGCGATGGGGAGTTGACCTGGGGGTCTCAGTGGTGGGACCAGAGCTGCCGTGGAGGGTAAAAGTAAATGAGGGGAGGCGAGGGAGTGGGGATTTTTCTCTCTCGGGCCATAGTATTTGTTCTCTGACATGCATCGGTTAAATCTTACTTATTTGTCACTGTACGTGAGCACACACTTGCAGGTTTTAAATGAGGCGGGGGGGGGTCCTTGCGTGCAAGAACGTCTGGGTGCCTGGAAGGGGCACTGAGCTGAAAAGGCAGGCTGGGGATTTATACACGTACGCGTTATACGGCAAAAGCCTAAAGGCTGGATAAGGTTTGAAGCAGAGGATGAGTTGCAAGCTGTATTCACTAGATGGCAAAACCCGTGGTCTTTGATGCAGTAATCCGTATGTCAGTTGGATGGTAAATGCAATAATTAAGTACAGTGTAGGTTTTCAGTCCCTCTTCCAAAGACTTTCTTTTGCATTCTTATTTGTCGTTTGTCTATTGTCTCAAAATGTCAAAAGAGGGTGGTGCAGCCATTCGCAGTCAGGTCTGAGCCCGATTCCTCTGTCACTTTTAGCACGTATTATGCACTGATTTAGAAACTATTGTAAAATACGTTAAAGCCATCATGAGAAATGAAGGAAGCCCTGCACTTCTGAGTGCGTGTTTGATGCTCACCTTGTTGAATTCAGGAAGAAGGGATTATTAAAGACATAAAAGCTGTCTCTTTATCAGGAGCTTAAAAACACTCCAAGGGAAACAAAATCTGTTGTACTTAGCTGCTGTAATTTAAGAGACAAATTCTGCTCTCGTTTATAACAGCATAAATTTGAATTTGATTGAACTCTGGATTAACATTGCTGCAAATGAGATCAAAATGTAACTTCGGAAGTTCGTGAGGTAAGAAGTAGTTTTGCACCTGACCTCGTTCATTTTATCTATGTGTATGCTCTTACTGACTCTGTGCTTTGGCATGTCACCCTGGAAAACAATATCCATGGCACATATGATCTCTTTTTAATGGTCCTAGGCAGCATGGGTATTTTTGATTCTAATGCTAGATGCAGTCAGATTGGTAAAATTCCACTGGGGTTTCTACACTTTGCCATTCTCGTGATATTTGAATACTGTATGAAAAATAATGGCATGCTGCCTAGATCCTGAGATTTTAGTTCAAGTATTTCATGGACTTTCAGGTTTGAAAGGACTGCAGTTAAATCTGGTTTCACTTGCCACATAACGCAGGTGAGCCTGTGTGATTCTGACAATGCAGAGATGGATAGGAGAGGGCCTAAAAAGACTGCAGTAATTTCAATAATTAGATATTGGTTTAATAGTTAGTACAAGATGATTCTATAAAAAATCATAGCACATAATCTGCTATCAGAACTGCCCATACTATATTGATTAAAAAAATACTATTTTTTGGTAAACGTTATGAAGCGGGTTGGAAAGCAGTTAATAGGGTTTTTTTTCTGGGAGTTCCTTGAAGTAGAAGTTCTTGAGATAGACAAATATATGGAGACTTATAAGGGAAAATAATTCCAAATCTTAGTGTTCATTTCATAAAGGAATAGCGTTAGCCATCCTCAGCTTGTTCACTTTCTTCCCTCTTTGCTGACATCCAGTAGGGTTATGTTATTTCAAGGTCAGTATTTCCAAGAGTGATTCTCTCCAAGGGTGCAGGACGTTGTGTAATTGGCCATTGGTCAGAAAATGCTTTAATACTGATAAAGCGTGTAGGAATGTTTTCTGCTTGTCCTTATATGACTTACAAAGTGTACAGCTTGCTTTCCCCCAAATCCACGTCAAATTAATGGAGTTTGTCAGCTGTTTAGGTAATGAGCTAGAGCAGACATTATGTTTTTGGAGATGCGTGCATTGTGAGGCCAAAATCCAGAAAGATGAATGTTTTAAACCATCTTGACAACCAGACTATCTCCCTGAATGTGCGGTGCCTAGTAGCCTTAAAGAAAGATGATTTTGTAAATTTTAACGATTACTGGCAGAAATACAGGAAAAATGAAAGACATTTTGATTTACACCAACATGAAGTGAGATTGGAATCAAGTTCTAAATGACAGGCACTGTCAGTTTATTTGTGATTAACCACATACTCCTTTTTTTTTGTTTTTTCTCTAGTGTGGATAGGGAGTTGGCGTAATGCTTAGGAACAGGCCCAGGAGGTGACTGACCCTAGTTCTTCTATGTCTTACCTGGGTTCAGCTGTGATGTGTTTTTGCAAAAGCCAGTAGTATCACCTGAGGCTGAAGAGCTGGAGCCGATACCAAACTTCTCTGCCTAGCTTTTACCTGTCTGACCGCTGCAACAGCATCCGTCTCCAAAGTTTGGTCTGTAAGCTTCTTGTAAAGCTCACGGAAGCAATTAGACACCTCCAAAAAAGCAATCCCAAATTATGCAAACTGTGTAAAGAGCCATCCAGAGCACATCAGGGAGCTCTGGGCAGAGGCATGAACGTGAAGCCCAGCTCACACTAGAGCGGGGTTGCTGAAGGCAAACAGCTGCATCCATTCAGGATCCACAGCTGCCAATCCCTACGTCTATCATTTGGGAGGAAGAAACCCCTGCAAGCTCATTCATGTTTTTTAAAGAGTTTCCACAGGAGGAAGAAGGGATTTGGATTTGTGCCTCCTACCTTCCAGTAGAGTGGTGCAGCTCCTGGTTGGGGCTTGAGCACCTGTAAGCTGCCGCCTTGCAGGAAGGAAGGTAAGAGATAATATTTCTTCTGTGGTTTAGGTTGCTTTAACTTTTGGCTGCTTTTATTTTTCTCTATAATTTTTGACTCAGGTTAGTTGAGGAGTCTTTGCTGATGTGGCATTATTGCCGTTCCTGGTGTTTAATATTGCTAACATCCTTCTAAGATGTGTATTCACCCAGTTATGTCTGGAACGCTTCTCTGGAAGTTTTTTGTGTGTCTGAAATGGGAATTCCAGATATTTATTGATTTAAGGATGGAAAAAATCTTCCACTTGAATCCCTGCGCTCTCTTCGCCAACTGACTTCGCTGTTTCCATTAGTTTCTCAGGGTTTGCTTACTTGGAAATCAGAACTTCTGGTATGGACCTTCCTTCCTAGCACCAAATGAGAGCTTGATCACTTGCTCCAGGGTTGTGTTCTGCGTGAATGGCCCTCATGTAATTGCCCCCCCTAATTAGCTGGGAGACGGTGTGCCAGGTAGGGGGCTGTGTGCGTGTCCAAAGGGGTTTGATCCTCAACACTGTGGAAGGCAATGGCAAAATTTACCTGGTACAAGCTTGCTGTAGCCGCAGAGTAATACGCTTACAGCTCCTTAATTAGCTCTTTACTGGCATTGGTATGATTCCCAAAATATTTGCGCTTACTAGGTATCTGTTAGAAAGCTGGTGTTTGGAGGGGGTGGTGGGTGCCACTAGAGGGTGCTTGGGCTGTGGGAGTCACCACCCCACTCCCAGGTACAGCAGGTGCCACACTGTCACAAGGCACTTGGCTACTTATGTTCTCATCAGGCTATGCTCCTACTTGTTCTTCCGCTAAGTTTAGCCTACGCTGCATGAAATGAGGTTTTTTCAGGCTCAGCAGGGCCAGGGTCTTGTTTGAATACCAGCCAAAAGAGGATAAAAGCGAGTCCTTGGGTAATAGCTCACATCACCAAAGCCCACTGAAGTGGGGAAGGGCCACAGGTGACATCTTGGTGCAGCATTTCTGATTACTTATTTGTTTGGGTTGGGACTCATTGTTTGCTTTTATACCTTAATTTGGGATGTCCCACTGCTCTTCATGGTATCTCTGTTCCCATGTACAACTTCAGGTGCTCCTTCTCTGATGTGCCCCAGATCCTGTCCCTTGGCCTCCTCCGAGTGTAAGGAGTTACAGTTCCCCCCCAAAAGCAATCCTTATGTTTGTGCCAGCAAAGCTTGCCCTGGCACCTTTCTGCTCAGTCTGGTCCCATTGCTTCTGCCCTGGCCCTGCCAGCCCAAGATGCCCAGAAGAGCCGGTCTCTGAAGCCAGTGGGACACTCCCAGTACACTTGCTGCCTGGCCAACTGCAAGTGGGCACTGCTGCCCATGTCCCTGGCATCCATAGGTGGTTTTCCTCACTATCTCCAGTCCCTGCGCAGCCTCTTTTCTTATTCCTTTCGGTGCTAGCTTCCTCTGCCTGTGCTCACCTACCTTCCTCTACCTTCACACGCAAGTTTGAGAAGCCAAAGGCAGCACCAGCTGTAGGTCTGATGCAGTCCTGCCGTGCCTCTTGCTGGCTCACCCTTGCGTGGAGAAGCGTGTGTGGGTGTGAAGTGGAACTGGAAAGATCTCTGGCTTAGCCAGCCAGCAGTCGCTCCGTGCACGGATCACACAGCAAGCGCCCTTTGGCTCAACTCTCCTGTCTGCACCTTGTTCCTTTTGGCTCAGGATAAGTGTTGGACTGTACGTGTGGTTGCCAGAGAGGAGAGAGATTTGCAGATAAAAAAAATGAAGTGAAAGAATATGGATGAGGGAAATATCAGAAAGGCATTTCATGGAGCTTCCCCTACTTTCCTTTTTCTCCTCGCTTTCTCAGGTGTGTTATGCCCCTTCCCAAGGGCAGGCTGGCCACAAAATCATATTTTTTCTTTGCTGTCATGAGGGGACTTCTTGGTGTGGTTTCTGGATGTGGGAGCAAGTGATATCAGTGTGGGATGCTGGTTGCTTTAAGCCTATGCTTTGGTTGCTTTGGGTTAAAATAAACAGGAATGGGGTGCGCTGCTTGTGAGTTTGTATGTAATTGCTGCAGCCTCGCAGATGAAACTCATTCAACACATCTCTTGTTTGTGAAAAACGTAGAGGTCAAGATAGTCTCTTTCCACACCTTTCCTCATTATTTTTGAGTTATGTGTTGTTTAGATGAGTAACTGAGAAACTGGGGTGGGGTGTGGGGGGGAAGTGAACAGTCTCTTAAAAAAATAAAAAAAGCTTTGATCTTTATTTGATAAATAAATAATTCACTGATTGACTAAATCCTAAAAGAAGGATAAAACATCCGATACTCCTAATGTATCCGTGAGCCCTTTGTACAGATTTGCATTCTACTGAAGTAAGGGGCTCAAAATAAAAATAAATGTGAATATTTTGTGATGAATAGAAACTAAAGGAGAGGAGTGATTTCAATTCTAAACTATTTAAATTTATGAGTATTTGCTAAGAGAGGAGTACTGTAACAACAAAAAGTGATTGCCTTTTTTTATTCATTCCTGATGTCCAGGACAACTTTCAGTTATTGAAATTGCACGGATGCGAGCAGTTTCATAAAAACCAAGTTGAGCACGCTCATAAGACTGAAGTTAGTTGTATGTATGAATCCCATTGAGTTTAAAGGGACGAATGGTACAAGTACAGCTACTTGTGTGTCTGTGGATCTATGGAGTAATAGCTCGTCTTGCAGAGATCTGCTAAAGAAGTAAATACTTGCTAAAGCGCCTGCATGAGATAGGTGTATCTCTCATCTTCCATCCCTTGCTTCTCCCCAGACAAAGCAGTCAAATCCAACTTTTCTAACCCTGTCCATTTCTCTAAGTTCAGTTACTCCAAGTTCACGTAGCAGTGGCAGGGTGTAGATTTCGCTTCTGTATAGTAACTGATGCAATTTAGATGTGCAAAAGAAAACTGTTTGAATTATGGGTGGTTAAGGAAACTTCCTTTTGAGCAGTTACTTTTTCAGAGAGTACTGGTTTAATCAACGGGCTTGGTGCCAACCCACATCTAACCAGATTGTCCTCATGCCAATGACGTGCCAAAGTCAAGGCAGATGGCTTGTGAGGAACGGCTTGCAGGCTTGGGAATGGAAAACAACAGCAGGACATTTTCACTGGTTTGGAAAAGCTCAGTCTTGCTTCAGAAATTGTGTTTCAGAAGAGAAGCACAAGCTGCTTTGGGAGAGAAAGCTAGGTCGCGGGCTCTCTAGTCTACTCTGCCCAACACTTTTGGATGTCATGGGAGAGCTGCACCTCAGCACAGGGGACCCAAAAGTGGTGGTATTTCGCTTGTTCCATGTACCAAAGGTGCAAGGGGAAGACCCCTCTGTCGTCTCTCAAATTCAGGTAACGTGGACCTAACCTGATTCATTTCCCAAAGGACCATTTTATGTGAGAGCATCATTAGTGTAGATGACAAGTAATTACAGATGGCAATATGGTCAAATCTGTGGGCTGACTGGAGGATGTAACTCCTTGTACGTCCAGTCATGGTCTGGCTGTGGCAAGTGCTGAGAGGCACCTGAAAAATTGCGAAGCGTGGTTCATTCTCACTGAAATCAACAGCACTTGATAGCCCAAGATACAGGTTTATCTGAAATGGAAGAATTTTTTGAAGTCCCATGACAGTTATAATACATCCAGGTGAAAACTGGGTCTAAATTCAATACCTACTTTCCTCTGTCCTTTCTCTGCTCATCAACAGTAAACTTGTACAATAAGGTACAAACGCTGTGGCTTGGGGCCAGTCTTTAGGTGTGTTTAGCTTTTCAAAGAGTGAGAAATGCTCAGGGCAGAAATGTGAAGGCATTGCATAAAACATGAATAACTAACTTCTAATAACTTGCACCATTCGCTGTCTCTGAGTTACGTTTGTGATCCTGCTGCCATTCAAATGGGTGATCACAGGGCTGACCCCCTCCATTTCCATAGTTAGAACAGCAAGGTGTTCCTGGAAACAGATAGTCCAAATGTGGGGCTACTGTTTCCACAATGCTATTGGAATAAATCCAACATCACCAATGCCTAAATGGATGGGAAAACAATAGCAAACTTGTACACAGTGCTTTTACATTTAGTATTTTCCAGTCCTTAAAGCATCCTTCTTCGTATGACAGTGTTATCGAAAATGAAGAGCTGAGGCATCTAGAATCCCAGTCACGCATCAAAGGCACGTGAGGAGTTCAAGTTATGATGATTTCGTCACTGGCCCTCCTTTTACAGGGGCAAATAGTGATTTCTGGGTGAGCTGGTGCTTTGGGTGTTTGGGTCTCCACCTGTGGGCCCAGATATGATGTGACAAGGAGCATGTCAACAGCTGAATCTGCTGTAGTCCATTCAAGTCTTCAGACTTCATTCATCTGATTCTCATGTTCTTAACTTCCCCAGTTTGCTTTTTGGATTAAGAACCTGGTATTTGGATAATCTCTGATAATTTCCTGCCCAGTAGGCCAGGTCCTTAAATCCCTGCTCAACAACATTGGTATTTGTGGATTTGCACAGGCAAAACATCCACTGACGCAAAGGAAACGTGCCCAAATAAGTTTAAAGGAGCGGCCAACTGAATATTTGGCTGCAGTAGTAATTTCTTGCAAACTACCTTCTGTCTGTACATCTGCATATTCTGTAGTAGCAAAATGCATAACTGTAAGGAATAATTCTGCACCTTAGAAGCCTCAGTTCTCTTAAGTGAGTCGTCTTTGCACTTTCAGCTGAAATACTTTGGATTTAAGGCACAAGTGAGATCACGCTTAAATGCTATGCTGTAGTGTTGCTACTCTTGCAGTAAGAAAAACTCAACACACTGATCTTGTAAGACAACATTTGTGATGTATCTAAATTTAAATACATCTAAATCCATTCTAAATTTTACTAAGGGGGAAGTTGTGATTTCTTGTGTCTCCTTGACTTATTTTTTCTTCTTTTGCCTTTAGATCTAGTCATAATACAAAACTTGCAAATGAAGGCAAGAATTTAACAGTTTTGTCTTTTTAGATTTTTTTTTTTGCATAGAGACCCCACAGTGTAACATGCCTTAATTAATGGAAAGCAAGAATGGATTGCATAAACTCCCGATGAATATTGTCTTAGCAAATTAAATCCGATTTAATGCTTTAAGCCAAAGAAATATTTACATAGCTAATGAAACTGATTAACTTAGAATTAATTTGCAATGTTTAGTCATACGGCTTAAAACTAAAGTGATGTTAGTAATGTGTTGATTATTATTCGTACTCAAGATAATCAGGCTTGCTAGATGATTAAATGTAAATACATAGTCAAAAATTGGTTCGGGTTAATAAACAATTTCAAATAGCAAAATGCCCCATGATGATAAAGTGAAATCAAGGAGTGTTAATTGTACAAGTAGCAGCTAAGCAGTGTGGGGAAAGCACAAGTTCCCTCTTGTCTGCTGAAAGCTGGTGAAAAGCTGCTGCTTTTTAACTTCCTTTTGATTTGCTAATGATTTCTTTGTGATCTATGTTACGCTTGTGCCTGGGAACAGCCAGTATGGGCCACGGACCCGGCGTACCCAAGTGCCGTACAAACAGATCTTGGTGAGCTCACGGAAGCATGGACGGGAGCTAATGGGTGGAAGCATCACCGGGCAGGGATGAGGAGCTTGTGTTTGGGTCAGTGCCTGTGCGCGCCGACAGCAGGGACATTGGCTCATCAGGAGCTCAACTGTAACTGCGACTAAAATTTTTATTTTTTATTTTTTTTTTTTAGTTCTGTAAGCCTTGAAGCAAAGTTTTGGGATGGGGTTACGAAGAGTACCACGTAGTGGCTTTTGGAGATGTATAGGAAACTCCCCTTTAAGATAGGGGCTCTATTGGAGAAAGCATGAAAGAGCGTGCTTAAAAATGAAGCGGTTGTGGTGCTAAGAGCTGGTATCGCTCACTTGTGAGGAGGCAGAGCTTGCCAGCTGGTAACCTGAAAGAGGTAGCAGATAAACAACCTTCGTGTGGGAAACAAAGGGCCTGGAAAACAAAGACTAGTTAGCGATCGATAGGCTAGAGAGGCACCTAAGGAAGTACCGGTTCTTGTCCCATTGTCTGGAGGCTCAAGAGTAACTGGGGACAGCTAAGGGATCATCCGTGTTACACCATTTTTGGGGAGTTTCATGGGATTTCTCTGAAGTTTGGAGTCGCTACAGCTCTGTGGTAGCATCCAGGCCTCAGCCAGCGCATTCCACCAGATGGTGCTGGGGATGGTGGGGCACGGCTACCTGTCCTCGTGCAATCCGGTGACTCCCTGAGCCACACGTACCCTCCTGCCTCGGCCCAGCAGGCTGGCCTGTGTCTGTGGGCACAGGGTAAGGGGGGGCAAAAGCAGAAGAAAGAATCTGGCCCTTAGGTTTCTGGGTGTCTGAGTTTAACCTCAACCTGTAAATCTGATTTTTAATCTCCAAATAAATAGGTTTCACGGCATGTAAAAAGGGTGAAATTCTGGCTGTAAATCTGATGTTTAGGTTCTTATTTTATAGTGCTGTTTATTGCATAAAATTGCCTATTCTTTTTGCTCTTTGAGTTTTCATAGTGTGAGAGATCAGAGTTGACGAGACAATTTCTTCACTTGGTTACGCTAATGTAAATACCAATTAAATGAATGTACAAATTTGTTTTCATACAGCTGTGAGCAGAATTTGACCCAGAGAATCATCATTGACTCCACATTGGCACGCTTTTATGTTTTGTCTATGATTCGGGAAAAGAATTATAAATCAAACCAACTTTTTATCCGTCAAGAAGAGGCCTGGGATTGTGTTGTCTGAAGCCTTGTAAGTAGGAGTCGCTTTTCTGTGCGAGTTTTCTCAGACTGTTTCTCAGGATGGAGGGTCCACAGAGCTTATAAACAGAAAGACAATGTTGGGGGAAGGCTGATGTCCTCTTCTGGAATGGACGAAGATGCTAGCTTTGGCCAGCTGACTGTTGTGGCCAATGCGCTGGAGTCTACAGCTCGTGCTGATCAGTCAGTGTAAAAGATCATGTGAACTTCCCTCATCCACTTGACTGTGAAGTCCATAGTAAGCTTTACCTACATGGACAAAGTAAAACCAATGGTCGTATGATCTTTTTTTGCTTCAGAAGGTGAGGTGGAAACCTGCAGCAGAAGGGTAACAATAAGCACCTGGTGATGCAGACACAGTAGTCATTTGCACTCTCCATCTATTTCTCTGCTGCTAAAGTACTTGCTTCATGTACATCTCCTCATCGTGTCTCCTTAATGCTTTAGTGACTGGGCCTCATCTCCCCGTGGCTCTTGCCTTCCCGCTGCCTGAAGGTGTGTGTAGTGTGGATGTCTCTTTCTTTTGTTCTCTCCTCCCTTCACATGACTAGATTTTGGTTCAGATCATTTTGACCTAATTCTCTCCTTTGACTCCTTAACACGAGGTTTTGCAATGCCTGCGGGTTATAATCCTATCTCTGTTATGGCTGGTGAAGTCTCTTGATAGCCACAAGAAAAAGGCTAAATTTAACTAAAGTCTGAGCAGCCATTCTTGCACAATACCACAGGGCTCTGCCACTCCTTCTGATTTCTCAGGAGATCTTCCCCATAGGGTGGCAGCCCTATTTCCCCATAATTCAGTAGGATGCATGGCTGCCAGTAGGTAAACAGCATAAACGTGGGTTTTGTAGACTCAACAGTAATCTTATGCAGCTCTGTCATCTCTGTAACTTAGCAGGCGCTCTGGTCCCTTCTGTATCATATAGATACGCTTCTTGCTCTCTATATCATCCTTTAGAGGTGACAGCACGATCTTCCCAGGTAATGTGAATGCATTCATGGGAAGTTTCAGGAACCGATGTTTCTGTTTGCTGCTATTTTTTGTGTAAGTGAAGAGTGACTTGTAGCTGAATAAGGAGGAGGAGGTGCATCCTGGTATGAAGGCAGATGACCCAGATTGCTTGGGCACGTTGCGTGGCTTTGCCGGACACTTTAGTGTGGTCATCTTTGAATCTGTCATCTGAGCTCTTCCTCCTTGTCAAATGAGAGTAAGATCTCTTCCTTTGTACCATCCGTTTCAGGATTTCTATGTTATGTTTTTTTTTAAAGTAGCTACCACGATGATGCCCCTGGCCTCCGCTTGGATATTCTAGGTGCTGCTGTGATAAAATAACATGACTGTTGTACATCACGTCACAAGTGCCACCAGCTTCGCTACATCCAGGGGCTTTGCCGAGGGCTATGGGGAGGGCCGGGGGGAACGGGGTGCCAGGCAGGCACCTGTGAGCCCTGGAGAGGTAGCACGTGGGGTAACGCCCCCTCCTGCAGTGGCAGGCTGTGGAAGGATATCACATTTGTAATATTGTCCAAATGCGAGCACGATATATAACCCATAAAACATACGTAATTAGCTCCCAAGGGATATTCAAGTTTTATTTGTTTCGGTAAAAATCAAGGGGAACCATAATGAAATCTGTTTAATTCGGGGCAGAATCAAGCCCACTGCCAGGTTCAAGATATTGTTGTATTAAGGACAACTATATATACTGGTAATGTTACTGCAAAGAACCTTCTGCATTGCCTCGGTTACTGTCTAAAAGATCTACCCTTATATCATATTTAATACAAGAGAACAATGTTTATAACATGAGTTTCCCACTTATAATGCAAGAGTATTCTTGGTCAGCATCTCTTGATGTTTTGCAACCAAATTGTAAGACTATTTAAATGATTTATTATACCACAGCCTCGATAGTAAGCACAGGTAAACAGGTTCTCTGGGAAGATTTAAACTGGGAGGACAGTCACTGTAAAGTCTAACAGAAATTCATTGCACTTCACAGATGGAACAGATGGAAAAAAAAAAAAGTCCATAACTACAAACAGCAGAGAAAGGAAAATCCTAAATTATCAAGCTGCAATGAAATCCTGTTGCAGGGTGCCATACAAAGGTCTTAGGGAAAAAAATTTAATTGATTCTTTAAAAGAATAGATGAAAACTGGGCTTGGTGACCGGCTATTTTAAAAAGCTTCCCAGACTACCCATCCCCAGTGGGCCGGCTTAGGAAGCCAGCGTGGTTCCGTTTGGGTGAACAGTGAATGGGAGCTGACTGTAATGACGTTTGTGTTGCCAAAACCTGAGACAGATCTGCAGACTGAGGAGTTCCGATAGTTCCAAGCAGTTAAAAAATCACATGAAGCTTTCCTGCAAATCACCCCACCGTGAAAAGGAGTAGATGTCAGGATTTTAAAATTTGTTTTCTATTCTTTAGCTTTTAGGCTTCGCTTTCTCCCTGCTCTCCCAACTCCTCTCTGTGACCATGAGGACTAGAGGCTTATTTTGTAAACAGAGAATTGAAAAACGCATCAACTACTGAAAGATTTGCCATTTAGTCAATCATGATGACAACGCTAAATTGAAAAGGAACAGAAAAAAGTTACTGGCAACGAGCACGGACTAGGAAATTTAGAGCAAGTGGTAGTTTTCAGAGCTCTGATATGCCAACAAAGTACGGAAAAGCAGGGCAGAGCCAGCAGAGAGGCTTGGAGCTGGGGGGAAGGAGCATCTGTGAAATGGCTGTCAAACCCAGAAGTTTTCAGAAGAAATTTTTGGAAGTCTGGAGGGTGTTACAGTCAGTAAAGCTTTGCCAGTTAATGCTGGCTCAAGATCTTAGTTGTACTCCTTAATTAGGAGTCCCTTTGCTTAATGAGGAGCTCTTATAACAGACCGGCTAAACTGCAGCAGTGAACCGGTTCTTGGCGCGGGTTTATTGCGGTAGCCAGCAGTAACTCACCAGAGTCAATGAAGTTTGTGTCTAAAATCAGTGCCATATCTGACTCGGAGCTGTTGGCTTCATCCTCCAGTTTTGTTGCAAGGCAGATTTTGAGGGACAGGGAAATGCAACGACACGCTTAATGTAAGGTTAAAAAACAAAACAAACAAACAAAAAAAACAAAAAACAAACCACCAAAACCCAACACTCTTTGTCTTTAATCCTGATGAATTTTTGTTTTTACCATTTTGCCTATTAAGCACTGAAGCCACCCCAATAGTGTTGCTCTTGCAGGGAATTGCAATAGCCTGCCTAGATGTATTACGTTTAAAGGAGAAACTTTGCTTCACAGGCAGAATTTAACAGTTACCTTCCAGCTTTGATTTTGCTCGGGGAATGTAGGAACCGAAATGCCACCTGCTATCACTTTTCCCTCATCCTTTATACAAGCCCGCATCGAGTCCTTCCTTTGTAAAGGCTTGTCTCTAACTTTGTAACTGCTTACGTAGGGAGGAATTGAGAGGCTGAAATCTCTTCTTGCTTTGTGACCCCATCGCTTGCCTGAAAAGGAAGAAAAATGGTTTGGTGTCTCTCTTTCATCCTTCTTGCAATACCCAGACAATAGATGGGCATGTTTGTTGAATTCTGGACGGATTTTACCCACTGTGAAAATGTATATAATGCTCAAGGAGATCATGTAAACAACTATACTGACAGCTGTGTTAAATGGTGCCTGAATTCTAGCTGTCAGCTGGCTGGGTATTGATTTTGGGTAAATAAACAGAAGGCTCTCCCCAAAACCTGCCTGTCGGTCATCTGTAGGGCACAGTTCCCTCTGCTGCAGGGGTCGTTACGTGGACATCCATTGCACGTGCCACAGAGGATTTCAGACTAGCTATTCCTATTGCATTTGTTTTCCGTATTTACATGAAGGTATATAACTGATTCTATGTTTGGAGTGAGTTGTTTTACTTGGATGCTATGAGCAGGCCTCGCCCTTATCCATCTGTGCACCGGAATGTGCATCAGAGGTGGCTTTTACGTCAGCTGGTAGCATACCTGTGCTCAGAAAATGAGCAAAAAATAGCATAGCAACAACTTGGAAGCAGAAATGTTAGTAGCTGTAATCTTACTGCCCGGTTTGCTTTTCACTGTTTGGCACATCTGCAGCTTTCTTGCAAATCCAGTGTATTATCGTCAAAATGGGGACAGGCAGAGGTCTGCCTTAAAACTGGACTCCTTATAGCCAAGTCATAAAAGACCTCCTAAGAAGTGTAGCTGTAGTTCATGGTAAAGTCTTTTTATGTTGCCAAATGTGAAGAGATCACTTATGTGACTGACAGTTTAGATCTGTGTGTGCATGATATGTGCCAAAAAAAAAAAGGCCTTGAGCACAGAATAGGTAATGATAAATAATAATTTAAAAATTGCAAGCTATAGAGATTTGTAGTTTTCAGTTAAAATCAATTGGATTTTCATTTTGGATGTTTATTATTCATAATGCAATAGATAGATGTATGCCCTCACTCGAGATCCATATAGCAATAACGAACCCCCTGCTAATACCCATCACCTACAACCCACTGCACGTCAAAACAGTGCGTCGCTTTGAAGCCTGCAGTAGGCACGTGAATTTGCTTGGCTGTGCTTGCTTCCAAGGGAATGTGCTGCAGGGCAGATGAGAAAGTTCCGATTTTACCGCTGCAGGCAAATGCTATTTGCAAAGGGCACAAAAATTAACTGGCAAAGCAGGCTGAGACACTAGTTCTTTCCCTACCGAAAGGAGGAATGAAAATTTCATGCTTGCGTCTGTATGCTTTGCAGACGTGGAGATTTGGTTTGCTAAAACTTAAGAAAGATAAGACAGTAGTTGAGAGCTGATGTGGTTAGATCTTGTTTCTACAAAGCTGATGGTTTTCTTAAGGCAATAGAAGTTATGTTATCATCCCCTCGTCATTTGTTTTTGGTAGTCCAGATCTCTGGCATTGTGGAGGTTAGATGGTTTTCGGCGAGGGAAGGTGGTTAATTACTGCAGTGACTGGTCAGCTAGGACTGTAAATTGTCGGTAAAAGTATTCCTCGCCTGCGAGCGAGCAGGGTGCTTGCTGGGGCTGCCCTCGGCTCCTGCCCAAGGGCTGCAGCCCGTATTCCTCCTCTTCTCCTCCTCCTCCTCCACTTGGTAGGATGGAGGGTGGCAGGGCTATTTTCTTCCTGGATGGTGGTTTTGGTGAAGACAGGGAGAGCGTCTGTTTCCAAGCTGCTTTCTGCCTTACTTTCAACATTTCCTTCCCGTTCACCACCCTTTTTGCCCAAGGGCAGCATACACAGAGCTGTGCTTTGCAAAAATGGTCTCATATGTACAGAACTTGCATATTTTTGTCCTTTTTGGGTAGCTGAAGCATGCAGGGGTAAGGCTTGCTTACCAGTTGCTCTACAGAAGACATGTAGAATTCAAAGCTGCAGGAATTGCCTGAAGTCAGATTTAAGAAAAAGAATAAATCCTGAATATTCAGTGCCTGTAAGGTGATGTTCATTTCCGCATGCTGGAATTGGATTGGGAGAGTAACAGTTCATATTTCAACCTGTAAAGTGACGTGCTTTGGCAGCAAAGCTGGGTGAGCAGAATACACGGTTGATGTATTACGTCAGGTTTATGCTTATTTCATGCCCGTGTCCCTTTGAGGATATCCAGAGCACAGTTCTTGCTCAATAACAAAGGGTTTAGCAAGAGAACCTGGTCCCTTACAAGTGGTATTCACTCTGCTTTTGAGCATTTTTATCGTTTCTACTGCTAAGGGCAGGATAGTGGATGAAAGAGTTCAGCGAACCCTGTTTCTCATTGATGTCTTTTCTAAGTAATCATAGCATTTCAGTTTGATGTACCTTTTTTCCTGAAAAGATTATAAACTAGAGAGCATATTGACTGGAAGAAAATAGCTGCTAATCTTCTGAAACTAATGTTTAATCAGTGATGAAAAGAAAGTAACTAAAAAGCTTCATCTAGCTAATTAAATAAAGCTGGTTATTCTGCTGGAAACAGTTAATGAACCCAAAGTAATATAATTATTTTCAGAATATTAAAGCAGGAAAAAAGTGATTACTTATTTAAGACTAAATAATTACAATGTATTCTTTACTACAAAAGGTTATAGATACCAAAGACTAAATAACCACTATACTTCTGATTCTCCATGCTAAATAACCGCTATACTTCTGATTCTCCATGAAAGGGTATTTTGCATGAGTTATTACGTTAGATACCTAGCTTGTATGGAATTTTCTGCTTTAAGATAATCTCCAATGATCTCTAAGGGAATTTGCCTCCCTCGGTGCCTCTTATTATTCTCATTTTTAGGGACTTGCAGTATTTGATTGCCCTTAAAATCAGCCGTGATTGTATTAACTGCGCAGAAGGGCTGAAGCGCGATGATGCTGATCACAGCGGTAACAGCCCTGAGCCGAGCCCTGCGGTCTGCTCCGCTGCCGAAACCCCGCTGGGGCAAGGGAGTGTGGCCCCAGGGGCAGAAATCCTTCCTCTCAGCTGGAGTTCGGCTTGTCTCCGAAATGTTTCCCATCTCTTCCATTTTGAGCTTACAGACTAAGGGGTAATTTCGCCAAGAATGGCAGGCTGTAGCCTAATTACCCCTGCAAGTGCTGGGAGCCGCTATTTTGGGAGCAGAGTTGGCTTAATGCTGGGCACTTTGGAAAATCCTACCTGGCTCTGTCCTCATAATTACTGTAATTTTTTCCCTCTTAGCATCTGAAAGCTAACACATGAGGTATGTTTTTTTTAAAAAAAAAAACAAACCAACAAAATTAAAAAAAAAACCCCAAAACTCCAAACAAAGAAAAACCCCAACCAAAACCCCCAAGCTGGGGGGAAGCTCACGCAGAGCTGCTGTCCTGGGCAGCTCCAGATAAGTGACTTTTTTATTTCTGAGGCACATCCTGGAGGAAGGGGCAGTGCAGAACAGCCTGTCCGAGCAGGCATCCCTGAAGGAAAGCTTTAGTGTGCCTGCTCTTGCTCCTCTGCTAAGGCTGGTGGTGGTGTGCTCATTGCTGTCCTCCTCGCCGATTTAAGAGCCACCTCCGCTCCCTGCCCAGGGGCGGGTAGAGCTCAGCTCCTGCACCCCCCCAGTGATGGGGTTTGTCATCTCGTAAGGCTCTTTGGTGAGGTGGGAAGGCTCCCCGCTCCTCCAGCTCCCCACTGTTGGTCTCTGCAGGGGTCAGGCTCAGTTTGGGGAGGAAAAAGACCCCCAAAAAGCTGTGTCCGTTTGGAGGGAAAGGGACTGGATTTCCACCTGCCTCCCTGAGCCTGACTCAGCTCCCTTTCCCATCCAAGGACATCAGATGAGAACCGCAAAGAGCAAAACACATCCTCTTGTTTTCACTCCTTTCACTTATCTGAGTTATATTCAGCACCCGATACCACACACGCTCTCCCCGAATAGTCCTTTAACTTTGCCAAGAGCACCCAGCCTAAATGCGGATCTGGCTCATATGATCATTGAAATAAACATCTCGGCCATTTAAAATTATATCTTACACTTGAGAGAGACATGCTGAGGACATAGAGAAACAATAGATTTAATTAGGCTTTTAAAATGTGACACATCTATTATATGTTCCATTACTGCTTTAAAAAAGTGTCTGTTGCTGTATAATAAATCTTGCTATAGTACTACTGTTTAATTAAATGGGTGTCAGCACTGGGAACAATTAAAATAAGTTTATGCACTTTCAGGGAAACCCTATAGCAAGATGTGCAAAATGGCATACAATAAAAAGAAAAATTAAGCCCTTAGTGGGTTTGAGCTGCTGCATATAAGAAATTTGATAAAAAGCATTTCAAGAAAGTAGGCAATTTTACAGTGTAGCAAATGGTCTGTTCCGCCTCAAAGGTACCAACCCATGTGCCCTGTATTTTTGCCACTGGCAAAAGACCCCAGATGGATGTATGCATTGATACTAATAAGTGAAATTCATCCTTGAGGGGGAAAAAAAAAAAGCCTTCTTTAAAGCCCCAAATAGGAGTGAATCTTACCTAGCAGGAAGTATGCATAAATAGGGAAAAAAATATCTGTCTGTCTTCCACAATCGTGAGTATTCTGTGAGCAGTCTCAATCAAGAGTCTCTCTGTTTGTGGGATTTAGCGTCTGAGATCTGAAGTCCAATTTGAGTTTAGTTAGTGCTTGCTTACATATGTTACTACACAGACGCTTTCTTAACTAGAACACGATACATACATTCTGTTGCATATTAAAACCCATTTCAACACTGCATTCAACACAGAGTTTTTACTGCGTTACCCCCAATCTGCCTCGGTAAAAATAAGCAGCCTTGAAACGAACATCAAAACTAAATGGCATTGAGTATAATGAAACAACATTGAGTCTAATGAAGCAGAATTGCTATGTAAACAGGGATGCTTTTATCTCACTGGAATTTTTATGTCCTTGCATGTCTACCGGCTACATTTTTGTAACCTGATTCTTAGGAAATGTCTGATATCTCTTTATGATTGTTAACAGAGACCAAGACAGTGCTGTAACACGTGCTTAATGCAGTGGTGTGAAAGTAATATTAGGTTTTCTGTTTTAGAAGCAAAATGTTTATTGTCCTCACCGTATTACAGAGGGTTGGCTGTAAAACTTGCTAACCTTGAAATGCCAATAGGTCTCCTAAGAAGAACGAGTTGCCCACAGCCAAGGGTCAGGTGAAAGTGTCGCGTGGAAGCTCCTTGCCTGCGAACCCTTTCATTTTCTTGTAATGGCTTTGTCCAGATACCAGCAGCAATAACACAAGCAATAACAGCAAACCTCATAAAACTTTCTTTGGGCTGAGAACCATGCCAAAAGAAGAGTTTTCACTTTCCTGCTGTGTAACATAAGCTGTACCAGGACGATAGCTGACCTTCCTCTGCTGGGGAAGGGTGAAACACCCGGCCGCTGCCTGTGCATCTGCTCTTCGTCACCTTGGGCTGCTGCAGGGAGCGCTGCGCAGGGTGGGAAAGTTCATGGTTCTTCCAGTGCAAAGGAAAATAACTAGTAAAGACCTGCCTAAAATACGCTCTTTTATTATCACCTTCTTTCGACTCTATACTCTTAAGTCATGTGCTTAAATGTATTTGGCTTGCACCCGAACATCATCTTCTACTTCTTCATTGATACCTCCTTTTGGACCTTTCAGACAACAGCTCAAAATTTAGCCTTTCACGTTAATGTGCTGCGTTTCCTTGTATAGGAGTTGGGTTGACCAGAAGCACGTGAATAAATGCTGCTGTTTGGCAGTGTTTTATGTGGAAGCATTTCTGATAGTATTCTGATAGGCCCTTTCAAATTCTCCACAGCTCACTTGAACCTAAAAACAGGTGATGGCAAGGTAAATTAATGGTGGGGTTTTTTTGTCTGAAATGTCGTCACTGGAAGCAACAGGAGGAAACCCCTGTGTTATGTATTGCCCTAAACTGTTCTGCTCTGCCAATAGAGATTTCCCCTGTCTACGCATTTATAAAGGCTGAGGACTCGGACTTGAGTCTTAAAACGCATTCCTCAGCACCCAGGTATCGCATCAGCTCTGCTTAAGAAATATGCGTTGATTAGCTGGACTTCCTATTCCTCTCCCACGGGTTGTTGATTCTGTAATCAGAAATTTAGGGGAATGGCTAGCTGGCCCAACTTCCAAACACTGAAAAACCTCAAAGTAATGTAGCATGTAACTGAAATCACATAAAGTTTGGGTATGAGGAATGAAGCTTCTGACACCTCATTTCCATTATGAAGATGGTAACAAGAATGGAAAATGTCACAAGAATAATTCACTTATGTTCGGTCTTTTGTACTATAATTATCTAGTCCTTCTTGCTTTGGGCTTCCCTTTTCCTACATAACTTTTGGGACAAGGTGGGTTTGGCTTTTAATGGTCTAATAAATACAAGTAATAGCTTGTGATTTGTTTAATATTTTGAACTGAAAGGTCAAGGGTAGGAAGATTAAAAAGTCATTGGGGGAAATGCTCTCAGTAAAAGCCATCTCTTGCTGGAAGTAACACAGTTTCTTAAGTAAGCATAAAATCAGTTTAAGAAGGCTCTGAGCCCAAATTAAAGCAGAAAGGAGAATAATGTTAGTGCATAGATACCGCCAGCTACAGAAGGGTAAGTGAAATGAAAAGCCAGGCAGGGAAATCATACCCAGGATTACCCATAGGGTCTCTGTAGCATTGATTATGACTTTTTTGGGCACACGTGGAAAATCTGTCTGAAAGTCAGTGGGACTGAAGTAATGATTGAAGTGCTCTCAAGCCTACTCTTTCCAGTTTGGCTTTTGCTAATTAAATTGGAGCTTTTCATGACCTTCCAGGTAAATGATTGCCTATGCAGTAAGTAACTGGTACCCTTTTTTTTGTGTATGGACCCTGAGAAAGGGAATTTGGCTCCGATAACCCCATTCTGAGCAAATAACCCAGTACAATCAAGTTTGTCAAGCTTACTGCAAAGTTAGACCTCTGTGAGGGCAATGCAGTAGTATGTTTAAAGGCATACATAGTTGCGTGTGATGACTTGTGTACATGCTGAAGGTCTGTCATCAAGCACTGCTTGTCTTCTCATCTGATGGGGAAAAATCTCATTCCTACTGGATGTGTTACAGCATACCAAAATGGGCTGAAGTTTGCATGGCCACCCAAAAAGATGTGCTGCTGAGATCATCTGTCCCAACTTTAAAAGCAAAGGTATTATGAGACTGACTTCTTCCCCCTCCTCTCATGCTGGGGATGCCCGTGCAGGCGCTGTATTTTCTCAGTCTGCACTTTGACCCTTTAACACTTCTCTCCCCCTCCTCAACGCCTGCACCACGTGCAAGGAAATTACGGTATCACCAGCTCATCACTGGCTGGACCTCTGCTTGCAAAGCCCCGGATGAGACTGAATCATGGAGTACTTTATGAAAAGCTGCCTGCTGCCAAACAACAGTCTTAAATTCCAGCGTCTGCCCACATCCCATCTTCTCTCCTCTCCCATCCCAGGTCTGAGGATCCCCCTTCCCCAGAGATGGAGGAGAAATTCAAGGGATCTTTGTCTCAACTTTTTTCCCTGCACTGAAGGTGGTCAGTTGCAGAGGGCTCTGCCTTGCCCCTCTTCTCTCCTTGGCAA
The DNA here is from genome assembly GCA_008921705.1 of Burhinus oedicnemus. Classification (NCBI taxonomy): domain Eukaryota; kingdom Metazoa; phylum Chordata; class Aves; order Charadriiformes; family Burhinidae; genus Burhinus; species Burhinus oedicnemus. Next base: position 666,371 of record VFFE01007957.1, read on the forward strand.
TGTTGTAGTATTGGTGAGGGAGAAATCATTCAAGGCTGCTGGCAGGAGTGACTCAAATCATGTTATTTGTGCACTATGAGAACTGGGGACCTGAGACAGGTCCTTTTCTTCTCTCAGGGATGGTCTGGAGAGTTTGCACATTTCCATAGGGTCCTGGACAAGTGCCCTGTTTGCTTTCCTCTGAAATAGAATCATAGAATCGTTTAGGTTGGAAAAGACCTTTGAGATCATCCAGTCCAACCATTGACCCTGCTCTACCTGGTCTGCCACTAAACCGTGTCTCTAAGCACCACATCTACACGGCTTTTAAACACATCTAGGGATGGTGACTCAACCACCTCCCTGGGCAGCCTGTTCCAATGTTTAATAACTCTTGCAGTGAAAATTTTTTTCCTAATGTCCAGCCTAAACCTCCCCTGGCGCAACTTGAACCCATTTCCTCTTGTCCTATCGCTAGGTACTTGGGAGAAGAGACCAGCTCCCATCTCACTACAACCTCCTTTCAGGTAGTTGTAGAGAGCAATAAGGTCTCCCCTCAGCCTCCTTTTCTCCAGGCTAAACAAGCCTAATCCCCTCAGCCGCTCCTCATAAGACATGTTCTCCAGAGCCCTCAACAGCTTTGTTGCCCTTCTCTGGACACGCTCCAGCACCTCAATGTCCCTCCTAGACTGTGGCACCCAAAACTGAACAGAGTACTCAAGCTGTGGCCTCACCAGCGCTGAGTACAGGGGCACGATCACTTCCCTCCTCCTGCTGGCCACACTATTCTTGATACAGGCCAAGATGCCCTTGGCCTTCTTGGCTACCTGGGCACGCTGCTGGCTCATGTTCAGCCGGCTGTCCACCAGGGACCCCCAGATCCTTTTCTGCCCGGCAGCTTTCCAGCCACTCCTCCCTAAGCCTGTAGCGTTGCCTGGGGTTGTTGTGACCCAAGTGCAGGACCCGGCGCTTGGCCTTGTTAAACCTCATGCAGTTGGCTTCAGCCCATCCATCCAGTCTGTCCAGATCTCTCTGCAGAGCCTTCCTACCCTCAAGCAGATCAACACTCCCACTTAATTTGGTGTCATCTGCAAAGTTACTGAGGGTGCACTCAATCCCCTTGTCCAGATCATCAATAAAGATATTAAACAAGACTGGCCCCAAACCCGAGCCCTGAGGAACACCGCTTGAGACCTGCCGCCAGCTGGATGTAACGCCATTCACCACAACTCTCTGGGCTCGGCCATCCAGCCAGTTTTTAACCCAGCGAAGAGTACACCTGTCTAAGCCACGGGCTGCCAGCTTCTCTAGCAGAATGCTGTGGGAGACTGTGTCAAAGGCCTTACTAAAGTCTAGGTAGACAACACCCACAGCCTTTCCTTCATCCACCAGGCGGGTCACCTGGTCGTAAAAGGAGATCAGGTTGGTCAAACAGGATCTGCCTTTCATGAACCCCTGCTGGCTGGGCCTGATCCCCTGGTTGTCTTTCTCATGTCGCATGAGTGCACTCAGGATGATCCGTTCCATGATCTTTCCTGGCACTGAGGTCAGGCTGACAGGCCTATAATTGAATAGGCTCTTTCCATCACAGAACAATGGGATCATGTCTGCAAAGATCTTGAAATATGCTGTTAATTTTGGATATTTCTTCTGAATAACAATATGGGAGCCATTCCTCTAAAACGTCTTCTCTCTGTTAAAGCGAACAGGGTGAGCAGACATATGATGGGGGTTTCTAGCTGTGTATTTGGTGAGTAGAAGGCAGGCTTTTTATCATTTTGGTGAAAGGGTGCGAGTGCGAGAAGTATGGTCTGGAATATAATTAACAGTTTATTCTGCATTTGAGGGTATCTACATTTTTAGGAGATAAACGTCTTATAGTTCTGGTGAATCTGGAAGCACAACTCGGCTGTACAGGGCTGAGAGCTCAGGAAAAGAGCCATCTTCATCACTGCCGCAGGTTGGGTGAAGATGCTGTGCCCCATCAGCTGGTCCCATGGATGGCTGAAGGGCTATGCGTGACTGTTTGGTACTGAAGGTGTGATTAATATCAAGTGTGATATATTTTCTCTCAGTGTTAAAGGTGGAAATGTATTGTACCTGTAATTATCATCATCTAAGTTAAAAATGTTACTGCAATAGTGCTAGGTCGTTCTGACCTTCTGCAGTGGAAAGAGAAAACGCTATTTAGTACTTCTTTTATAGTTTCTTAACAGCATCTTTTTTTCCCCGGGATGTTCTGAGCAGTTAAACCAGCCCTCCCACAGAGTAGGATCATGGTCGTCTTATTTAGTCGCAGAAAACATTTACCATATACTATGGCAAATCACACAATCAATCTTCATGCTAATCATTCTCTGCTGGAAGCTATTTACTACAAAAACTTCTGAAATTTTCTTACTAGCTGGAGAGCAGAGAGTCTCAACCAGAAGAGTGATTCACTTATGTTTTTTTTTTAAAAAAAACCCAAAACAACAACAACAAACCAAACCAAAATTGAATACTTTGAAAAAGGTTTGAGTATTTCAGATTAGGTGGGTAAAGGCTGAACAAAGAGATACTCTGAAATTGTCGTCTTCAGCGGGGCTTCTCCTTTAATACCCCCAGATCTAATTCTGGCTGAAGACACTTGCCTCAGCCTTTATTTGCTCCTGTGCTGCCATTTAAATGATGGACCTCTGATGATTTACATTCATCAAGTGTCTGTCGCAGCGGTTTCATTAGCGTTAGCTCTGATTTACACCATCACGCGTGGCTGTGCCTGGGGCGCGCAGCTCCCTTTGTGCTGAGAGCAGAACCTCCAAAGAAGGTTTCAATATCATGCTGCCCATATGCGCCGCAGTAAATTTTGCCCCTCTTGCATTGCATGACTTCAG
>VFFE01007957.1:669245-711562 GCA_008921705.1 Burhinus oedicnemus
ATTTGCTGAGTATTGCAACCAATGGGAAGGTTACTGTCTTCTGATAGAAGCCACCCAGGATGCCACACCATATAGACCCCCTTGACTGCACTACCATAAGAGCAAGGTGTGATGGTGTGCTTCCCCCCTCTCCAGGCACCACCTGATCTTTATCTCCTGTAATCCTGGCCAAGCGATAACCACCTGTGGTGGTCATAATGGCTGCATGTAGTTGTGATGGCAGCATCAGGGGCTCAACATGGTTTTGGGGAGACAGATAACACAATAGCCAAGGGCTAACTTGAGCAATGCTGGTTCTGTGGTCAATATACAAATATGACTATAGGTCAATCATCTTACCCCCATAGTGAACAGCCCAAGACCCTGTTGAGCTCTCCTGGACGGCAGTGGGCTGTATACCAGGATCTCCCTTTGAGTCAGGGTGCTGATCAAGGTTACTCCTCGAGATTGAGAGATTCTTTGCCGCAACAGATCCTTAGTAAGTGACTAATAGCACATTGAACTTTGTAATCTTAGCTAAGTGATATAGAGGATCGATTGCACACATATAATCCTTTAGACATAAACCGTTGGCCAAGTCTGGGACTAGGACTGGATCCAGCCGCACCTTGACTCCTCTCTGAGAAGGAGTTTAGAAAGCAAGGAGGTCCTTTCTGAAACCCTGACTCAACGGGAGGGTCTCCCTGACAGCTCTGTCTGACCCTGTCCTCTACGCAGTAAATAACCAAGTGTGCCTTGCCATCTCGAATCTTGTTAAAACACTGTCGCGTTTACCATCAAACTTTGTTAAATCCCTGTTTTATATCAATAAATGTATTGGTGCTTCTCTCTAAGAGTGAAGTGCATCGCTCCTTCCGCGGCACAAGGTCCCGTTATACTTCCAGGCAGGCAAAGGGTGGCCTGTGGGCAGGTGTTGTGGGGGCTTTCCCTTCGTGGTGTTTCCCAGAACTTACGGTGCACTGACTGTGGAGCCTCCTTTGAATTTCTTCCCTCACTTCTGATACTCATCACCAAAACAGATGGTGGCACAGGAATGTACCCCAGTGGTGCGTATGTTACCTGATCCTCACGGTGACATGTTACCTCCCCGACATGGTGACGAAGGCATAGAGGTAAATAGGCAGATTGTCCATTTAAGCTAAATACTGGATCCTGTCTATTTCTGCAACAGAAAGAGGAACAGTGATGGAAAGTCACTGCAGCCTGATGGAGTCATGGACACAAGAGTAGATCTCCACTCTGATTAATGATTGCTATCAATAAAAAAAGGGCGTTTTAATGTTTAAATACCGGTTTCATAATGATCAGAGTTTTCAGGTTGCGCAATAGGGTTGAGTAATGTGCACCTCAGGTGTGCCGGAGGCTCACGTTTATTACACACACTGTGCACCCATTAATCAGCAGTGCGACACAGTCTGTCATGCCATATTGCTTAATTGCGTTGTCTCCCTCCACCCAGGGCTTATGTGTATTGTGCAAAGCCATAAATACTCCAAGAGCACCATTTCCACTGAAATCAATAGGAGTTTTGCCATTGTACTAGGATGAGAGCCAGACTTTGCTGTAAAAGTAAAATAAGGCAGATGCAGCTAACGGGGACTTTTAAGTAGGAAGAGGGGCAGCAAAGGACACATGAATTATGAAAGATCAAACTCAAAGGGGATCTGAAAAGATTACAGAATAAACTGGAAAATGTTAAAGGAGGCATAAGAGTAGCAAAGATAGAAGGTAAAATGAAAATTGGACAAGAGGTAAAATAAATAAGAGGGACTTCAAGTGGATAGAGAATAAGAAGTGAATGAGGCAACGGGGATTCTGCAAAATGGAAAGGGTAATTTTGTAACAGAAGTGGCAGACATTGTTGCATAAATAAATGAATTGTATGTCTGTTTTCACATAGGAGAATGGGAGAAATTCAATGTATCGGAAACAAGAAGAGAGCAAGGGAGGGAGAACAGGAGTAAGCCCACCACCAAGGCACGAGCGCTGGACGCTGTGGCTCGCTTTCTGGCTCTCCTGGGGATTTGCTCTGCGATACATAACTGGTCTGCTGATCTCTCTGTGCTTTAGCCTGGGTCGTGGTGGCCTCCTGGGACAAGATTTGTCCTTTTTGTCCAGTGGTTTGGTGGGCGGCAGGACCTGCCTGAGGACGTATTCTGCTTCTGCATCACTACAGTCCCTGTTCACTGCCAAGAAGCTGCCAGATAATCAGCATTCCTGCAAGAATAACTGAAAGTGCAGGGAATTTAGACCAGAAAAAACCCCACAACCTATTAAGTTAATTTTTGGGAGCAATATTTTTGCTTTTTTACTGTAGAATTATTTGCCACAATAGATACTTGAGAATGTTTTAGTTACTCCAGCCCTAGACGTCTATCAACTGTCCATCACAGGAATCTGTTTGATTGTATAACAGCAAAAGAAAGGTCTGCTGAGAATTGCTTTAATGGGCTAAATTAGCACTTGATCAGTTTATGAACACAGTGGCTGGCAGGATTTGGAAATATATTGGTCATTTGGCTTTCTCTTGTTTATGAATACACGTTAAGTGCAGCAGAATAAAGAAGGATGCATCAGATCTGAATGGCTAACACAATTCAAAGAGGCTGTAATCCTAAGCTTCAAGGTGTGCTATTTTGTATGGTCAAGGACCAGTGAACGTGATCCTTCTCCTCTTTGCCACCTAGTTAGTACCAGGAAGAAATGTGAAAATGTGAGCCATATTTAAAAAATGTAGCTAAAACCAATACGATGTAATAGCTGCAGAATTCAAATATAATCATATCTAGGTTAAAGAATTAAAATTATCACTAAAGCTTATAGGTTAATGTAGCAAGTGCCAAAAATTAAAACTGAGTATCTGTGATTCCATATAAGTCGAAGGCAAATAACTAGGCAGGCAATACTGGAAGTGTTTCAAGAGAATAAATGAACATTTGTTGGGAGGGAATGAAAAGAAAGACAAAGGGGGGGGGGGAACCAAGACAAAAAACCCCAGAAAAGGAAAAATCCAAGCCTTACAGGCTCCTGCTTGTAGCTGGAGGGAAAACACAGTACATAGATCTTAATGGAGGATGAACCCAGGAAGTGTTCAGCTTTAAAGCCTTGTTTCCAGAATACTTTAGGACCACAGTACCCTCTGTTTTTCATCTCTGTTAAACTATTGCAAGAAGTTTGACTTACAAGCCAACCCTATCTCTCAGCGGCTGAATAGGGAAGCGGCTCTGGCTCAAGGCGGGCAAGCGAGGCATGCTGAGTAGAAGGTGCCTGAGATGCTGCGGCTCCCATTAGTTGGGGTGGGATTGAGCCCCCCAGGGGGACTGCCCTGACTGTGGGGATGGGGATGCTCCTGGACGGAGACATCAGCTCTGGAGAGGCAAAGCACTTGATGCAAGATGAAAGGATGAAAGGAGCCAGTATCACCACATCACTGCAGGCTGGATTTGAGTACGTAACTACAAGCCTGGTTTGATCACCTTTTACTGCCACATTAAAAGCTTCCTGCCTTCCTAAGGGACGCAATTCTAAATGCCAGGGGTGATTTCAGCCTAATTTTTGCATTTTAATCTTGTGTAGTTACTAATGGCACTGTCTGTAATCCAACTTTGGGTACAAATGAACCTGAGAAAAAAGGTGGCTGCCTCTTGCGGTTTGTTATTTGCTTTGCATTTAATTCAGCTGCTGCCATCCCGGTGCTTACAGCCCCCCCCTGCCCTGAAAAACCCATGACAAATAGTAAAAAAGCCAGGGAAATTCAACTTAAAAGTCTATGCTGTAATTAAAGCACTTGTCAATTCAGGGTAAGGTTTTATCTCGCTTGCTAAGATGTAATTAAAAAGTACAGAGAGGGACAGTTATGTGTGTTTGTAACCCGGGACTCTGATTCAGTCAAGGCTTGTTAAGCTCTGTCCATTTGAAATACGCCTTCCAAATGCAGGTGGGCCCAAGCCCCACATGAAGCTCTGGACTGATGCGGAGAGCAGCTCTGGCTGCTGCGATTGGGGTGAAATGCTTGTCTGGTCCTCCGGTTCATCCCACTGAGAAAGCGAGCTTCAGCCTCGCCGAGTGCTCAGGCTGCCTTGTGCGTCCCTGCACCCCGCTGCTGCTCAGTGGTGGGCAGAACCCACCCGTGTCCCGGCCACCAGAGCTTTTTCCTTCATGGGCGGTACTGCGGCTTCATGTCTTAAGGTGAAAGTCAAAGGTGAGCAGCAAGCAGAAGGTCCTCCAGGCCCTGGGGATGCCGGGAGAGTAAGTGACTGGCCAGGAGAGACTATGGTGTTATGGACACTTGGACATACATCCCTAGTATGCTGCTAGGTTTATTACCATTTTTCTCCACTGAGTTATTCCTTCACTGTGGATGAAGAAGTATTAGACCAAAGCATGTCATTTATCTGTTTAAAAAAGCTATTTTGACAAAGACCTGCTTACAGTGCTAGGAGTACATTTTCTTTTTTTTTCTTTTCCAATAATAAATCTCTCATAAAATTAAGGCATTGACATTACATCTCTGTTAGGGTAATTTACTCCCCACAGTAATTTTGACTTAGTTTGTTCTACATGGAGTGATATTTTAATCATCCTTTCAGTGCTTATTGATGAGGGTTTGCTGCAAAAGATGAGAAGATTAGTTTAAAATTATCCCTTGTGAATTTAAAACAATAACAAGGAAGTGAACACAGTCTAAAACAAATTAAGAAATGTAATAGACTTAATAGAAGGCTGATATTTTATTCGATGTACAAAATGACTGCCAGGCTCGCTGTGGCAGGGCTGCGCGTACTCTTGTCAAACAGTGGTGGTTGTTTCTTTTTAAAATTGAACAGGCACAAATCTTCCCCCCTCTAAAGGTAAATGACGAATGAGATAAATGGTTTGTATTTTGCCAAATAATAAAACGCATTACCTTGACTCAAGAACCGTATAAAAACTCTGCCTTGTTCCTATACCCATCACCTCAAAAGAATTTACATTTCCTCACCCACCAGGAGGCCCCTGGTTTCAAAGCTTTCCTCTCATCAGCTCTTGGCTTTTCCTCGGTGTGTGAGGGGGTCGCTTTCTTCAAAGATTAATTAACTGTCAGGTCAGAGGGGGTGGAGTATCTTCCTCGGACACTAGGATCCCTGCAAGGATACAAAAGGGTGTTCTCGAAGGCTGAAATTACAGCTTCAAACAACCAACTACCTGTTTTTTTGACTAAACGTGACATGGTCTCCACCACTGGCATTTATGTTAAGTGGTAATCAGTCAGACTGAAAAGAAATCATGGCGGCAAAGTCCTTGGATGGCTGAACGGTCTTAGAGGTTTGAGACCTTAGCCAGTCTCCACTCAGTGAGAAACCTGGTAATCACATGCTTTTAAAAAAAAAAATCATAAAAAAAAAAAAAATCATAGGGCATTTTTGCTAGTCATTTGCAGGCACTGAAGAAAACGTATATTATAGGAAAATATTTCAGCTAAAAAGCTTTTTCCAAGGTGGGAGGTGAATAGTTGCATGCAACTGACCCTTCGAGAGCGCTGGTGACAGAAGCAGCTGAGGTTTTGAGCGTGTCTGCTCTGAGGAGCAGCAGAGCCAGGCACGGTGGTCGGAACCCTTCTTGAGTTGTGTCCCTAAATCCCTGGGTGGGGATGGGGGCTTTGTGTGGGTTTGTTCTACTCTTCTTGTCTTAAACAGTGGCTGCACATTGCAGTGTCTTGCTAGGCAGCAGCTGAATGAAGTCTATATGTGTGCGTGCACTTATATTTATATAAATGCATATAAACTTGGCCTAAACTGTTCCGGATCTGTTGGCTTCACTCTTGCTTCGCCAAGTTGCAAAAGGTGGCGCTTGGGCCTGCTGCACCGTTTGTGAGGTTTGCTAAATTCTTCCGAACATCTTGGGATTTAAGTCCCTATTTGAGTGTAAAATGTGATTAGTTACAGTGAAGTGACTTTTTATCTGGCTGATACACCTTTCTTTCAATTTAGTTGATAAATGTGCAGTGTTAGCCTGGTCACGGGCATTTCACTTGTGATCCGAGAAACGCAGCCCGTGGGACTTTTGATGCCGATACAAAATTATTCGCTCTTTCCGCTGTCTGTTGACCGTGTGGTTGGTGTTCTACACTGAACATGATGGATGCAGCGTGGCACGGTCTCCGGACAGCATGAGGTGTTGCCCCTCACGCCCACAATGCCAGCTGGGCGCTCTGGCCGGGGAAGGCTGGTCGTCGGCAGAGGAGTGGGAGCTGGGAGGAGCAGCAGCGTCTTTGGTGCTCCCCATTCCATCCACAGGAGAAAGCGTTTAGCCGTGCCCTTTGCTTCTGGGTTCAAGTAGGAAGCTTTGCATTGGTTTAATGACATCTATTTACTTTGTGTGGGTACTGCAAGGCTTAATTAAATGTTTATGTATGTGCTTTGAGAGGCTCATATGGAAAGCTGTGCAGAAGAGCTGCGTGTTAGTCCTGTTGATTCACGGTATCGTGCCCTGGTATGATGAGATTAATCATTTGAGGGCTCAAAGCCTGTTCTATTTAGCTGAAAGACAATGCTGGTGCTTGTTAGATGGCCAAACAGCACACAGCCCTAACGTCCAGCAATCTTGGTCTCTGTGGGCTGCAAAATACAGTATTGCAGTTCCCCAAAGCTTTCCCTTCATTAGCTTTTCTGTAGTAATACGTAACAGGAAAATATTTGCCAGATATTCCGTGTGCTACTTGAATTTAATTATTTCTTCTCTAATTTGAACAGAAGGCCTATAAAGCGTGCTTGTACACTTCCATGGAAGTCTTAAACTGAAAGAATCGGTTTTGCCTTATTTGCATAGCCTGCCGAGGACGGACCTCAGCATACATATGTTGACGGCAGTAAGATGATCATTATCCAGCCAATGCCTCCTACACAGGTAGAGAGGAACGTCTGGATCATCTGTGCTACTGCTGGGATGCCCCCAGGGTTTAATTCCCAAACTTTCATTTCCTCGCTCTATTTTCAGCTGCTATTAACTTTAAAAGCGTTTTTTTGCACAAGGAAGGATTATGTGTGGCACTGACACCTTATTACTCGGTTGGGTTCGCCGATTGGCTTAAACTCAAAAGTCTTTACTAGTTAGGCTAAAACATTAAAAGTGTCTTTTGATAAATGATCTGAAAGGAAAATCAAGCAGATGGCTTTTAGGCCCATCTCACGATGCAGCTTTGCAGAGAAATAATAGTTTCAGTAATGGGTTATAGAGTTTTATTTAAATCACTACGCTATTTAGTGGAAAGGGGTAAACCCGTTAGGGGTTTTTTGGGTGGGTTTTTTTTTTTCTTCTTTTTTTTCAGATTTCTCTCCTTGAAATGAACTGACGCACAGCTTGAAGCGCTGGGAAGTTATTCTTTCCTCACTTTTTGTAGTCGACCCATCAGTTTGCCGCTGTTGTCCCTGGTTTTGTATGGGTGACAGCCCCTGACTTCCCACAGCCTGTTTCCTGACGGACTCGTTTATTATGTGTGTTGTAGGGGCGATATTTGTGTACCTCAACCTGCTGCCTATAGCTAGAGATCTCCTCTATTATAGTGGGTTTATAGGGTGAATTACAGCTTCTGGGAGGTTTTGTGGAAAATCCCAGGGAAGCTAGAATAAGTGTTTCTAACCAGCTCATTTGGCCTCCGGGAGGGATTAGGGAGATGCAGGCTGGGATGGGCAGCTCCTCCGTGTGTATGCTGAGAGGACAGGGAATGGAAGCGACCCTTTCTGCAGGGCACCAAAGTGGCCAGCGTTTGTATGAGACACAGAGCCCAAGCTTTTGGAAGGGCAGGAGCTGATTTCTGGAGTGCAGGTAGAGAGACGTGTTAGAGGAGCAGTGTTTTTCGGCATGTGTTTTATCACCCAGTCTCTAAGGAGCAAAGCCCTTTAACCTGTCTCCAGCCAAGCATTCAAGAAATCAAACGTGAGAGGTTCTTAGTTACTTCTGAATGTCTAAACCAAACAAATGCTGGACTTGTAGGCATGCTGATTTTCTTAGTGATATACCTTCCTCCTTGAAACATGCACTCGATCCTGTGCTCTTCATTAGATATTAGTAAAGTCTTTGGAATGAATATTGGATGTAATTGTCCAGATGCTCTTATTTCTCCTTTTAGCAGAAATTTGTGGCAAATTTAGTATGGGCAAGGTTTTTTTTTGTTGTTCAAATGAAAACATGAGAAGGAAAGATGTGTTTACTCCAGCATGGTACTGATTCAGTGTGGGCTAGAAGACAGATATCAGATATGCCCTGCGCTCTAGCACAGTAAATGCTTGGGATGATGTCTTTGTTGTTGTCTTTTCATAAATCAATGCAGCATCATGTTGTGAACGGTATGTGGAAACACTGAAGTGGCTTCCTCTGGGTAAGAGAGCTGGGTCTGAAGTGTCTTGAAGAGCCTGAAATCAGAAAGACTAGAAAGAGGGTCTCCAAGCTACGGGCAATTGGGTGTGTTGTGGGCGCTGACTCTTCCGCAGACCCCTAGTCTCAGCCGGGGGCACCGCTGCTCGTACTAGCTGGTCCTGCATCCGCCGCACCCCAGTGCCTCTCTCTGTCTGCCTCAACGGAGACGGATGGATCCGTGCTAAATGGAAGGAGGAGGAGAAAGAAAGAAAATGAAACCTGAAGGAATATTGTGCGACAAGTAGGGGGTCGATTAAAGCTGCCTTACTTGTCCAAATTGTGCTGGCAGAAAGAGTAAAGAGAACAGGATTTTGGCTAAGTCTTGTAATATTACAATGTGGAATAAAATGCAAGTTGCCTTTCATCTCTGCTCTGCCAGGAATAGAGGGAAAAATACTCCAATAAAAGACATACAGGTTGTGAAACAGCAGACGTGACCTCCTATGCTAACCTGATATGCTAAAATGTGGTCTAAACACCACTGTTAGTCATTAAGGTCCTCAGTAAAAGGAGTTTTCCCCCGAGAGATGTCAGCTTAAAAATACAAGGTCTTGATCTTTAATTCGAATCCCTCTGGGCAGACCTTTCCATCAGCCTGAACCCCTTTGATTTCAACAGCACTTTATGGTTCTGGACGCACCAGTCCAGCTGGGGGTTTAGATTCCTACTACACACTGGCATAGTAGCTTTTCATGCATTTTGATTAAAAAACCCCCCAAACCTTAACTTCAAATGATATGGGGTTTTTGTCATATTTCACTCTCCTTTGTGTAGTCTTTGGTCTCAGCCTTTCTGGTCTTTCTCGGATGATTGCGGACACTGACATTTTATTTTTGGATCATGTAACAGAAATAAATACAACAGGGTAGTAAATTAAACTTCACAAGTAACTTCAGACTGGAGACTCCAGTCAGCGTCTTTTCTTTTGCGGGTGTAGTTCCACTTGACCCATGAGGGCACCTCATGTCACGTCTGTAGAGGTTGGCAGCTTGGCCAGATTTAGAGCGTCCCATGACACTTAGCACCTGTAAATACCCCTTACAATTTAGGTTTGGTTGTTTAGCGCCATCACCCATTTTGCTTTTAAAGACTGATAAAAAGTCCTTGGGAGTGATAAGTCTAGTAAGGAGTAAACTTTGGAGATAAATGGTACATTGACTTTGCCATTTGCATTTACTCTGCAGCTTGAGATGACGTTTAATTATTCAAAAGAGGCAGAATGTAAGTCGCATCTATCTTTGTTTCATCCCCTAAAGCAAATCCACTCTGTAAATTTTCCTGTGACCACTATACCAATATTTCCCCGGTGTAGCTTCTCTGATTTTCACCTCATTTTTTTCTTTCTTTAGAAATTTTTGTTAGATGCTTGAGATGCAACAGAATTCAGCTACATTGAGATGTTTTCTCATCAGCTAACTCAGAGCAGATTGATCAGTCTATTCAAGTAACTAACAAGGAGAGGAACATACACACTCTCCAGTGCTACAGGCACGTATCTAGAAAAATCATGTAGCAGCTGAATAGCCTCATCAATGTGAACGTTGAAAAAACTCCATCATATTTGTTCATATTAGGAAAAACTGGGTGGTCAGTGTCTCATCATGTAAGGCATGCATCCCCTGGCAAAGGGGACAGGAGGGAAGGTAATTCTTCAGTGTGTTTAGACACATGAACTCTCTATCTCTTCCCTTTGTCATCCACTGCTGCCGTCAGTGTGGGCAGCTTCTTCCTCCTTTTCCTTAGAAGAGGAGAGTTGCTATTTATTATGATATTAGCCTGTTTTTTTGAAAATGCTCTGTGAGAAATATGCAAAGCAGCAGGGAACCGAGTGTTCTTGCTGTCGGATTACAAATGTTTTTGGCCAGCGCATTTAAGCGCAGAATGGCATTTGCTTTTAGGTGCTTTGGAGGAAATAATGGGAACCCTACAGCCCTAAGAGAGAATTCAGATTTTGATTGCTCAGGAATGAAGTATTTCATCTTGCACCTGCTCCAAGTAGGAAATGGTTTCAAGTATTTATTTAATGTCTGTGAAAAAGACTGAAAAGAAAAAAAAAAAAAAAAAAAAAAAAAAAGGTGGGGGGAAAAAAGACGGAAAAGGGGAGAAAAAAAAAATCACTGTTTCTTAACAGGAGTTTTAAACACGGCAGACCATGTGGTGGTGCTAAAGTTACAAAAGATGAATCCTCCCAGACCCGTTCCTACAAAATGTGCAGAATGTGGCCAGATGAGATATGACAACAAGTACAAATTATAGCAGTGGCAAACCAGTAAACATGGAAATCTGAGTAAATCAGTCATTTCAAATCTATTTGCCAAACTGTGTTTATCCTCTGCAAAACCTCACGATCTCCATAGGAAGCACTTCAGAGCAATCTCTGCAGGGCTTTTTCTAGGTGGAGTTAAGGATCAGGCTATTCCACAGCAGCCTTTTTGCAGACAGTACAGCTAATCTTTCAGCCTAATTGAAATGAGCAATGATGATACCTGCTTTTTTTTTTTTTTTCTTCTCTCCCCCAACTTGAGTACCCACTTCCCACTTTGAAACTGCTACACAAGAAGACATTGAGTACTAGGGACAGATAGATTAAGCGTTTCTGGCTTAACAGTAAAAAACTGATTTCAGTATTTTGTTTTTGTGTTTATTCCTCATCCCTAAGCTACATGGATATCTTGGTATTTTGCAAGAAAATAGTATTTTGTGGAGATATCAGGGTGGGTTTTTTCCCTGTGGCTTCACCAGTACAATCCCATCAATTTCCATGCAGTCCCTCTTGTGTGTGACAGTGCAGGATTTGTCCGTCAATCTGCAATGTTTCCTTGCTTATTCTTTCTGGCCCACATTCCTCAAATTGTGAAACTGCTCTGTTTAGTGTAGCCCAGGTGAGCCCTATGAGAGTCCAAGAGTAGAATTTTTAAGTCATGTCTGTGTCGCCTGCCTGCCCCTCACCCCGGCTTAGTTTTAAGCACCTAAGTGGAGCCCTGGATTTGTGAGCTGGTTACGGATGTCCTCAGTGATGAAAGCTGACACGGGCCAGTTAGCCTTTTCAAATATATTCTGTGACTAGGGCAGAATAATTGCATTCAAAATCCATGTTTAACATTCATTTACAGGCTTACAACGAGCCACACTATATGTGCCATCGCCTAATTTGTACCACTGCTGGAACATTTTCCTTGTCTCAGCATTTCATGTTGGGTTTTGTAGATAGAAGTTGAAGATCTGAGCACAGACCTGTTTCTGCCTCAGACTTCCCGCGTAACCTTGGGCCTCTTACTAAATCTGTGTATCAGTTTTTCCTTCTGTAAAGTGGCGACTACAATACCTGTCATGGAGGTACCTCAGGCTGAGCAGATTTGAGATGTGGATAGAATACGTTATAGAAATATCTCGGTGTTAACACTGTATTCATTTTCAGTAACCTTGCCAGAAACCTTCCTTCTTCGCTGTCCTTCTTCCCTCTGCCTCCTTTCTTAGGATAAGCAAGAGCTGGTAATGCCTCATTTGCCCCTTCAAGATGAAGCACGCAAGAAGGTTGTACTGGGTCAGACCGATGTCCATTTGGCCCTCATTCCCCCTCTACCCTCTCCTATGCCATTTATGATTTCATGAACTCCTGACATATCCCTTCTCAGTCTCCTCTTTTCCAGACTAACGGCGTTACTGTAATGCCGTCGGTCTGTGCTGCGGAGCCATTCTGTGGCCGTGGTCAGCCTTGCTGCCCTTCTCTGAGGGTTTGCCATGGACCTTTGCTAAGAGATGGCCTAGAAATGCATGTAGTGTTCAAGATATAGGGGGACCAAATATTTCTAAAATGGTATGATGTTTTTGATTCTATTCTTTCCTAATGATTTGTATGTTCTGAATTATTTATATACCTCTAATGAGCATTGAGCTATATTTTAATCAGTTATCTACCAAGATCTTATTCCTCGTAGTAATGGGGGGTAAGCTCAGCTCGGAGACCATAATTTTATAAGTGAAGCTACGATTGTGGGATTTTTTTAGCCATATATTTCGCTCCGTATGGATCTATCTACACTACATTTCATCTGTCATTTTATTGCTCAGTCACTCAGTCTGGTGAGGTCTTCAGAAAAGACTCTTCATAGGCGACTCACCCTTACTACCCTGAATACTTTAGTTCTTTCATAACTTATCACTGAGTTTCTTCAGGAAACTTTGCCAATTCATTGTCTTTTTTTGCCCACTGCCCCCACCTCATCTCTCCTTCTTCCACCCCTTTCCCAGAGCATTTATGAATGTGTTGGACAGCACAGACCCCAGGTCCATGGAGAGCTCTCCTCGTGACTTCTTGTCCATGCATGAGCTGCCGGTTTACCACTACCTCTGTTTCCTGTCCTTTAATCAATTATTAATTCAAACAAGGGGCTTCATTCTTATGCAATTGTAGCTTGGTTTCCTTAAAAGCCTGTGGAGAGGGACTTTGTTAAAAGTCATTAGGAAAGTAGATTATATCACGGGATCACCCGTGTCCATGTCCCCTTCAAAGAACTCCAGTAGGAGTTTGAGACTTGTGTAGAATTGAAGCTTGAATAGGTGGTATTACAGAAATATCAAGTATTAATATCTGCTGTAGTAGCCCTAACAGAGGCTCTTTGTCATTTTCCTGCTTTGTGCTAGTGTCTTTTTTCTGCCTTTGAGGATCAGCGCGTAAGCGTAGCTATCACTTCACCTGCCCTGCGGATGCTTGGCTGCCCCTCGCTTGTGTTTCCTTCTGCAGTCTTAGCCATCACTCGCTCTTTGCAAGTTGCCCCGCTCCTGCTCATCTGCCATCCTTGTGAGGGGCTCCAGACCTCACTGCAGGAGGAAATGGGCCACACTGGGTAAAAGGTGTATTGTTTTGGGTTTTGTTGTTTTAAACAAAGAGAGAACTTTCCTGGAATTACTGGCTATCCTTATCGCCCGCTTAATGAATGACAAAGCGTGATATCATCACCTGGTTGTAGTCCAAAATAATGCCTCAGAAGCTGATCGGTCACTCATGTTTCAGAAGATGATGCAAGAAATCTCTCTGTGTGCATAAAGTCTGCAGGTTAGAAATTTCCTCCTAATACACGACCCCAAGATGTTGCAATTATTTTACCTCAAGGCAGGATCCATCTGAAGGAGGAAGTGAGAAGGGGAACAGGACCTTCTGAAACTGTGAAATACCCTTTTATCCCAAGAGATCTGGAAATCTGGAAAGGTGGCACTTGCGACCTCAACAAATCCTCTAGGTCACTAAGCATGATGGAAAATTGCAAAATGTTTAAGGTCTTATCATAATAAGCACATGGATGTGTTTATTATTGAAGAAAATGTGCTTATATATACGTTCTGTGTACATACATGGAGATTTTTATCTGCAGTCTCCTATAAAAAATTAGAAGGAAGGGCCTCTGATGTACCAAAGCACTGATTGCTTAGAGGGCTGCTTTCTTCAGTGTTTCCTAGCAAACTAACGTGCTTTGACCAATGCTGAGAAACCTACCTGCGGAGAATTTTTGAATCAGAGAGCTCATAAAAAACTGAACTGAAAAGCCTAAATGTGGTTTCATTTCTGTTTGATCCCTTTATTAAAGACCACATCCTGGATGCCCAGTTACCCTCTGTTTCCTCTGATGTGCAGTAATGGTTCCTGGTAGTTTCCTGGGGAGAAGTGAAATCATCACTAGAGCCAGATCAGACCTTTTGTATTTACTTTTCACCATCCCATTTCCAAGTTTCCTTTAAATTTATTTTTCTAAAGTTAACGTTTATACTGATTTAGAGCCTTTCTGTTGGCAAAGAATGTTATGCCCCAGTCTAGTGGGAGACTTATGGAGGGGTATGATTCACTGAAATTTTACTCCAGATTTTACACCCTCTGGTTTCCATATAGTACCTACAAACCAATGTTTTGCAACAGCAGAGATCAAACCCTCCAGTCCCTGACGTGACCAGCGAGCAGCAGAAACACACAATCACACAGCAGTATGGTGCCTCACACAAAACCTTCATATTTGTAACAAGGGGTTAGTTGCAAAAACTATTTTTTGTGGGTTTTTTTTTTTTCCTAAAATGAGAATTTAATTCCTGATCTACTTTTTTTCCCCCTAAGAAGTAACCGTTTCAATGACACGTTATTATTTCCTGTACTCCTCCTATTGGAATACTTTGCTACGAATACGGACTTAAATTTCCCTGCCTTGCTGAAACAGATAGCCTCTTTAAAACGATGAGCTGCATGAGTAAGTAAAACAAATTGAAGTTGTAAAATGGAGTCCATGTCTGGCTCGTGAGTGCCAGTCGCTGTATCGGCACCTGCTGTCTGCTCCCATGCAAATTTTTATTGCATTCCCACACATTGCTAGAATTTGGCTTCTGCGGCATCATCCTCCTGGTCCCGAGCCACGATGAACCTACTTTGCTCCCTTCTACCACTTGCTCCCTAGCAGCCCCCAAAAACATTCCTGCTTCTATCGTGCGGCCGACGGCAGCTCCGCCGTTTCTGTGCTGCATTGGATATTCAAACTGACACTGACTTGCAAGCCCCCGGATTTTTTTTTAGAGTACGTATTAATAACACGGAGTTTGGTATTGCTGAATAATGACATTTGTCTCGCGTGTACCGCTTTGATTGGAGCAAGCCCTGGCAAAGGCCTCTCTGAAACGCATCTCAGGCTGCACCGGGCAAGACGTGCGCTTGGCTGTGTTGGCTTGGTTTGCTGGGGCACCGCGGCAGAAGAAAGAAACAATTATCTCACACTGCCAAAATAATAGCTTTTGCTTATTCTTTAGCAAAAGCATAAGGGCCAAGTCCCCAGCCCATTGAAGTCAAGGGGAAGGATTGCTGTTGTTTCGCTCAGCTTTGGATCAAAGCCACTGTGCAAAGGCACGATTTTTCAGTAGGTTAAGAAGAATATACTAACTCTCAATTTTTTTTTTTTTTTTTAAGTCTAAAGAAAAAGAGCATGGACATGCTATTCCCAACCCAGCTACGCTGAAATAACAAGCATGAAGAAGTTCAGAGAAAATTCAGATGAAAAAATTTGGAAAAATAATTTAGTCATCCAAACCCACAGTTTTAGGGTGACTGAAACTATTCATAAGTATGTGGTGAATTTGAAAAGTAGGCTGGGCAAAGGAAATGGCGGGGGGGCATTTGTTTAAAAAAGTTAGAAAAATATTTTTTTGAACATTTATTTAAGCATTTCCTTTAGGAATGTGGCTTGATAATAATAAAGGAAACATTGGCTTAACTCAAATACACTGTAGGAAGAGCTCCCCCTTGCCCAAAACAATCCTTTTGCCTCCTTCCCCAGTTTCCCAACGTAACCATTAAATGAAGGCAGGAGTTTAATTGCCCAGATGTGATTGTAAGAAAACCATTCAAACGCAGTAATTGCTGTAGCCTCCTCTGTGGCTGAGCCAGAGAAGTGAGCCTTGTGCACTCCCATTAACTGGTAGGCTAATCATTTTTTGCTGCTTGTTGCGGAGAGCAGCGTGCACGGATGTCTCTGTTTAATCGGATGAAGTTCTGAGAGGGCTTTTTTGGTTCCTGCAGCTTTCATCCTCTGTGCCAGGGTTTTCAGTGCTTGCCGGGAAGAATTAAGGTGCTTCCTCTCCTGGCTCTTTGGAAAGGCAGATTGTTTATTACACCTGGACGCAAATTAAGCCGTCTGCCTTAGTTGTGACAAAGAAAAGGAGAGTGAGCTTCGCTGTAGGAATAAAAGCTTCCTGAGGTTGAAAAGACTGGCTCCAGGGATATGTGCGGTGGGCTGGGGAAGTGAGCGTGTGAAAGCAGTCTGCCTTCTCGTGGAGCCAAAGGGCTCTCAGACCACCTTCAGCTACTCCGTAGCTCAACACCCCTATGTTATGGTATGCCCTTGAGGTTAGTGGAGATGTAGCATCTCCATTAACGTGACCCTCGCTGTGCTGGGGGTCGCGCCCTGTCTCTGCGACTGCCTCTCACCCCACATTTCCTCTTTTGGACATGTTCAGACCAGTTCAGTCTGACCTGGCCCTTCCTCTGACAATGACTACAGCAGATACCTAAGGAAACATTTTGAGAAAAAAAATATAAATCTATACCTACCCAGATTTCAGCAATCAGCAAGCCAGAAATATAGGCTACCTCTCAATCCTCGGATTTAATACTCTCAGATAAACTTTCTACCATGGATTTGTCTGGTCAGATCCATTTATTCCTTCAGCTTTTTCAACATGCTGTAGCCATAAGGTCTGTGCTTTAATTATACCCTGCATGAAGACAATACTTCCTTCTCTGCGCTTTAATCCTGCTGTCTAAGAATTGTGCTAGGTGCTCTCTGGTTCCTGGATTATGAGCAACAGTTGTTAATCTTTCCGTATTGGCTTTCCTAATGAGAAAGCCAAAGGTGATTACCAAACTTGACCTGCCATACGTACTCCCTCTGTCATCCCTTTTCCAGGCAGAAGTCTGACCTGTTTCACATCTCCTTTGTGGGGTCATTCTCTACTTGGGCAGAGCCGTGAGCTTTTATGTTCCTGATGCTTCCTCCTTTGGGGAGAAAAGAGGCTAGCAGAACTGGGTGATATCCAAGATACAGGCATGGTATGAAGCAATATGATTTGGCGTAATGCTGAGGGTTTTTTCCTTCTCATTTTCTTTCCAAATATTATACCTGCCTGTTTGATTCCTGCTGACAACTGAGTTGATGTTTTCAGAGAACAATGCAGAACAGCCTGAAGTAGAATTAGCTAATATCCTGCCGTTTTACATGCATCCCTGGAGTTGTTTTCTCTGTGTACATAACTTCAAATATCTCATGACAATGTTATCAGCCTGGTATAGCATTGTACGCAGAAATGGCTGCTGAGATTTTTCTGAGTGCTTAGTTTTCTGTCAGTGGTTTTGTCAGGAAGAATAAAGCACGTGGATGGGCCAAAGCACAAAGCAAACGAGCAAAGGCGTCTGAGACCATCACTCCCAGACCTGAGGGTGACAGGCACTGTAAACCTGTCTGGAGATTCACCATGATTAGCAGTGTGATTAAAGACATTTCTGTATGGATTTTTTTTTTTTTTTTAGAAATAGTTTTACATTTTCTAATTTTTTTTTTAAAGCAGCCTGAGAAAACAGTAGAAGTGTATGCATTTCTCAATATAAAGTAGCTATTTGTTTAGAAAAAAACCTTTAATTTTGTGTTAAAAGTGTTTATGCCAGCTTAAAATCACAATGAGAGGTTTCATTTGACTGAGTATATAAATTTGTTTCTTTCAGGAACAGACATTAAAATGAAAATCGATTTGTATTTACCCAGCTTTAAATGTGATACTGTGAGCACAGAATACTGCAGAAACCGTTTATTCAGCAATATAGTCATCAGCTTCACTCCTGACCTCACAGAACAGTTTAATCTATGGGGCAGAACTCAGGAGGTCTTTAAGCTAACATTGTACAAAGTGTCAGGTGAAGGGAAGGCGAAGATCACGTTTTCACTTCTGCGCAAAGCTACTGCCAGCAATATTTGAAAGTTCACTCTGGTGCGTTGTGTGTGGAACAGGCTAAGAGCATGCCAGGGTAAGTGGGGTAAACCACCTTTAGAAACATTTCCGTCTTTTTCTCTGGTAACTGGTGGATAATTCTAGCTTGGGCTGGTTTGAGAGACCTAAAATAATTAACACAGGTTAGACTTAACAGGGCAACACTCAGAGGAGCAAACCAGGTACCTGAATTTGATTGACACTTTGGATAATTTCATCTCTGTGACCCTTTGTCCATCTTTGCAAAGTGAAATAGCGTCCTTTCACCCCATTCAAGTGGTGAGAAAATTCAGTTGGCTTGAAATATGAGAGCTAGAGCAAGGGAAGGGCTTCCAGGTTGCAGTGTTGCTGCTGCTCCTGTTTGGAGATGTTATAGAATCATAGAATCGTCTAGATTGGAGGGGACCTTTAAGATCATCAAGTCCAACCGTTAACCTAACACTGCCAAAACCACCACTAAACCACGTCCCTGAGCACCACATCTATCTGTCTTTTAAATATCTCCAGGGATGGTGTTCCAACCACTTCCTCGGGCAGCCTGTTCCAATGCTCGACAACCCTTTCAGTGAAGAAATTTTTCCTAATATCCATCCTAAGCCTCCCCTGGTACAACTTGATGCCATTTCCTCTTGTCCTATCGCTTGTTACTTGGGAGAAGAGACCGATCCCCACCTCGCTACAACCTCCTCTCAGGTAGTTGTAGAAAGTGATAAGGTCTCCCCTGAGCCTCCTTTTCTCCAGGCTAAACAACCCCAGTTCCCTCAGCTGCTCCTCATAAGACTTATTCTCTAGGACCTTCACCAGCTTCATCGCCTTTCTCTGGACATGCTCCAGCACCTCAATGTCTTTCTTGTAGTGAGGGGCCCAAAACCAAACACAGTATTCAAGGTGCGGCCTCACCAGTGCTGAGTTCAGCGGGACAATCACTTCCCTAGTCCTGCTGGCCACACTATTCCTGATGCAGGCCAGGATGCTGTTGGCCTTCCTGGCCACCTGGGCACACTGCTGGCTCATATTCAGCTGGCTGTTGACCAACACCCCCAGGTCCTTTTCTGCAGGGCAGCTTTCCAGCCACTCTTCCCCAAGCCTGTAGTGCTGCCTGGGGTTGTTGTGACCCAAGTGCAGGACCTGGGACTTGGCCTTGTTAAACCTCATACATTGGCCTCAGCCCATCCATCCAGCCTGTCCAGATCCCTCTGTAGAGCCATCCTGCCCTCAAGCAGATGTTGCTGCAAGATGGGCTGAAACTTGGTGTTGCTTTGTATCTGCTTCGATACATGTTGAATTGGGCTATGTAAAGTGGAAAAGCTTCAATAAAACAGACAAGACAAACCCAGCTGCAGCTTGTTCCCTTTCATAATCTGCTTTGAATGTTTGTATGAGGGGAGAGAAGGGGGTCAAATGTTTTTGGGCAGAGAGGAAAGCTGCACGTGGATCTTGTTTACTTTGGGTGAGACCTGTGAACCCTGAGGTCTTGCGTACATGAGGAAATAATATTCTCCTCCACTGCTTCTCTTTCGGGAAGGGATTGACCCCATAAATGTGCTCTAGCTATCTTCAGGAAAAACAGGTGAGGGAGCAGTGAGTTTGGTCATCCCAGAGGGATCTGGGAATGAACAAGATGCAAAGCTGCTCAGTGTTATCAAGACACATATCCCTCAGAGGGTGCCTCGCATCCTTAAGGATATTTACTGGCAGACGTGAAATAATTAAGTCCTGGGAACCTGAGACATGTCCTAAATGAGGAGGAATCAGGGAGAGGATTTTGAAGACATCATGGTTTTGCGCTCTGTGAGACTAGGTCCTTTTGCAGATCTAGACCTAAGATGCAATCAGTGATGCCCTGCTAAAGGCCACCAAGGAGCTTAATCTGGTGGAAAATATAATGCGTAACTGGGTGCTTAAAGACTATGTTACACACAGCAAGAACTGAGATTACATGGGTAAATTTAACTGCAGGACTGCCTAGTTTTGACGTGCTTGAATAGAAACATTAACATAAATTTTAGCTATATTGAAAACATTTTGTGTGATTGATGCCGTTTTAGAAAGGCAGTAGATAAACAAACATTGCTGGTTTTGAGCATAAGCAATATTTATTGTAATGACTTTGTATGAGCTGAGTCTTTTCAGGCTAGTATCTTCTAGTTGAACAGCAGACATCGCGCCATTCCCGCATGTTTTCATGAAATGTGAGAGTACAATCATATCACTAAGGATAAGGATAACACTGTACAACTCTGAGTTTTAAGAGTCTGACAAAGGTCTTTAAAGATAGAAGTATATAATGGGTATGGGAATGTGACATTTTCTTTGCTTTAGACTGAGAGGCTGTTTTCCAACACCTCCCAGTTCCCCACTCACCATCTGGGACATTCCCAGGGTCACAACACATCCATCAGGAAACGTTGTCCTGGTTCAGAAGAAGGGGACATTTTGAAAAGAACACTTGCGGCCAAGGGCTGAGAAAAGGCTCTTTTCTTTTTTAAATCTATCAGGCAAATAAGAAAAACTGCCAGAGAGATTATTTTCCTGGGAAACAGAGCACTGGAGAAGGGATGCAACATTTTAAAGCACATCTACTACACCCCAGTTGAGTCATGTCACTTCTAAATGCCTTGGAATAGCCTGCTCTCACCCACCCCATCATTAAATTATGAGTATTAATGGAACTTACACGAGTGCATCCATGGGGAACTACGCTGCATCTCTCTGTTCGTTTCCCTCATGATGACGCTGTCTGTACACACTGTGTGCTTTATTGGCAACAGCTCATTTTCATTTGAGATGTGTAAAGCCGTATTTACAGTACAACAGTTTTAATTACAGATACCACAGTGATAAAAGGGAAAGAAAGAAGGGGATACTTCAAAATCGCCTGTCTTTCTCTCTGATCAGCAAGACTTTCATCAGTTTCCTCAAAATTGCTCCCCAAAGGAAGGAAATGTATATAAATATGTAAGATGAGACTTAATTACTGAAAGTGCATCAAAAGCACTATATGTTTCCATGATTGAAACCTTCCCTGGAGTCATGATAAGCATCCGACAGAAAAATAGGCCACTAATTAGTAAAGAAAGTAAATTATAATCGTGCATGGCAATATCTGCTCTAATGGAGTTAGAAAGTGCTGGTATTCATTTTGCAAGAAAGAGTGCGTAAGGACTAGGGCTGCGATACAGACCCTGAAAGGCGAGGGTGCTGCACCAAAACCCCTGAGCCCGTGACCAAGGCTGTGCTCCAGAGCTGAATCAGCTCCTCAGTCCATTGCCCTCCGCAGGGCAGGGCTAAATCCTGCCCTGTTTCCAAAGTGGGAGGCTTAGGGCTAGGTTTTAAGAAAAGAGAAGCAGGCGCTGCTCCCAGTGAAGCCGGCATCCAATGTATCTGCTTTTCTGGTGGAAACTGGCAATCCACTGAAGCCGAATCCTTCCCTGGGAGCAGATGTAGGGCCTTCAGCAAGGATGGCACTTGGAGGGAGACGTGGTCAGCGTTGAAGACTCGCTCACTGATATAATCAGCTCTGCGTCAAGTGGCTGCTCTGCTGTAGTTCAGACCAAAATTTTGGTGTCCTAGTGTCTCAGGGGAGTCTTTGACCGGCAGGGCTGGTCTGAGGTTTGTTTCCCTCTGTCTCCTTCCTGTCCTGCAGCGGTGTACAACTACACCAGTACGCTACGGTGAATGAGAACCGCCTGGGTTTTTATGCAGAAAGGAAAAAAAACCAACCCAAACCTTCCAAAAACTTAGGGAGGTATTGAGGTGTGTTTGCCGTACTTGCAGAGCAGAAGCAGATTTTTGAGAGCGTAGAAGCACCTGTAGGTCAGAGAAATTGTTTCCCACATAGCTCTACTTGTGAGTTGTTTTCCAGGTACAAGGCAGTGCTGTGTCTCTGCGTGCTCTGGGAATGCGGGCTCACTCTCAAAATGTTCTTTTCTGTAGGTTTTGTTTGCATGACTTTTCCTTGTATTTTGTAGTTGATTAGTTTAGACTGATGCAATTAGTGTAATTAAGTGTAATTATGAATTTTGGTGCAAATTCATGTAATCATATATTTACAATGTGTAATTAGGTAATTACAATATGTAATTTCCAATATAAAATGCAATGTCATTACACAATGCTGATTAAATTTCGTATTAAAAAGATGTTCTGGGCACATGGAATGGATAATCTCAAAAGTTCATTCTTTTGGAATATCTTTAGGAACTGCTTTCCAAATGATCCAACCCCTACTATTGCCCATATGGAACTGGGACCCTGTAAAAATCTGATTTTATAGAGCAAAAATATTTCCTCATCTCACTGTGGCCAGCTGAAAAACTGCCCTCACCCTCCACCTGCGTTTTCCAACCTCTTTTCTATGTGCATACTTTAAAAGAAAAACAGACAAAAAAGAGCTCTAATACAATATGCCAACACTTAGCAGAAGCAGCAAGAAGAGCAGTAATGCAAAGTAACAAAGAAATTTATGTTCTGAAATTGTAATGATTTGTGCTCTGTTTTATTGAATCTGTTTTTCTATGCAATATTTAATCTCTGAGAAAAGCGTTTAAAATGCAGCAATTAAGTGCCTTTATATGTTGATGCATCTCTGAGGACCCAAAGATGAAGTCAATGGATTTTGCTTGTGGATACTTTGAGGAAGTCTTCTGGGAAATGAAATCTCCATTTCAGCATCAGCAGTAAATATTAGCAGAACACCTTCGTGACTGCCGTGACGGCTTAAGGTTGGGGCAGGGACACCCATGGGCAGGTCTACAAAGTCCTTTGTGGTGACTTCAGAGAGGCTGTTCATCCCTGTGGATGAGGACTAAATAAATGGATCCCATTGTGTTTGCTAGGCATCTTCTCAAAATATTGAGGTCATTGGTCAATGGATGTGATGACAGAGCGAAAGACCACTCCCCCACTAACCTAACAAACCATCTGCATGTCCCAACCTATTAGCGTATGAAAACCCAGCTCCTAGGATTTTAGAATATCCCTGTAAGCATTTCTCTCCGTCTGCAGAACAAAAAGGTCTTTAAAAATACCTAAACCTCACATTAAGGTATCTTAATCCATTATACTCCAAAGTTGTAGTAGATCTCTCAAGCATCTAAGCAAATAATTATTCTTGTCTGGGTCATCTCACAGCCCCATTTCTACTGAGCCGTGGAGCTACAAAGCACAACACGCTGAAGCTGCTTGTTTTCTTGGAGCAAATGTGACTCAACGTTTATTTCGGTCAAGTTATCCCCCAGTTCATGGGGAAATAAGTGAGAAGACAATCAGGCACTACAGAATTTAATTTTTAGTCTGGTGTTGCTGGCTAGAACAGCCGCAAGGGGAGACTGTGTCATCCATTCAGTAAACCAACATCTTCCCCAACACTGTAGATGTTCTGTAGCTAAGGAGTGAAGTATTTCATGAGCCCCAAAAGGGGCCTGGGCTATGAGCTGTTCTTCAGAGTCTTGAGGGACTTCGGACACTGGCCAGCTTCTGGTGCCAAGCTGTCGATGTAAATCAGGGTATATTGGTGAAACTTCATACATGTTAAAAATGATGTGAACTCCAAAGAGGCGTGCAGCCAGCAGCTGAGTTTGAAGAAGGGCCGTGTCGTGTCCCGCTCTGTGTTGGCAGGTTTCCACTGCAATCAACACCTTTGCGCATCTAACACCTTCCTGAGCTCCAGATGTGAGTGCTTCGAACTAAGTCTGACCTGACTACAAATCCTGCTTGGTTTGCCAAGGAAAATAAGGCTGAATTTTCCAACAATTGCATTAAGAGCCATCCTGAAGAAATAGCTTTCCACATCGATTTCCAAACAGTTTGATCTTCTCTACCCTTGAAGCAGGGTTTTGAGCAGAATCTAGGCTTGCTTTCTATTAGGGTTGAAAATGAAGTATGAACGGGGCCATAAGCAGAGCATAAGAACAGAGGGAAAACAGAGGGGAAACTTGTTAGCTGCAGCACTCTGCTCCGTGAAGCTCTTTGGAAAAATAAGTTAAATCGCTAACCACCTTGTTCACAAAGCTGTCACTGATGCACGAGGAATTTGTGCTATTGGTTTTCATTAATGCCTGTGAAGACTAACCATGAAAATATCCTCTGCACAGATGGGAGAATAAATTGTGTAGCTCTGCTATGCGATAAATGTGGATGTTACCAAATAAAGAACAGGTTTGTGCATAGATCCTGTAAAAACCAGTCTGTGATGTCTGGCTGTGAAGCAAGTCAAAGCACAGCAAGGCAAGTCAAAGGGAGGTAGCTTAGATCTAAAAAGGGTTAGGTGCCTGGAGAGGATTTGGAATAAAAATAAATACACATAATTGAAATAAAGGGGAAAGGCACATCTTTTGACAGCAGAAGTATGTGTTAAGATAGGAACTACCAAAACCAGGAATTGCTTTTTCAAGGTGCATTAGAGTCCTTCAAAATGTCTGTAAAGGAAATAAGATTATCAGGATGGCTTTATCATTAGAAGAAAAGGAATATTAAAAGACCTCAGTTTGATCTGAATAAAAAAGATAAATTTCAAGTAAACTGGCACGGAGTTTATCCATGGTTGGGTTTGCAGTAATAAAGTCAGTGAAGGAATAAGCTGTGTGATTTACAGGCAGTAAGCTTCTGTAAAATTTACAAACTGCTCTTATAAAATGTCACCTTTTATGATGCATTCCACTCAGCCTGCATATATAAAGGGCACTGCAATGGAAAGAGTAGCAAAGGCAAAGCAGTATTCTGTCCTACCTAGCTAGCTACCTTTTTTGCTTTTAGAGCAGTAGCAGAGATCTGTCATCAGATGACCCTGCTGGTAGGTTTTTTTCTTGTTAATTTTTCTGTTTGTGTAGGCACACTGTTGGCCTTGCCATTACTTATAGAAAATTTAGTGTTTTTTAAATAAGAGAGCTTTTTGTGAAGATGCTCATGGATGAATAGAGCAAGACTCCCCCCAGCCCCCTCAATGTTCATATAAAAAAAGGGCTTATGACAGATTTGGGTAATTTTCGGTTTTCTCTGCTTTGATGTAATTGCTTGGTCTACAGCTATGCAACCCTTAGACATCCAGAGCCAAAATTAACCTTTTTCCTGAAGCTCTGAGTTTCTGCAGAAGTAAAACATCTGTTGACCTTGGGAAGTCATCATCCATTTCCAACATGACTAGTTAAATCTACAAAACCTCCAAGAATCCCCCCCAGGGTGTCAAGTGTGTTAGAAGGTGGTGCTGGCTTTGCTGGAAGGGTGACTAGGTATTTCTTATTGCACCTTTTGGACAAGTCCGGGTGTCCTGGATAGGGATCGTTCTGGCTGATGTTTTCAAGTTTCAGGTCAACTTGGCCAGGAGGTGTCCAGGCTGGGCTCCTCAGCCAGGTGATCTGTGGTGACTGAGCTCCTTTGGAGTCATAGCCCAGTCCCTGCTTACTGCCAAAGCCACCCATGCAAACCAAGTCCTGCTCAGCCCACACGCGTTCCTCTCATTTTCTGTGTTGACTGAGGGGATAATTCCTGCGTGGTGCTTCACCTCCGGTTGAAAGTTCAAACATCATTTTAGTAGGCTCTTTGCAGTCCAGCATGATGGACGCAGTTGCCTCTGCTCCAAGTGGAAAGTCCTAATATTCTTCTTCTTTCAGTGCTAGCAAAAAGGAAATACACTTTGAATTAAGATTTTAACAGGGCTGTGTTCTGGAAGTTCAGCAAAATAAATCAATAATGGTGGTGATAAAACTGCAGTTTAATGGTAGCTGTTATAGTAAAACAACAGTCAGTGTACAGCCATTTTACCACCCTATGGCCCTGGTTTCTACAGTTTATTCCGACAGATTTATTGTTGCCTTCATTTAATAATCTACTTCTCTTTAGCACAACCGCCATCATTATAAGTTTAAAATAAGGTCTTTATAATTTTACTGTGCACAAAATAATAGGTTTTATATCTACTGCCTAGCTGGCAAAATATTTAAATTCAAACTGTTCATAAACAGAACAACAAGTAAATACAGTTTAGGAACCATCTCTTTTGGTGGAAATTGGATGAGCCTCATCGACTTCAGCAGAGAATTGTCTCTGACAGCGTTGCAGGGTGGTGAGTCTGGTGGCTACGAACCTGCCAGTAAAATCTGAGTCGCGTGTTGTGCAATGGGTTGCCACCAGCAAGCTGGTTCATGCTCCTAAAAGAGTTGTATTTCAGTAAGTCAGCACTGCAAAGTAGGGGAGTACCGGAGATTTTGGAGCATCTTGGAGGGAATAATTTCATGTTATGTCTATAAAGCAAAATACAGGCTAAGCATCCTGCTAGTAAAACTCCACTGCTTCTGATGCTATGGACCAAAGGGTGGTATCATTTATCATCACTGACTTTTGTGGAAATACTTTGACTTCTGGTGGGTTGAGTCATATGGGAGTTAAGAGTGTTACATGGCCAGGACCTTGCATGCAAGAGGAACAGTGAATAAATGCAGTAAAATCAAGTGGTATTAAAAAAAAAATAAAAAAATAGAGAGGTGCTGCGGCTTTACATGTTGAATGAGAACTTCAGTATTATGTGTTCCTCTCATTGATATCAATACTAACTATCTGGGCAGTGAAGCTGATCTAAGGCTGGACTTTTCAGGCTGTACACAGAGAATGTGTGTCCGGGGCTGCACTATTGCCTTGCTCAGCAAAAACATAGTGGGTAAGAGACCACACTCCGTGAGTGCTGAGTCTGACCCAGGCCAACAGGAACTGCATGGGAAAGGATGTGCTGAGGGAGGGAGGTGGCAAAGTTTGGAGGCAGAGAGGTCCCAGAGAAGGAAAATTGAGTGCACCTCTTGACAGGCATTTTCAGTTGGCTTTTCTTCCTGCAACGTGTTTTTTTCCTTATGCTAGTTGGAGTTTGAGCTTTTACGATCTGTTTTTTTTTTTTTCCTGGCCTGTGGATTTGAGTGTGATCACTGAAAGCCAGAAACATGTTAAGTCTTGTAAAACCACTTACAGCAATTTGTGCAGGAGCCAGGTGAGCTTATAAAGCACAAGATTAATATCACCACTCAGCAGATTAAGTGACTTAAATCAGGACTGCAATGAGGCTCTGTGTCAGGACTAAAAATAGTGGACATGCCTACGAGTCTCCCTTTTGTATAAAGCCATCCCTCCTCTATCAACGTGCATGTCTGCTCCTGTTGAAATCAATCCCAGCATTTCTACTGACTTTAATGTATCATAACAGGCCATCAGCACCTGTTCCTTCAGGTCTTTCTCCTGCACTAAAATCTAGTTTGGATTTCATTCTGCAGCATACGTTAAGTGCTTGGTAGTAAAATATTTGAGCAAATCCAACATTTTTTTTTTCCATAGAATTACTTAAATCAAGGATGCATAGAACAACAGAATTGTATTATTTCATCATCCAATACAAAAAGTTGGCACTTCCGAACACCAAAGGTTTTGTACGAATAGACCCTGTACCCAGTTAGAAAGGCAAAGAAAAATCTTAACATCTGTTGAACTGTTTCCTCTGTGCGTAGAATTACTGTACCAAAAAGCTTTGGACCATGGCTAACCTCTGTTAACAGCAGAGGACCAGGCACATGCCTTTTTAGAATCGAGTGTGTTTTCTTCCTCATTTCTGCTAGTTTGAGGATTAAATAATATTCAGTTGTACCAGAAGGTTGGACCTGGAACTTATTTCTGTATTACTGGGGACCACAGTGCTGCAAGCCATGTTTGTGGTTTGAATGGGCACAAACATTTTCAGGTGTGATGAAATTATGTGTCTGATATAATTTCTTTTTTTTCACCTGCTTATCTGACTATTTATAAGTCCTCTTCCTGCAAAAGGAAAAGTTAGAGAATTAGATTGCCTGTCCAAATCTAGAGAATCACCTTTCTGTGCAATATGTACACGCCTGCATTCTATTTTTCCACCAGGTTCCCCACATCTTCAGTGTAGGGAAGAGGGGTGTTCAAGGAATGAGCAGACTTTCGGCAGACCCCTTTTCCTCATTGTTCCCTGTGCAGCCCCGTGAATTATTTGCACGCACCTTTCAAACCTCACTTGGAAGACAATTGTTAATTTCGTCCTGGGCTCTCCTTTGATGTTCATTACTACAGTACCTAAATGCTTCACAAATATTAATGCACTTTTTTTTTTTTTGTACCATTCACCAGGACATGTATTAACTCCATTCTAGCGATCAGGAACTATGACACAGGGATAGAGGTTAAAAATAATCCCCGTCTGCGTACCCAGATGGAAGCACGGGGGTCTGATTTTCAGCACACCCAGGACTATCCAGCACATTGCTCTCAGCTGGAGCTGCACAAGCTCCAGCCCTCTGCCAGCACGACTCCTGTGCCTTGCTAGGCACCCGCGGTGCCCGCATTGCCGACCCCACCGAAGTCCTGTTTGGCAGAAGTGGGGAGGGAGCGCATCCTTTCAGGGGCAGGGAGACCGTAGCGCTGCTGGGTCTGGGAATCGAGTGTTGAGCTGCCTTGAGCTTGTACCGTCCGGCTATGACTTCTGCCACAAGTCACGATTTCTGGCACAGTTCAAAGGTAGCCCAGTTCTTTTTTCCATGGGGCAGCATTGCTTGCCACAACACAGAGTCATCCCACTGCCTTGCGGCACTTCAGACTGTCTCAATTAATCTATACAACTAGTTTGATTTTCTTGAAGACTCACAGATGCACAGAAGCGGCAAGGTTGCACCCTCTGGGTATAAAAAGAGCTGTTAATTAATAATTGGATGTCTCAGCTATTTAGATGGTAGGATGTGATTTGTGGCTTTGAATACATTTCTCCAAGTTCAGATTTCAATACATTTCTCATGAGTTCAAAATTGGTTTGAACACTTCTGGGGGACTGGGCTGTGACGAGAGTCCATGCCGGTAATCCCGTCGTGTCTGTACAACCGTGCTACAAACACGGGGAGATTCCTCTGTCTGCGGCTCTCCGGGTTGGTTAAGACAACGATGGAGGTGTAAATGCCATGCATCCGCATGCAAACGTAGCTGAAATACATAGGTGCAGATCATCTCACAGCTTCATGAATCAGCATCTCTTCTGCAGGAGAACAAGGGATTAACTGTCTCTGGGGACCCTCGTTACTTTGGTGCCTTGACTTTGGGGTACTGTGTAGCTGCTCGGTTTTCATCTCAGCTTTGGAGCCCAGCTCCACATAAGGCTGGGATAATCTAAGAATATTTGAGAGGAATTGAAATTAATATACGGGGCCCATGGAGTGCCTGCATTTGGCATGCCATGGATCAAGGTACCTGCATGTGACCATGGAGACTGCGAAAATAGTTTCTATAATTAGGCATGTCTTGCTGATAGATCGGGTCTCTTGAAGCAGCGTGTTGGAAGGACAAAAGCGCCTCTTGCTAAGTGTCGTCTTGTTGTGCGGTGTTCAGTGCTCAGTGAGTATCTCGTGATGGCTAGCTCCCTCAAAACCACTGCAAAAACCTTTCCCAAATAAACAGCCTGAACACTGCTGAATTGGTGAAGAAAGCTGCAGGCTAACGTGGTTATTACAGGACCATGGGCTGGAGAAAATATAGACACTGGATTCTCCCGGGGTTGATAACGCCCTGGAAGAAACCTCCCCATCAGACTTGCTGGTCAAGACTTGGTATAATAAAACTCGTAAGGCATAAGATCCGTTTTTGCAAGTTTCACACAAATTTATGCCAGCGTGTAGAGAAGGCTTTGAATGTTGTATTATGGAACAAAAGTGAGGAAAATGAGGTTCATACTAGAGATGCATATTTTTCTAGATTCTGCTGCTTACAGGAGTTTCCTCGACAACTGTTGCTCATATACACTGACACATATTCCCACCAGCCACCAACCCACCATGGGTTTCGGATGGCGAAATCAGGATGAATCACAGCACCAGGTGGGATGGCCTCAGGCCACTTTCTGCAGCCCAGGGAGCCTCCCGCAGGCTCTGAAATAACTTTTGGGAGGCTTTGAGTGCCTTACACGAAGGGTATGTTAAATATGCCTTAGAGGAGGAAAGAAGAAAGGCTGAATTATTCTGAGACCTGCAGAAATGATACTTAAATGTCTAAGGAGTGCTCCGGTGTCCTGAATCGAGCCAGAGGAGTAGATCAGTTTTATCATGGCCAATGGGTATCAGACATCAGCTAACAGTACCTCTCGCTCCTACGCAGGGAGCTAATTTTCTCAGCTTAGTAGAAGGGAGGGGGGAACTACCTTGACAGCAGTATTTTGCACAGGGTGGCAAGACTGCTTGCTAAGGGGATTTAAAAACCCCACAGAATTCTGTGACCAGACCATCCCTTCTCTAAAGGAGTAAGATGGATGAGGAATTAAAGTGCCTTAGGAAATTGACTGGTGGCTCTGAAGATATTATGAGAACCTCTGTCTCTGATATCATCTATTGAAGAAGTAAGCACTTTTTTTTTTCCCCCCAAGAATGGGCTTTTACGAAGCTTTCATCCTAACCAGTGGAAGGAATGAATGTTTCTATTAGTGACAAAGAAATTACTCAAGTGGTTGGTGAGTTGCCTTCTGGGAAAGCCCCTGTAAAGCGTGGATAGTCTCCCAAGAAACATTTAATTTTTATAGTTATCAACAAGAATTTGGCCTGAACTTGTGATCAGAGACAGCTTCTAAAAGGACACATCATTATCTGATAAGTTAAAAAGGTAGGGGAGATAGACACTGGGATGACAAACAACCAGTACTTCTAACAAAAAGCAATTATTGCTATAACAGAAATAATAAAGGTGAAAAATCAATTTTTGAGGCCCCAAGACTGTCAGCCTTGTGCCTGTGACTATAAAAGGGTTCTGCACCAATTTCCTCACTTTCATTTTTCGGGGTTAGAGGTGGTTACTACCACAAAGGCAGTAAGTGGACACTCGCACGCCGTTGCGCAATGATATGGATTCACTGTGGAGAATTTTCATCCTTAATGACTTATTTAGTGAGCTACAATCCAGAAATATTGATTAGATTAAGGAAAGGGAGGGAATACTAATGACGATCAGCTCTGCCAGGTGGTTCAATTTGGGATGCATTTTGTGGGCCAGCCCTCAAACCAAGAAAATCCCATTGAGTTTCAGCACCGAGGAAGCAAGATCCATCGTCTGCAGGATGTGGTAAAGTGGGTTCATTCTGTAGTACAGATGTAGTACAGACTGTTAAAACAGCCTGCCCTCCCCCGCCTCCCCCCCTTAGTGTTAGGAGTGCAGGTAGCGTCTGGAAATGTACCCACCCGGCAGCCCACGGAGATGGGAGCAGAGATGTGGTGGTTCTCCTGTTGTTCCAGCCCACCTGTATGTAGGGTGAATAAGCATCTTCTGCGCCAAATGGGCTTGTCAGATGGCACCATATGCATTTCAAGCCACAGTCAGTGCCAGGGGATATGCACGTGAAAACACGAGATGCGGTACCTTTGGTAGAGATGGGTGGAGAAATGTCTGGCGGACAATCCTGTTCTATCATCAAGACTTGCTGAAAAGTGTGTTGTGCCCATGTTGTTGGAACAAATTATATGGCATTAGCATCCCTGGACTTCTGCAGTCATGCCACTGCTGAAATGAGAGGGTTTTTCTGTGGATGTATTCCTCAATTATACATATTTTCCAGCCTGAGTTAACTGTAGATTTTGTGTTGATTTCAGGCAGTTCAGCCTCCTTGTTTCCTGTTACCTTTCCGTAACAGAATAGCTACCTTAAACTACGTTGTTTCTGGCTTCTGGTTGGGTAATTTAAAATTCTTAAATGGGAGACTGGGAGATAGCATTTGCTAAATAATTAATCACATATACTCTTGTTTGCGGGCTGAATTTTTTTCTCGTGGGGATACATGGATGCTTGCATGAACGAAAAGCCTTTTGCACAAATCTGTGCAGACAAAACTTCGTTGCAGCCAATATTAAACATCGTGGGAAATCAACATGGCTGCAATGAATAGCTGTTAAGAATACAAATGAGTGCGCTTAAAAATTCTTGGGTTATCTGAATTTCAAGCTGAATGCAGCAGCAATCCTCAAAGAATGATTTTTTTAAAATAAATAATTCACTGCGAGCACAAAGCCTGCATTTTCTTTCTATTTAGCTTTGGATTCCTCAAGTTTATTTTTGTGGTATACGGGAGATGTGGAAGCATATTATTGGCCGTATCTTTACGAGCAGGGATGTAATTCTGGGAGTGGTGGGGGAGCTTGACTCACGCCGTGATTTCTGCCACGGAGCTTGAACCGTGACACAGCTTCTGGCATCCTGTTCTCTCTACTCGCCCCTGAAAGAGGCAGGAAGCAAGAAGGATATTGTACGAACGGGGCAGGGAGGCCAAGGACTTTCTCGTCCCCGGCGATCCTGGCAATGCAGCTGGCAGCCCCGCTGAAGGGAGACGAGGATGGCTCTCAACAGCTCCGGGGAAGAGCTGAGGTTGCACCCCACTCCACCGAAATGTGCAGTGTACCTTACCGTAAAACAAACACGCAAACCTCGAAAAGGGAAGCAGCGTGCCACCCTTGCTTAAAGAGCCTGTCTCGTAAAAGGGCCTTTAAATGCCTTTGGGAGTTTTTACCTCTACTCCAACTTACAATTCTCTTCACATATCGCTTCAGTCCCTAAATAGCATCTCAGAGCTCTAAAAATCAGAACCCCCTAGACCTCCTGCTGGCATAACAAGATTTGTTTCCTGCTTATTCGAGTGTGTCTGTGCGTGTTTAGAGAATTGGGGCTGGGAGCAGGGGGCAAAGGGAGGCGACGGCAGGCTGAAGTACCCGTTTTCTAGCTAAACTGCTGGGAACACATAATTATAATCGGCATCTTAAAACATCTTTCAGAAATGCTCCCGCTCCATAGCAATAATTATTGCTACACAATCGTAAGAAAACAGCATATTCAAGAACACTTGCTGTAGTTCACTTTGCGAGAACAGGTATATTCAAAGATTAAAAGAACAATGAACTTCCGTTCCTCTCAAGGAACTGAAATTCATTTAAGCTGATGGACTTGAGTGCATGTTTGTCAAATACAGGTGATGTTCAGCTACACTGTAAATCATGGACTACCATAGCTTGTGCATACTGATGTTTCATGAAAAGGATGTGCTAATGCTGCTTCCGCTCGATTTTATTAGCTATATTCAGCCGTATATTGAATGTTTATCTCTCAGTGGACTGAACCTGTATAATTTAACATGTCTTTCCCTATTAAATGTGGATTTGGTTTGGCTTGTGGCAGAGGCGTGAGAACAGGTCAGGCAGGAAGCTGTCTCAGAACCTGAAGGTTCAGGTTAAATTAACTTATTTTTAGGTTTTATTAAATTTAAGCAGTCTATCCTTTTTGCCTGTACTCATAGACCTGAAAAGATGGTGACCTGAGCTAATATAACAAGTCAGGGCTTTAACCATCTCCTGCAACAACTGTGGTTTTGCTAGCGCGTAAAACATTTAATTAAAAGGTTGAGGGTTTATACAGCCCTCAAATCGGGAAACTGCTTCTAGTTTTTAATCACATTGATGAAGTGGTAATGAGAGAGTCCATGGGAATTTATTTTCACTGTAATAAATATTTCTCCTGGGTGATTCTTCTAGCTTAGAAGCTGGGTGGGCTCCTGTAGGATCTCAGCTCTGCGTTTGGGTGAGCTTTTAAGAGCAATGAGTTTATGACTGGGCTTAATCCTCATTCCTCTGCCGGACCTGCCGCCTCCAAAGGGGCTTTTACTCTGTGAAGAGACAGTGTCCGGCTGCCTGGATCACTGCCGCTATTTCTGCAGCTTCTTTTTGGCCTGTATTTAAATACCCTGGCTGCTGAAATGTCTTTTCCTATTATGAGCCAGTTGGGACTGGGACTGGGACTGGGACAAGGACCCCCTTCCTAAATGAGCCCTAGGAGGTGTTTGGGTCAGTCCTGGCCAGAGCTGAAACACTTGGAAGGAAGATCCGGTGGGCATTGCAAGGTGTTCACAACAGCTATCATTTTCCAGGAGACAGGCTGAATAAGTGTATCCATCCTCTTGAAGACAGCCTGGGAAGCTGGTGAAGGGAACTGGTCCATCTAGAAAAGAACAAAATAACATAGACCTGGAGCTTTGGCTATGAAGTGAAATATTCAATTTTGTTTAAAAAAAAAAATAAATTGTTACTCAGTATAATTTTGTCTGAAGTTTTCTCACATTGTTTCTGTTCTTGGAGGAGGGTAAGTGTGAAAACTATATTCTGTCCAAGGGTGTGAGCTTGTCAGAAGGCCACTTGATGCACAGGCATGTAGCTAGGAAACTATTGAATTCCCTCTTTTTGGTCTACAGCCTTTTACTACAGAGGAGGAAAAGAACTAAATGGCGGCTGCAGAGAGGGACCAGACTATACTGACTTTTTCTCCTTGAGTACTGTCTTACCCTGCCTGAGTCCTGCAGTATCTTTCTTCCAGAGGTGTGGCTCAGTTGTTCAATTTCTTGGGCTCATCATTGCGTGAACAAAACTTTGCAGGAGGTAACCCTAAAGGGGTTTGGTTTAGACAGTTACTTGCAATAGGTTGAGAAGAGTCAGAAATGGTCTCCAAACTGTTAGAGATAAGCAGTTTGGGGAAAAAAATGTAGCATTTTTTTGTAATTGACTTCTGATTTCATCCCTTTAAAGCATTTTAAACATCAACCCTAATGTTAATTGACTCACAGTTGGGTGGCATGATGAGCAGATGCCACTTACCTGTTCCTTGGCACCCCGAGCAGATACTACCTGCTTTCTACCAGGCATTATAAACAGATTCAACCTGTTCCTTGGCAATGTGAGAGAAAAACACCTTCTGTATTCCCTGGCAAAATGTGGACGTGCTACTTGCCCTCTGCTTATTATCATAAGCGAAGAGCTGGCACATACTTTCTGCCTTGTATCAGCAGTAGAGACTGGAGGTTGCTGTTTATTTCAGATGCACTCTCACCTTTAGATGCATATGATGTCTCATTTTTTTACGAACAATTAGTAGCGGAAGCAATAACAGCAGTGCAGTATTTGTGCCGGGAAGCCCAGTCTCAGAACTGTTCATGAGGCTGCTGGATTTTTCTGTAAATAAAACTTCATGAAAGGTACTAGCTGAGGTTAGGTAGTTCCTCATTATTTACCTTGGCTTATGAATTAAATTTATGGTGGTGTTCATACAAAGCTTGAAGAATCTGTGAGTGTTTTGAGCATGGGTTCTTGGTGTTTGG
Source organism: Burhinus oedicnemus (assembly GCA_008921705.1). Taxonomy (NCBI): domain Eukaryota; kingdom Metazoa; phylum Chordata; class Aves; order Charadriiformes; family Burhinidae; genus Burhinus; species Burhinus oedicnemus. The sequence continues at coordinate 704,302 of VFFE01007957.1, forward strand.
GAGATTCGCTTTCTCTCTCAAAGAGCTGATGAGCTGGTGGCCAGAGCAGAGTTGAGAGGAGTTCAGGCTGGAGTGGACACCCTAATGCTACAAATGCTGGCTGGAACGAGCCATTAGTACCTCCTTTGTAGCAAACGCTCCTGTGGGAAACCTATAAAATTTGCTAATGCTATAATTAGAAGCTTCAACAGATACTGCTCTAAAGATAGGGAGAACAAATCAAGAGTATCTCGGAGGTTTTCTAGCTGTCCTGTGAAATGCTGTGAGAAGGACAGAATTCATCAGGGATTTTTCTGAGCAAAAGATCCATCCATACAAAGTATGTGAGGTGGGCAAGCACTACCCTTTATTTACAACTCGCACGTATCAGTCCCGAACGCTGTTGCAGCGTTTTCATAGTCAGTCCTTTTGACTACTTGTCTCATTTTGTACTTCTCCACAGCTCTCCCTTTTCTGTCAAGCAGTAAATATACTTGTTATCTGTCCTGACTTTCAGTGGCATATCTTACCCTTATGTATTATCTCTCATTAAGATGTTGCTCCTGCTTCTTTCCTGCCCAAGGCAGCAGCCTCCGATACCTTTTCCTTATTAACATTGCAAACACTTCCCCATCTTCTCCCATGCTGCCTTTCATGCTTAAATAAACTTCCTGTAAAAATTCACAAAACCCCTTATTATCTTCCTACAAATCCCTTTTAAAAACTCTCCTAGGCTATGATACCTACAGAACCCCCGTGATAACAGGCCACTGGGTATAGAGACCGTTGCTCCTTGCAATGACTGAGAGCACCTCAGCGTTTTCTCCCATCAGGTGACATAGTTTTATATTGCCTTCATTTAATTTCGTGCGTGAACGGTGGAATTTCGATATTGCCAGGGCTGGGCAGAGCTCCTGCAGACCTTGAGAAGATGCTGCACTATCTCCTGCAGAAGTATTTGCCTCACAGAGATGCCAGAGGAAGCTCTTTTGGGCAGCATGAGAGCCTAAAATAGAGTAGCAGCCCAGAAGGATGGTGGGCGCACACCTTGTTTGAGCCAGGACAAAAGGGTCTAAATTTGTCTTTTCTTTTGCCAAGTTAAAATTCGATTTCAGTGGTTTCCAGCTTTCCATTGCTACACAGCTGTTACAATTAGGATCTCGGTCCTCTAAACTACTGACGAAGCTTTCGTTTTAAGCATTTGTGATGCTGGTGGAGTAACGTTATACCATGCAACGAGTGTCCAGCAAGCCGTATGGGCAACGCAGACAGGCGGACAGACTTTCCAAGGATGCAGGCATCTATTTGAGCAAGCTCTCGGGCACATCAAACTGTCACATAAGATTTCCATGACGAGCTGGCATGAAATTCAAATTGTGGGCAACTATTGCTTTCCACTCTGCTGACAATTTATTGGGAATCGCACTGAGCGTCTGCTGCAGGCCACTGCTTTAGCTTAACATGACCTGACAGGCAGTACCCAACGTTGTGCGTCACAACACAAAACATCACACGGTGCATCTGAAGGGAGAAAGGGGAGATCCTGGGAACAGAAACACTTTTTAAAGATTTTATAGTGAAAGAGGAGTCTTTATTCACCAAAGCTCTAGATTTGGCTCTGATTCCCCCTCCACATCCTCAGGAAATCAGTGATGGGCATCTGATGTAAAAACTACCACCACTACCATCCTCCACCATGGACAACTCTTGGGACAGTGGGACATTCAATGACCAAATCCCTTGCTTGCCTTTGGTAGCACATCGATACCCTCTGCCTGGGTGGCAGCCCCTGGTGCGTTACACACCGAGCGCATCACAAGAGCAGCGGTTCTCAACCTGGGTTCATACGGCTTTCAAATCGAAACTCGCCCCCAGCCCTTTCTTCTGCAATACAAATATAAATTGCACTCAAACTCTTCTTCCTAATTTAATTTGGAAATAATATAAATCTCAACCTTCTCCCCAGGTGATCAGAACTGCATATGCTGTGTCAGGAAAAGGCCGTGCCCAGAAAGTTAGTTTGGTACAACTGCCTTCGTCGTATATGAAATATCTAACTGCATTTCAGACCTCATTATAATTTATCTTGCTCTTCCCTTCTCTACTGCTTTTCCCCCATATATTAGGTTCTACACAGACTACAAACTCACAAAGCTTAATGTGTGAATAAAACTTTTCACTACGCTCTTTTGCAGCAGGTTTCAAATGAGATAAAACAATAAGAAACTTCACTGACGCTGCCCGGTGTCTCAGCGAGCTTGGGTCCTCCCAGAAGGTCCATTCCTGCAAACAGCACGTTTCTGTAAGCCCGGTAGCCAGGCGTTAAGGCACACAGACGTGCGAATGTGAGTTGGCCTCCCTGAACCTGGCAGGGCAAGCACACCAGCTGCATTCCCAGCATCAGAGGCAGCCGCATTGCATAGCAACGGGATGCTGTGGAGCAGCCCCGTTTGAAATGATCCAGGAAAGCCGCAGCCCTTTGCCTGACCCCTGTGTGAATACAGATGTCGGCATGTCCCTGGAGAAAAGCGGCGCGCCTTTTCCGATTTCACCGCTGCACCGTCGGGGTTGTGTCAATAGAAGGCCACAACGCTCTTCTGGCCGAGGGACTGCCAGCAGTTTGGTGGGAGGTGATCATGGGCTGCCAATGTAATTACAGCAGAGGAAAGTGCAGCAGCAAGTGGCCTTGCGTGCAAAAGGCTGCAGGGCTGTCAGAGGGATGGAGAGCTACACAATTTAGCAGCCGTGCTGCTCTATCTGCGCAGAAAGTTAAGCCGTAGCCTACAGGACCAGAGCTGTTGGCTCCTGATCAGTTCAGTTCAAAAGCAGAGTTGCTGTGAAGTTATAAGGGAATGCAGAGGCATCATTCAGACAGAGTGGAATTAAGGTTTTATGTGGATTTACATTCATTTACCAATTTCTGATTTTCAAGATGCGGCTTTTCCTGAATTGGAAAGTTCCATCAGCCAGCCTTAGCTCTTGACTTTGCAATTCAATCCCTCCTTCTCTCTGGCAGGAATGAAAGCATTATTTGTAAGAGTTAGGATTATACAGGGAGTTGTAATTGCCATCCATATTTTCAGTTCACATTATGGCATGGTTGAGAGAGCCATGTAATTTCCGACTGCTTTCCACCCTCTTCGGTTTATACTCTGCTGGTAGTGCAATGGGTGCCATGATCCGCCACAGACCAGTTTCTCCAGTGCAGTGTTGGAAAGTCTTGCTCATTTTACTATAAGGTAGCTCTTGAGTACTTGATGCAGCTCCCCCACTGCCCGCCTCTTGCAGCCCCTTCCCGCATCCCCCTGCCCTGCCCCTGAGAGCCGACTCATCCCTGGCTAGAGGTGTTCACCTGGCACTTAGAGCACCGCTTCCTTTCCCTTCCTAACGGGGATATGCAGTAGTTAGGGTAAATGCTGAGTGATTAGGGCTCTAATTAGGAATGTGGTTCAGTTGACCATGTGCATAGGAAGAAAATAAGAGGTGTTCTTTCATGGAGGAGTGTGGGTAGGGGCTGTATGCTGGGCACTCCTGCTTTCCGCAGCTCCTGTGCTGGATAAGCTCTGTCCCATGTGGTGTACGATATTTGGCCTTTAAACGGGACAGGTTTTTCAGAGGTGCACGGTGCGCCACTTTTGACTGCATGTGATGTAGTGAGCTGAGCAAGAAGAGCCCATGATGCAACTGCTGCAATCAGCAGGACCCTCTCCATTCGTCTCAGAGGGTCTCCTCAGCCCCTTCCTCCCCCTCTAACCACAGCCCCTGACTGTGACCATTGTGACATTTGGTTGTCTCTAACGTTGCCATCGTTTCAGGCTGCTGGGGTTGGTGGAGGGTTAGTCGTGTGACTCAGCTCCTGCACACATGTGAAAGGCTTTTCCAGATCAAAGTCTGAGGATGGGGCTCAGGGACCTTCTGAGGGTGAGGACATGCCACATCCAGGACATAGGAAAAGGCAATGTCACACAGCTGTGCTTTTCCAAGTCCAGCTCACAAAAGGGAACAGAAACTTCCTGGGACTCAGGGACACTGAGGTCCCAGATCATGCAGGAAAACCCCATCGTTTAGCTCATCGGTAGAGGAAAATAGAGCATGAAACTTGCTATACTGTTATTCTTCCTACCTTGCTTGGCTACCTACCCTCACATTATTTGTAACCTCTAATTTTCCTTATCTGCAGCTCCATCCTTTATGTGAGTCCTCTGATCTTTTCTACCTCTCACACATCCCATTTCCTCTTTGTCCCCATCCCATATCCTCTTCCTCTTCCCCTTCCCTAATCCCTCCCTATAAGCATTTCTATGTGTCTGTCACTTTCTCTTTGAAAATACTTCTAAGCATCTTCTGTTCTTCTCGGATCACATCTCCCCAAGATAAAAATACTGTAATAAAACCCCTTTTGACAGAGTCAGGCAGAAGCCACATTCGTTTTTCTTTTCCAGGCTCCTGCCAGCTCTGTGATCTGAGCTGACGCTGACTGGGTGTAGGTCACATTTGGTGGCTACTGCGTGTCCCCCCAGGCTACCCAGTGGATGTGAAATCTGGCAGGCTAGACAGCCTTTCAGCTACTTGGCCTGCACATGCACTATGCAATTTGTTTGGTCCATGAGCATTAAGCTCTATCTTTAGCTCCCCGTGGAGCTTAACTCTTCACTGGATGTTGTTGGAAAAGGTGCTGTCTCCAGGTGTACCATAGACGCTATTAACTGAAGTAATTGTTGTTTGACCCAGTTGCGTGGGAAGTACAAGAGTTCAAGGAAGCCTCCCCAAGACAACTGGGCTGTCATGGTAACAGATGGAAAGGATGGTGTCAAACTGCCTAATCATGCAGCGCACGGGGTAAGTAATGAGTCGTGGTGTACTGCACACCACGGCACCGTCCTGTGCTGCTATGACGAAGAGCATCTGCAGTGAGTGATGCTGGGGATACTAAACGAGAAGGAAAATACATGTAAATGAGGGGATAGATACTTAAAATCCAAAGGAAACCTTATCCTGAAGAACACTAATATTTACCTGGGAGGGTGGAAATCTTAACAAATGCAGCAATTACATCTTGAGAAGAATTTGGACATCTTCACATAGAAACCTCTGGATAAATAGTGGCTCAAAGGGAGATGAATGTTGTTCCCTGGCCCTTCCTTAAGTTTCTTGATTACTACTTTAAAGGTATCTTAATCTTAAAGTAATCAGGTATGATCTTACAATTTTAAATAATTCCAAATAACGCAAAAATTATTTCTGTTGGCTACTGTCCAAAAGATAGTCTTTTTCTCATTTCCTGGGCTGAAAACCCTACCTTATCTCTGCTTGGATTTTCTAGCATTTCCTGGGCATCTAAACTGCAATTAGCCTGTCTAATGCTACACTGATGCAGTCTGACTGCTGTGTTACTGTATGGTAAAATGATATTTATTCTTATTCTACCTATGACAGTTATATGAGATCTAAACCATCTGCATCTATACCTGGATCTGTCTGTTCTTGCATGCTACATATTATTCTTAGGCCTGCGACTAAAGGATGGGTCTATACCACTGAGCAACCAGACCACTTTGGACGTTATCACAACCTGTTTTGAGATTCGGGTTGGGCAGTGTGGTGGTCTGTCAACCTGTCACTCCTTTCAGCTGTGCTCTGACGTCTCCAGATGGAGCTCAAGCCCTTCCTTGTACAGCCCCCAGATAAACGAAATGAACACCTGAGCACTCTGAATACTGACTTTTAAACAGAATGGATTGTCCCCCTTAACTTGCTTAATGCATCTTGCCTCTCTCTTTTAACTGGTGTTTTGCTGTAGTGGTACCAGATAGGCTTAGTCAGTGAGCTGTGTTAGGACTTGTGAGCTTCTGGAGATCTTTTTACTGTAGTGGCTGCGGTTCAAATAAAGGTGCTCACTTTGGGATGGATTTAGCATTCCCGTGGAAAGAGAGCAGCTCACGATAAAGCTAAAATCAGTGGAGTGGTCTGAAATGGACGGGTAACACTGACCCATCAATGGGTATCTGGAGTCAACTGCAAAGGCAGTAGAGCTCATTCTTTAAATGGTGTGGTTGGGTGGGGACATCCGTTGCACAAGGTGGAGCCTGAGGATAAGCCACTGGCTCTACTGGTCTAGAAAGAATATTTAGAGACTATGCCCAGCCCTTTACCAATGTATTACATTAGTTAAAATTAAGCCAATTAACTCAAGCGATAAAATCTGAGGTAGATGCACTCGGACAATATTCCTGACAGTTGATGAAAATGGAATGAAACAAAAAATTATTTTAGCTCTTAGATATTAAACAAAGTAAGTCCTACTTTATAGCTTTTTCAAACTAGATAATAGCAGATAATAAGAGCTATGGGACAGTGGGCTTCATAATGAACGTCACCAATAAAACCCAAAATAGTAGGCCAAAACCTCCTTCTCTGCATGTCAGAAGTAGCAAGTTTCTTTATCAAATCTATCAGTGTGCAAGGGCCATGCATAACTGGGGTGCAAGAGAGGGGAGACAAAGAATTATATTCCTGAGCAAACTTAAAATGCTCTAAAATTAATTCACTATTTATACGTATCAGTTTATGACCTCAGTTTCATGGTCTTGACCTGAGTAATTACCAGTAAAAGAGTGGATGATTGAACATAACTTTGAGACCAAAATCTGTGAGTGTGATATTGCTCACAGTGGGGTACTTTTTCTTCTACAGCTGGCTGGAGCATTCAGCTCCGGATTCAGCAATGTCACCATGTTGCCACATTGCCTAGTTTCATCCTGAGGAAGAGAAGCACCTTTGGACCCGTCCAAACTCAGTGGGAGGAAATTGGTACCTGTGGGCTGCGTTTCAGGGCAGAGCGCAACGTTCAAGGCTGGATGTGTGTTGTGAGCACAGGAAAAGGCTGGATGTCTGCTGCTCTTCGTTATTTTGTGTGTTCGCTATACATGTGAAAAAAACGCTGACATTTAAGCCAGCACCCAATGACCGTGCACTGAGTGGAATTGCTTGGAAGTATAACTTTATCAGACGGCTTAAGGATCGCAATTTTGTCGGTTAAAATAAAGCTGTTCCCAGTTCTTCTTCTTTCACTGCTTTCACTCTCCACCTGTGGCTCAAATTTTTATTATTTTATCCTGTTCTTTTGCATCCATACCGTTTTTCTTCTCTTTATCCCCCTTCTTCCCTCATGCTGCGTTTCTTGTTCTTCATTATTTTCTTTTGCTCTTCTCAGTTTTTTTGTTTGTTTTTTTTTTTTTTTTTTTTTTTTTTTTTTTTTTTTTTTTTTTTTCAGTTTTTAATT
>VFFE01007957.1:711582-796909 GCA_008921705.1 Burhinus oedicnemus
CGAAGGCAATGCTGTGCTCAGATAGAGAGGAACATGCGCACGGTGATGTGCTGTTGGGTTACTCAACTCTTTGTCAGAGCACTGTGAACACGTGGCTTCTTTGTTCACGCCTTCTTCGCCTGGCCCCGGGAGTCACAGGTGTGCCACTGGTCACAGTGCAGCATACCTAACTGTGTCTTGTTTCGGCAGTCGCCCGTGGAGGGTAACCCTGCCGGTCAAGGATGCAAACACGTGAGCCTGAATGGCATCAGACGATGAGCCAGGCCATGTAACAAGAAAGCAGCAGCAGAAAAATTAGGAAGTAAAATACGCTGGTGATTACTTGAAAGGAAACTTGTGCTATGTTAGAAGGAAAATGCTAAATTTACCAAATCTTGGTTCTAACCTACTAAAGCCCATCCTGGCTCCATTGTAAATGCTGACCAAAGCAACCTTCAGTGAGTGCTGACCTGTCTGCAGAAGAGACAACCATCAGCTACACAGCCAGCAGCGGGCACCTTGATCCCCAACAAGGATATCGCTACAGACCCAGACCTTTTTGGTAAAAAATCGGGTACACGCCCCCCTCTGGTCTTTCTGGTTCACAGTGAGAAATGAAGACAAAAGCAACTTGTGACCCCCCAGTTGGCTTATTGATAGTCTTATTCTGGTCACTTGGTGCGTGTCTTCCTTGTGTGCCACCCCAGTGCTCCCACAGCTGCCCAGACTGCATTTTGGGGTGCCTCTGCTAGCAGGGGGTTTGCTTGCCTGTCCTCTAACGGTGCAGAGCTATGGTCATCTTCACATGCCCTCCGTCACCTTGCAGACTACCAGCACTTGTGTTCAGGCTTGGGAACTATGTGCTGAATATAGGAGGTAGGAACTGGACTTTTGTTGAAAAGGAGATCTTTTTCTTTCTAATGATTTGTTTTAATCAGTGGGTTCTGGCCAAATATTTAGCCTAGAGACTAAAACTGCTTTCTTTCTAGAGGTAAGACAAACACTGGGTACTTTAAAATAAGCTGATAGGCACTGCAGTGATAATCTGATTTTAGAACTCAGCAGTCATCATTTTCTCTACACTGAGAATGATAGACAGGTAAGAAAATAGCTTGACTGTAGCTCTCTATTCCAGCTGGCAAAAAGGATTCACTTACCTTCAACAGGAATTTCCAATAAATCTATATTTAGTAGCCTTCATAGTCTATCACTTGATGAAATTACTTTCCTTCATGAATGTGCAATAGAGTCTGACAGTGATATATGTAAGGACATTAAATTTTCAATGTCCGTGTTATGAACAAAGGTGATCTAACAAAAAATAATATACTTTAAGGAGCAGACAGCAGGGCCCTCTCTCTGATCTCATTGACAAGGCTTAACAGTGGTAGACCTCTCTTTACATTAATGAAATCATTCATTTATATGGATATATGGGAGAGGAGCTCTTTCTTGCACAGGTCTGCTTCTCCTCTCCCATGCATCTGTTCAAATGTGTGATTTTACTAATGTAAAGGAGATCATTTTTTGTTAGATCATCTTTGCTCACGAGGGCTCGTTCAATGTAAAGCCAGAGATAGAAATTCATTAATGAAAAAAGAGAACCAATTATGTATGTGACATAGGCTGAAAAAAATATTATTATCCTGCCCACAAAAAATATTTCCCTTAGCAGACTATGATTTCCCCTATGCCATTTCCCATTTATGTTTGGAAAGCTAAAATTGTGCTGTTTCTCCTACAGAGGAAAATCTTGCTGGTAGTCAAGTCTCTGTGGGTTCCTGATGGTTATTATCTACTCCTCTGATATGGTTAAAGATCTGGTTCTATTTTTAGACGTAAGAGGAAGACTAGAATTTGCTTGAGGATTATGGTCTAAAGTGATCTATGTGCTCGTACGTGTTTTCTTATGACTGGGTACTTTGCATATTCTCTTATTGTCTCCGCTTTATCTGGGAAAACTGACTGTCCTTGCACGGCCCTTTGCTTTTCTCTTTCTCTTTTAATTGTGTGTGTTATTGGGTTTCATTTCTGAAGGACCCCTTACAGAAAGGTTTTTTGTATCCTAGTTAAAAGGTGCTGCCCTTTTCTCACTCAGCCAAGGCTGAAATCCAATTTGAGCCCTCCTGTGTGCCACTCTTTATTTATGATATCATTACAGTTTGTTTCAGAAGAGCAAACCCTCTGCAAAGCTTTCAGGATACTTATCTAACAAACACTGTCACTTAGCTACGGCTGGAGTCCAATCTGATGCCTTAAATTCCAGCCTCACATAAAGATAATGCTTTTAATCAGAAAAGTGAGACAAGTCGTAAGAGCTTGTTCGCAGTATCTGTCAGCAGGGAGCTGGAGTGAAATCAAGACAAAGCCCAAGTCTTTGTTTCCAAAGATGTTTGTTTGTTGAGCTACGGAGGTAGCGCGTCCTCAGCTCCGGAGAGGCAAGCGGCAAAAGCGTGGAGAGGGGTGGATGGTGCAGAAGTGCTGATGGGGTACGGGTCCTCTCTCTTGCTGTCTGGCAGCGGCTCGCACAGCTGTGTTGCAGGTTTGCTATGGAAAAGGTGGAAGCTGATGGGCCAACAAAGCTCGTACAAAGTGTTGGAGGATCTAGGCTTATCTGCTGTTGCGGGGTCAAATTGTTTTCCTTCTTCTTGGAGGCCACCATTAAATTTTTGCAGATAAGATGTCAGTTGAGGGAATTTAGAAATACTTGAGGAACCTGGCCTGCTGCCTACCTTCCAATTGCATCTGGCATTTCTAATGTGGTATTCCTGGTTCACTTGCAACATTTCCTCTTCTAGAAAGGATCAAATAGGAACAGATAGAATCGCTCATTGCATTAATGCAGGAGCTGATTTACATATATGAGTGTAAATTCCTGACTGGTACAGATCAGGCACTTTTGAGCTGTGGTAATTTCTACAAACTCAGAGTGGTATACTCGTGATGTATGAAAAATATTTATTTCCTTAAAAATAAGCAGCCCGATACCCAACCCAAATCTCTGAAGTAAATAAAAAAGTATAGTAGCATTCCTAAGCTTGATGAAATTCTACCGGAGTTAAATATTTCCTTACCATCTCTCTATAAATGAGTGTACAGGGAAGGGCTGTCCGTACAGTTTAAAAGAAGCAACATTCTGGGACAAGATAAGGGTAATTCTAGCAGTTATGGTTTTAAATATAAAAGATTTCATTGATCTTAAAGCCTAGTTTCAGCTTTCTATAGAAATATAAATATTAATTGGCTTTGAATAAAAGAGAAATCAAAAGACATGCTATTCTTAAAATCTGGCTAGGTATTAGATATGTATTCTGCAGCACGGATCTAAAATAACAATTTTTACATAAACTACCCATAATGATTAAAATACATTTCTGAACCTCGCTGCCTTGATCTTCACAGTAGTTTTTAGTGATATGGAGAAATAGCAGAAGTGCTTATGACCCATACCTCATTAAGAACACTCAATTTTTAAGACCTTATGCATTCAAAATTTATACACTTCTCAGATGCAAGGAGCTGGAGGTTTTGTTTCAGCTGGAACTCTGCTATATACTGACACCAAGGAAAAAAATCTCTGCAGAAGACAATATCAAATCCAAATGAGACCGGTAAATGCTTCACACCTCATCACGAAAACAGCGCTTAGTAGAAAATGCCCCTCTCACAGCAGGAGTGGTGAAAGATGTAATCAGCAAAGCAGGGCAGGGTTTGCACATACAGCTTTTCAAAAACCCCGTTTCTGGTCAAAGCGTTGAGACACTGTGCAGTCAGACCTCTTCTTGGGAGTTTGCAGGAGCCTGAAAAGCAGTTATCTGGCTCTTGGTCCACATCTGCATGAGAGGTAGAAATTGAACTGAAGTTGTGAAGACACCGAGGAAAATTCATAGCGTGCCTGGATGCTCTCACTCAGGAGTTTTAAGTGGCTTTAGATCTCTGTAGTTTATGCCTTGGAGAATTAAATTATAGTGAATTAAAGACTCCGCTGCACAAACTCAGGTGATTCATGTTGGGAAGATTTAACCGATTAGCAGTCTGTTCCCTCCTCGAGCTGGAGACTTCTTGCAGCAGGGTCATAACTTGGCCTGCCTTCAGCCTCTCCGCGGTGCTGCAGCTATCACTCTGTCTTGTTAATTGCTTGCACAATCAATTGCGGTTTGGATTAACTCTCGAGTCGATGAACTGTGGCACTAGGAAATAGAGACCTTCCCCGTCTCCTGCACTCTTGCTTTGGTGATAGGAATAAGTGGGGAGGACAGGCAGGTGGAAAAGGCAGTGTCCTCTGTCACGCCAGCTAAATCCTGCAAAGCCAATGTGTTGGGACCCTGAAGCCATCTTAGCATCTTCTTGCAGACTGAGCGTGCTTTGAATTATGTGCATCGCCACCTTGCCTGCAGCAAGTTTGCCTTGACCTTCCTGAGTATATCTGTGTGTAAACAGGCCCCTAAAAAGGGGCTTCTGCCCTACTGAGGTGAGCAGGAGAGGGAGGATGGCTGAGGCAATAGCCACCGAGGCAATAGGTACCCCAGGAGCAGTCGTGTGGCAATTAAAAGGCACTTTTGCTGTTTGCCTTGTGACGTTGCCTGGTTTTTCTTACTGAAGCCATAAGCTTGAGACTGTTGCTGTAGGCAGGGATGCTGAGCGACAAAAGGTCTGTACTACCCACTTCAAAAAAAATATGCCAGCGTGCGGTAGGTGTAGTAGGAGCTGAACTCCATAGGGATGTAGGTTCAGAAGTGGCTGAACACTGTATCGAAGAAAACGAAATAAAAGGGAACAAGGGCATGAATAGACTTGTATTTGAAGCTATCGAGTGGCTCCCCTGCCTACAGTGGGTGGAGAAGGAAGGGGATGCTGTGGCTGTGGTCCCTGTCTGTGCCTGCTGAGGTTTCCCCTGGAGGGCCCTGTGCTGGCCGTGGCGGGAGGGCTGAGGGGCAGAAGGCAGGACAGCCCTTCGCCTCTTCGGCAGGTCAGGAAAAGGAAAGCAACAGACTGAAAAGTTAAAAGCAACCATCAAGGTCACAAGAGTTAATTCTTATTTGAATTATTAGTGAAACCAAACCAAACCCTCCCCTTTTAATGCAACGCTTTCCTGTGATGGAGAATCCAATTTACCTTTGGTAAATTGGTCCAGTGATTAAGTATAGGCATTGTTTAAAAACTACACTGGGTTTTGAGTCTCATTTTTCCTAGCTTCAGGTTCTAGCCATTTGATCTTTGATGCATTTGACTGCTAGGTAACAGACTGAGATCTGCTCAAATTCTTTTTCCCCAGGTAGGAATTTTTAGGACCTATCCAAATAACCCCTCAGACCTGATGGGATAAATAGCTTGAGCCTCTGGAACTGGTTGCTCTTAAATGTACTTTCAAATCCTCCAGTCATTCTCAGGAAATTTCTTGGAATCTTTTCTAAGTTTTCAGAGGTTTTTTGAGTGATAGATGCACTATTTCCGTCGCAGATGGGTGACTCTCATATGCAGAGAAAATCTAAGCTCCCTTCTTCTGTCAATACTCTTTAATTATGCACCTAATGACTACATTTGTCCAGGGCCACAGTGCTGTACTAAGAACTCACACTGAACTGATTATCTGCAAATCTGTCCTGCTGAAGATAATGTTTGTTTACTGTAGAGAGCCAGCAGAGGATTTATCCCACCGCTGCCTTAAAATGCAAATACTTTTTCTAGATGGCTGTGCTAAAACATGCAAGATGCCATTCCCCTCAATCAGAGAGCCAGGCTCTCTAGCCCAACTAATATTCTGCAGTGACTTGCTCGTGTTTTACCATGTGAAGACGAGGAGGCTGGTTTTTGCACGTATGACGTGTCCCACACTTGGTCTATGGACACAAGAAAGAATTTGAATAGACTCCTGAGTGCCAAGGGAACAGAGGGAGACACAACACAGCAACTGGCACCTCTCTCACTTGGTTTCCCCCCATGGCTTTTTTATCAGGACTAGACGCACTCATCAAATTTCCTCTCCCTTGCAGAAGAAAAATGAGAAGAGTTGACAATACATCCCTGAGGGCTGCACGCCCAGAGCTAATCTCTACAGCTCATCCCAAGGCTGTGCAGGACCGCCTGAGGAACACCAGTTAGTGAAAGCAAAATAGCCAGCGTGCAGTTTGTTCGTAACAGCAGCGAGACCCAGAGGAACAGTGCTTGGGGGAGGGTGGAGCTTTCCGTGTGGGTTCATATATTAGAAAACGAATATTTACTCTTTCAGCCCTCTGTTGATGCTGCAAAGGTGGCTTGCCCATAACCTACAGATATTAGAGGAGTAGCAGGTCGTATCCTGGAGCTTGTAATGCCTAACATCCTAGGGAAATGATGTGATTAATGGGGCTGGAGGCAACTCCTATGTGCTGCAGCAGTGAATTGCACAAATAGTAGTCAGCAAAACCAGCACGGTTAATAATTTGAGTGTAATAGGTACATGTCACCATGCTATATGGACATACAGAAGAGCTTTCTGTGGTGAATGTACCTGGGGAGGAGGAGAACACCTCTGGGCTTAAGCATCATAGCATGTAGACTGGAGATACGAAGATACAGGAGGAAGTACATTTAAGAAGAGCGTTTGGCATGATTCTTCACACCATTACTTTTAAGTGTCTCTTAAGTGAGAGAGGGAGTGCTTTATGCGTGTGCGTGTTGGCACTGCAGAGCTGTGGGTGACACCACACTGGAGGGGGTGACAGGGAAGCGCATGCAGCGGGAGGGCTGGAAGGTGTGTGAGTTGCCTTGGGTCTAAGACGGATGCCCATCTTTTGGGGAGTTACTTGACTAAAGTGACCCCAAAGATTTTAAACCAGCATACAAATGAGAGTGAATTAAGGGGCACTAACACCGTACATTTGCTCAAGTCATATTATTTAAACTCAAGGTTACAGCAATGTAAAGAACCAAAGCACCGAGGCTTTTAAAGAAAAGCAATTCTTTAATAGCCCTTCTACCAACACGAGAAGCTCGGGCAATAAACAAGAGGAATTATGCATTCCCATTTGTGAAAAGAAATTGGATACTATCAGGAGTAGTGAGAGCTAGCTGGAAGACCAAGATAGCTGGAGCGCCCAAATCACTGGCCATAACCTCTGCAGGAATTTAGATTGGGCAGCAGGGGTGTGTGTGTATTTTGGGTGCTTGTGGTAGGCTGAGAGGAGCTCTCTGCATCAAATACGCCATTTGTACCCCAGAGTGATTTATTTCCAAAAGGCTAAGAGCTCTTCCATGCTGATGGTCACAGGGCTACCTACAGAAGGGCTGGGAGGTGGTGGTTGAATGGAGGAGAAAGCGTGAAGGAGAAAGACCTTTGTAGGTCACCAAGAGCATCCCCTTATAATCTAAGTGAGATAAGCAGAGGGGATAAGCAGAGGAGGTCAAATTTTGGAGCACATTTACATTCTTCCACTCACACCATAACCTTAGAGTTTCTAAAAATGGTAGGTAGTTTCCTAAGACCAAAAGAAATACCCGTTTTACATATCATTAAGAAAACCCTGTATTAGACATTATTCTGTTGGATAAGGTGACTTCGTTACTGCAGAAGAAAGTAAAAAGCATCAAACCCAACTGAGAGATCAAACCCAACTGCATTTGGTGATCCTAACTGGAAGAGAGATATATCCAGCAATCTCTCTCCCTCGCTTCCTCTCTGCTCTAAAAAGGCATAATTCTCAAAAGACAAAATCATAATGAGAAAAATTGAAATGCCACAGTACAAATGATAGTAGAAAACTCTACAACAAAAGTTTATTAAATTTCAATCCTCTGCAATTCAGCAATTGGGGAAAACCAGGCTACAACCTGCTGCAGATTAGAAGCAAGAGCAATGATTATATGGGAAACCAAATACATGTATACATGTTCATGCACATTCCCATGTAGCAAATTGGAATATGAGGCTCTTAAATTTAACAGAAAATTCAGAAAATAGATAAAAGAGGCTAAAGACAGTGCTGAACAGCTAAACGTCTTTGTTTTAAAGGGATTCCTTAAATGTATGAGGAACAGGTGAAATCTTAGTGTTGGTACATGGAGAGTCATAAACAAGGATGACGAAATTATCAGTCTTGATACTAAAAAACTAGAATTTTTCTCATAATGGTGCTGTTGGAGCCATGATAGTTTAAAGATTTAGGTAAAGCAAACTTTGCAATGAGTGATAAAATCTTTTATTAGACTTGCTATCAGTATGATCAAAACTATCTGTTAGTCTAATAAAGATACTACCTCTCCCCAAAAGCTTTGCCTCAGGATTGTTCAGTAGTTGTTTGTTCTGGGGTCAGAAAGCAGCAGAATGATGGTTTCATGTCTCAGCGTTGTAACAAACACTTTCTTTTCTGTTCTTAATTAGGGAGGATGCTAAACAGCGACTATTGAAGTTAAACATTTTAAAATCTCAAGACTATAGTGCTTGTGTCCAGAAGCGTTGAAAGGATTGCCTGAGGATATTTATGAACTGCTTGCACTGATTTCTAGCAAGTCTTGGAGCATGAGGGCTGAGGGATGCCAGAGCTAATATTATGCCACAATTTAAAAGGGTAAATTGAATGACCCAGCAAATTATAGACCAATTAATCTAGCAACTCTCTGGAGGAGACATCATGTAAAAATAGAAGAGGATCCATAAGTAATGAATTAAAAATAATAGCAGAAGTATTGCTGTAGGTTTATGAAACATCAGTTTGCTCAGCCCAATGATGTCTACACAGTATATTTTGATTTCTGCAAAACAATTGAAATCTGCCATCTTGATAAAATTATTAGCAGTCTGCAAATATCATGGTGGGCCCTTCCTAGGTGGATCATATGCCAATTAATCCACTAAATTGCAAAATGTGACTGTGAATGGAAAACTGTTATCCAAAAGAGGGTATGTGTGTCAACTCTCCACAAGAACTCATTCTGGTACTGGTTTAACACTTTAGCAACTACCAGTGTAGTACTATTCAGCAATTATTATTTATTATTTAGCTATTTTGTGAATTATTTGGAATAATCATCTGTAGAGCTTGCAGTGGTGGTGAAACTGAGGAAGCGGTCAATAACATTGGAGGGAAGACCAGCAGGCGTGCAAGGTGATGTGTCCAGGGAGGACGCATGACGGGCGTCTCATTAACAGCATCGTACCTTCCAACTCAATAACACCGAGATCTGCTCAGGGCTGGTAGTGGAAGGTGCGTTGAACATGTGTCCCAGCCAGGCTGTTGTGGCAGAGGGGGTGGGTGCGCTGCTTAGGTGTAGAGGTGAGAGGCTGCCAGGAGCGGATGGGGATGGGGCAGTAGCTCTCTGTTAACACTGCACTGCAGCCCATCCTGATGTCCTGACTGCGAAGCACTGAGAAACCGGAGAGGGTTCAGAAAAGAGTGACGAGATTATGCACGAGTCTGAAAACGTGCCCTGAAGATAGTAAACCTGCAGTGCAAGTGAGCTTCCAATCAGAAGGGCCCAATCATTCACTGCACAGACAGCTTCAACTGCCATTAAACTTTTTTTTAAAGAGAGATTAAAGTTGGTTTTTTTTTTTTACTAGAGCGTGTCTAGTTTATCCAAGGTAAAGAGGCTCTGCAATACAGCAGGAAAAAAGAGTAAGAACAGAGATGGGAGAGAGATTCAGGATGTATATAACAGGGACATAATCGCCCATGTAGGCATCTTATGTTGGCGTCACTATGTTGGTCAGATTTCTAACCATGCTCAGTTACCTTTCCAGAGGACTTGGCACAAGTGCACCAAAGCTATGGGTTTGCTGCAGATGGTGTGGTGAGTTTGGCTTGTGCCATGCAGCCACCGCTGTCAGAATTGCCTTCCCAGCCTTAAAATCTTAGAAGTGAGGAATGTTTCACAGGTTTAAACGAGCAGGGTCTTCAGCCTGGGCTGCTGAGTAAGCTTGGTTGGCAAAATCGTGGAAGGCCTCGTTTTGAGGGCAGTTGAGGTTGTCCATACAGTGAAGGATTGGGCTCTTCTGACGAAGCAGTTCGTTTGTACTGCTGTTTATACTGACAGAATCACATTAATTGTTTTTCCCTCCTCCAGAATTTTAATAATCCTATACAGATTTAACTTTGCCATTATGGGAAAGTGGTTCTTTCTTAGGAACACAAGTGCTCAGCTTGGAAATCTCCAACCACCTTTACAATCTCCATCCCTGCAATAAAAGTCTCTGGATGGCGAAAACTGCAGCACACCCGTCTAGCTTTTATGAAATCAAACCCTTAGGCAAAACACATAAAAAAAAAGCAGTTGGAAAAGAATGATTTTATTTTGAAGTACTTTGTGTTTTGCTATGTATTAAAAAATATTTTGCTCTAATCTTTTCCTATATTTGCAAGTAGAATCTAAAAGGAGATAATATCATGCAAAAAGCACGGTAACCCGATACATTTACTATTACCACATACTTGTAGAAGCCAAATGAAACAAGAGTGTTTTCAATTCCATGTAAATAAATATGTATTTTAATAACAGTTAATGCCAGTTCATAAAGGGAAGCACACTAGGAGAGCTCTTTAAGAGAAGATTACACTCCCGGTGCAAAATCCTTTCCTAGAAAGTGATTGAAAAGAAGTATGAACTTACAAAATATCATCTTCAACACAGGGAAGTCTCAGTTCCATTTTGTTCTTCCTCCCTTAGGAAAGTGGAAAGGCATTATTAAGGCATATCAATCAATTTTGGTAGCACCTTTATTGCCTAATACTGTGTACATACTGATAATTTCTCCACATATTGTTTACATAGTACATCTTACCAGTCTCTGCTTCCTCCATGTAAAAGTTATCAAGAAGAAAGTGCATGTCTTAAATAATGCATGTGCACAAAGCGCCCGGTGATACTCTGACATTATCCACCACTGGCAGAATCTGCAAGAAACGTAAAGAAGAGAAGGCCCCTTTTTCTCGGGTAGCATAGCCCTGTAACATTAGTCATAGTCAGTACTCCTCATTGGCTTTGCCTTCAAATTGTACAAGTGTCTTTCAGAAGAAACATGTCATGCAGTGGTGCATGAAGAATAAACTATAGGCGTAGCTGGGAATTAAAAAACCTGTACTTTATCACAAATCTGCTGTCAGACTCTGGTTTTGGCCATAGTTCAGTACTGTTTGGGTGTTAGGTTTTATCTCAACTCACCACATAGATTCAAGGTTGAAACTATGAGTGGCTCTCCCAGCACCTCCTTCGGCTCTTACATCTCCTTCAGCTCTCACATTTATTCCTTACTTAGCCTGAAATAGCGCGTAGTGAGTCAATGCTGCCATACAGGAAGGTGGGACAGCAAGGAACCAGCTGTGTCTTTATGGCAGGCCCCTTCCCATCACAGACAACCATGTTTTAGGCACTTTATTATAAAAAAACACCAAACGCCTCTTGCACATACCATTCCTTTCCTCACCAGCTACAAAACAAACTGAAGAAATGTGGTAAAAGATCAAGACCTCCAAATACAGCATGCCACAGGACAGCTGAGGATGTTTCCAGTGTCCCAAGTCTCGCAAAAGTGAGGTTTTAGTTGGAGAAAACTCCCAGACTGTCATGAATTAGGCCACACCAAGCAACAGAAAAAGATGGAAAGCAAAGAAACTAAAAGCAGTCAGCAGGGAAACAATGATCATCACAAATTGATCTGCATAAAAATGGTTTCTTCTCCAAAACAGATGATGAGTTTAACCCTGAACAAACGAGGGAAACAGGCCAGCTGGGCACCTGGAGGGGGGGTTTAATATCACTGAGCACACCCTATACTGTCATAGAATAATACAGTCATAGAATCACTTTGGTTGGAAGAGACCTGTAAGGTCATCAAGTCCAACTGTTAACCTAGCACTGCCAAGTTACCACTAAACCGTGTCCCTCAGCACTACATCTAGAGTCTCCTGTGGACAAGCTCTTGTGCTTCAGAAGGAGGTGGAAAAAGCCTGGCCCCTCAGAAGCCATGTTATGTATGTATAAGGAGGAAGAAAAAAGCAAAAGAATCCTCCACATCCTCTGTCCTAATACTCTCAGAGATTTGAGGCATGCGTAAGTGCAGAATAAATAAAGCGTGAGCAAGCGCTGTTAAGAAGCAAGCTCTGATCAACTCCCTGCCCTGCAGATACTGAGAAATTGGAGGTCTCAGGACTGATACAGCAATCCTATGTTTTAATCCCTTCTTTATACAATCCCTTCCATAAATTTATCATCCCCATTTTAAAACAATGTGAGGTCCAAACTCCCATTATCTTGTAGGTAGACTGCTTCACAGTTTCATTTTTTGTTTAATCAGAACCAGTTTTCAAATTTCCAGTCTAAATTTGTTCTTGATTCACTCATATTGATTTGATTTTGTATCAGTATTATTCTTAAACAATTATTCTTTCTTGGTATGCAGTTTCAAACCCATTTATAAATAATCATGATAATGGTGATGTCACCAAGAAAACTGTACATTTGAAAACCAGAATTGGGACAGCCCATATCTTCTGGCAATGAGTAGTAACCGTTGACTGACTGCTACTGCGACTACTTCTGGAAGTTACATTTTTTGGCTAGTACAGCTGAAACACTCAAACTGTCTCACAATAGACTTTTTGCAAGTTAGAAGTGAGAAGATGATATAAATGGGGCCAGAATTAACATTTCAGAGACCTGGGTTCTTATCGTACACGCAATGTAGTACCTGCATTAGCATTTTTGACCGGAACCAGAGTGTGTTTTGAAATGAATTTCCTGACCATCCCTCCTCCCTCTACTTTTGGTTCCCACTGTGGAGTACTCTTGGTCCACATGGCCTTTTCAGAGCAAACTAGAGAATGCAGCTAATGCACGCTGTCTGTGAATGGGGGTTCAGCTCTATGGGACCAGATTAGAAATAAATAAACAGCAAAGACTATCCATGTGGGTATTGTGAACTGCACACAAATACCACGCTTACAAATACTTAATACAAATATCAATGCTTATAAATACTTAAAGGGAGGGTGCCAGGAGGATGGGACCAATCTTTTTGCAGTGGTGCCCAGTGATAGGACAAGAGGTAACGGGCACAAACTTGAACATAGGAAGTTCCATCTGAACATGAGGAGGAACTTCTTTCCATTGAGGGTGGCAGAGCACTGGAACAGGCTGCCCAGAGAGATGGTGGAGTCTCCGACTCTGGAGACATTCAAAACCCGCCTGGACACCGTCCTGTGCAACCTGCTCTAGGTGTCCCTGCTCTGGCAGGGGGGTTGGACTAGATGATCTCTAGCGGTCCCTTCCAACCCCTATTCTGTGATTCTGTGATTCTGTGATCATGGACCTCTGGTCTTCAGATATTCCCCCCTACAGCTCCACTCCTCCTGGGCTGTGCTAGCCTTAGATGTCTTGCATGACCACAGCAAGTGATTTCAAGTATAGAATCATAGAATAGAATGATAGAATGGTTTAGGTTGGAAAGGACCTTAAAGATCATCTAGTTCCAACCCTCCTTCCATGGGCAGGGACACCTTCCAGTAGATCAAGTTGCTCAAAGCCCCGTCCAGCCTGATCTTGAACACTTCCCGGGGTGGGGCCTCCACAGCTTCCCTGGGCAACATGTTCCAGTGCCACACCACCCTCATAGAGAAAAATTTCTTCCTGATCTCTAATCTAAGTCTACCCTCTTCCAGTTTGAAGCCATAACCCCTCATCCTATCACTACATGTCCTTGTAAGAAGTCCCTCTCCAGATTTCTTGTAGGCACCTTTCAGCTACTGGAAGGCTGCTATAAGGTCTCCCTGGAGCCTTCTCTTCTCCAAGCTGAACAACCCCAACTCTCTCAGCCTATCCTCATATGAGAGGTGTAATCCTCTGATCATCTTCATGACCCTCTGGACCCTCTCCAACAGATCCACATCCTTCTTGTGCTGAGGACTCCAAAGCTGGATGCCATACTCCAGGTATGGTCTCACCAGAGTGGAGTAGAGGGGCAGAACCACCTCCCTTAACCTGCTGGCCATGCTTCTTTTGATGCAGCCTAGGATACAGTTGGCCTTGTGGGCTGCAAGCATGCATTTCTGGCTCATGTTGAGCTTCTCATCCACCAAGACCCCCAAGTCCTCTCCTCAGGGCTGCTCTCGATCCACTCTCTGCCCAGCCTGTATTTGTGCTTGGGATTGCCTCAATCCATGTGCAGGACATTGCACTTGGCCTGGCTGAACTTCCTGAGGTTGGCATGGGCCTGCCTCTCAAGCCTGTCCAGGTCCCTCTGCATGGCATCCATTCCCTCCAGAGTGTTGACTGAGCCACACAGCTTGGTGTCGTCGGCAGACTTGTGCTACCTGATAAGCCTTAGATGTCTTGCATGACCACAGCAAGTGATTTCAAGTATAGAATCATAGAATAGAATGATAGAATGGTTTAGGTTGGAAAGGACCTTAAAGATCATCTAGTTCCAACCCTCCTTCCATGGGCAGGGACACCTTCCACTAGATCAAGTTGCTCAAAGCATGCACTCAATCCCACTGTCCATGATGCCGATAAAGATGTTAAACAGCATCAGTCCCAGTACCGACCCCTGAGGAATACCACTCGCTGCAGGTTTCCACTTGGACGTCGAGCGGTTGACCGCAACTTTTTCAGTGTGACCATCCAGACAGTTCCTTATCCACCAAGTGGTCCATCTATCAAATCCGTGTCTCTCCAATTTAGAGACCAGGATGTTGTGCAGGACAGTGTCAAACACTTTGCATAAGTCCAGGTAGATGACATCTGTTGCTCTCCCCTTATCCACCAATGCTGTAACCCCGTCAGGCATGACTTGCCCTTGGTGAAGCCATGTTGGCTGTCACTGATGACCTCCTTATTTTCCATGTGCCTTAGCAGAGTTTCCAGGAGGATCTGCTCTATGATCTTGGCAGGCACAGAGGTGAGACTGACTGGCCTGTGGTCCCTCAGGTCTTCCTTTTTTTTACCCTTTTTGAAAATGCAGGTTACATTTCCCCTTTTCCAGTCAGCGGGAACTTCACCAGACTGCCACAACTTCTCAGATATGATGGCTAGTGGCTTAGCAATTTCATCTGCCAGTTCCCTCAGGATGGATTTCATCAGGTCCCATGGACTTGTGTACCTTCAGGTTCCTCACATGGTCTTGTACTTGATCTTCACCTAAGTGGGTGGTTCTTCATTCTCACAGCCTTTGCCTTCTATCTGTGCCTCATGTTTGCCAGCTGTTAGACAGGACTAACCTGTGGTTTTTCTTGAGATTGTTAGAATTATCAGGGAATTGTGCTGTGTGCTTACAACAGTGATCACAGCAATTTTTATATCCTCTTCCTTGTTGTGGCACCAGAAAGTTCCCATTGCTGTTAATTAGTAACCGCCTGAGCAAAGGAAGAAAAAAAAAAAGCTGACAATGAATTTACTGAAAAAACCATGTTTTTGAAGAACAAAAATCAATTAAATGTTTGGTTTGAATTTATTAACTATTTTTGAAATGAAATGTTTTGTTTTATTATTTTACATTATTATTTTTTAAAATTTCCACAAGACATGTTATTTTTCATTTAAAATTAATACAAATTTTGTTTTAAAATATAAGACCTGACTATATAACTGAAAACTATATCCAAAGCATTTGATTTTTAAGTCAAAGATATTTTTTTGCTTCATCCAGAATATATATTTTCTAGAATTTGTCTTTGTTGTTTTTCAGGTAAAAGTGTAAATATTCTGATCTTACCTAAAACAAATATTTTTTAAGTTTTCAGATCAATCATGATATTAAGAAGAAAAAAAATAATCTGTTATTTCCCAAGGTGCCCAACAAAACACTGAAAACAAGCAAAATAAACTGAGAGCGAGATTACTTTTAAAAGAAAAACCCTTGCGTAACCTGGGTATTCAGCGCAAGCCTCCTGTGGTTACACTACATCACCGGAGCGCGGCTTTGAAACCTAGAACAACGATCTTTGGTGCACTAAGACATCATTAACGTGTCTGCCTTTGCCTCTGGGCTGGCAGAGCATCTCGGCAGAGCGGCTCTGCTTGAGACGAGGAGATGCGCGCGCTCTGGGAAGAACGGTTCGCAGCTTAACGCCCCCCGGGCTCAGGCGAGTACCTGTCCTTACCGGGCAGTCACCATAAACAGCTGGGTCTCATAGGCAGATGTGCTGAATATATCTACACGTTTAAAGCATTCCTCTTTGCACTGACTTAGACTCGGTTAACAACATTAATGAACCCTTTTAGCACAGTTTGGCAATGGTTCCAAATTAAGCCGTTTTCTTTCTTTTTTTCTTCCTCTCTCCCTGTGTTGTGAAGCAAAAAGACAAATATATGTGAAATGTTTTCTTCTTATGACTGCAGCTTGAAATAATTAAATTCAGTAACTCCCTTCTACCCAGCAGTGAGAAAGACTTTCCATCAAACTCAGAAGTCATGTGAAACTCAACTGGTTTCTGGCTCCCGACTAGCTCCAGCAGGACTTTCTTTGAGATCTATTAGAGACTGCAAATCTTCAGCAGAAATTGCAAATGGAATAATTTAGCTGCCTCCAGAGCAGCACAAATTTCTGGTGTCAGAATCTCATTGATTTGTTTCAAGATCATTAATAAAAGTCATATGGC
The DNA here is from genome assembly GCA_008921705.1 of Burhinus oedicnemus. Taxonomy (NCBI): domain Eukaryota; kingdom Metazoa; phylum Chordata; class Aves; order Charadriiformes; family Burhinidae; genus Burhinus; species Burhinus oedicnemus. The sequence continues at coordinate 728,130 of VFFE01007957.1, forward strand.
AAGTATTCTGGGCTTGCATTTGTCTGAGCTCACACACAGGAGTTGGTAGAAATAGCCTCGATGCCGGTCCCTGTTAGATATTTTTTATGTACCAGAATCTTTATTTCCTTGCGGTTTTTAGACGCCCGGTGGGCTGAATGTAAAAGGCTGCCTAGGTCTGTAAACCACAATTCCCCTACCTGCCTACAGGAATGGCCACACTGATTAATTGTAGGGAGACAATTAATTAATACAAGATTTGATGCCATAGAACATCTGTTCCAATAAAGACAGGCCAGTCACTTCAGATTCTAGAAGAAAAGCAATAATATAATGTGTAGCAGTATTTTTGAAAAACACTAATTTTTCCTGTGACCCTCCAATCAAGCAGATGTTAAAGAAGAAAGACTTTTTTCAAAATTGGTTGGGCTCGGTTTAGCCAGGGGGAAGAGTTCTGGGTGGAGCTGGACGACTCACTGCGGTACTGCTCGGTGACTGCATTAGTTATTTTTGTCCTCATCCTTGAGGCAACAAAACAACTGAGGAGCCTTGAGCTAGCCCTGAGAAATCTTTTAGCAACCTGAGAAACACTATGTGCATACCTAAGGGAGAACTGGACTGTTTTGTCCTGATTTGCACCATGATTTAGGCAATGAGTTGCACAGTTTTGTTTCTTTGCGGGGTTAAGATTAATGCCCTACTCTGAACACATTGCTAGTGTGATACTCTGTATGTTCATATGATAAATCATATATATCATGAACGCTTCAATAGCAGAGGATGCGAGGTAGGATGTCCTTTATTTTCAAGACTTCATTACTCTTACAAGATCAATGACAGGAAGGAAATATTAAGGAATAAACCCACATGTGCTAAGAGCACATGCAGAAAGCACACTTTATGTTGCAGATATTAATTTTCTGATTAATTAACAAAATTCAGGCATTCCCATTGGATGAGTCTCCAGTTTACCGTAGGAAAGGCAGTGAACTTCAGTAATTCCATTTTGCATCCAGATTTTCCTATTACATAAAAAAAATTGGTTCGTTCCTCAATAAACACGTACGCTTGATAACACCGCTTTTAAGAAGAAAGAAAAATCTGGCAGCCTTTGCTCACAGTCCTGGAGACAATAGCTACAGCTCTGATGGGAGCAACCAGCCCACAGGGAGCCCCTTCTTCCTCAGAGACCGAATTCTCCCGTCTGCGGTCATGTTTTTCTGCTGCTGGCAACCCGGCTGCACGTTTCTCTTGGAGCCTCATGGTTCCTTGTTGTGGATCTGGTGTGTTTGGTGGCAAAAAAACGTTCCTCTGGCACCTTTCCCTTCTGGGTGTCAAAACATACTGAAAGGTTGTGTAATTTGCTTTGCAGTGTATCTCCCTTTTGGAACATATTATTACATTTAATCTAGCAGTGTGGTGGGTGTTTTGGGTTCATGCTGAGCAGAATGCTTGCATACATTCCCTCCCTGAGATTTCACACAAATATGACAACCTTTCCAAGAATAGCTCCGGCAACCTGGTGGTGTTTAAAGTTTCATTTTGTGGGGGTTTTAGCTGCTGCTGGTTTAATTTTCAGACTTTTCTCAAATTTTTCAAAGAAAGCATTTCTTTATATCGTTATCATTCATAACTACAGTGTGAATATACTAGGCCAATATATGACATGAATTCTTGGTATTTTGCTAGATAATAGGGGTACAGCTAACAATTCAGGAATGTTATTCTTTTGATTATTACTTTTTCAGAATATAAACTTGTTTTCTTATTAGAGAAGATTTAATACCAATTTCTCAGCGTAATCCCCATACAATATCTGCTATCAGCCTTCAGTGAGCATCACCACTGCAGCCCTTTTAAACTGCCTGTATGCAAAACTTGGAACCTGGGCATCCATTTTTGTGCAAGGACATACGGAAAACACTTATTTCCTTGGTCCTCCCAGGGCAACGCTGAAGATCTTCTTCCTCTTGAGGAGGAAGTTAAGCTGTGGAGCATTTTGTAAGAGACATTGAGAAGCTCAGAGGGCTGGCCCCTATACAGGAGTTGTTGCCCCAGTAAGCAGATGACCCCCAGAGCACAGAATTGTCTTTTTATTGATATAATCAGTCTTTGGTCACATCAATGTAAAATTCTGGAAATGCATAAAACCCTCTTTGAAAGCATACTGTAAATCTTTAGCAATGCACAGAGGGAGAAGGGAATGTGCATCTGTTACAGGGCTGGAAATAAACTAATCTATTTTTCTGAATTTCCTTCTAAGTGAAATGCTTATTTGAGAGGGAGGAGAAAGAGCAACAGAACGACGTATTTGCAGTAGTAGGTGACAGCAGATATATCAAGACAAATGTCTGCCTTTTTGCTGTGAGCAAATCTCTTCTGTCAGACTCCTGTAAGGGTTCACTCGTGTGCTCAGCACTGTCTCCAACTTCTCACCTGGTATTAAATGCATCCTAACTCCTGTCAGCTCCAATGGCACGGGCAGTAGAAATGAAATCTGGGCATCTTTTACCTAGCACAGGAGAAACTACAATCCCAGTCACGGTCAGTGATCTGACTCAGCCCAGTTATACCTTTTTTTTTTTTTTTCCTGTGCACCTTTCGGATGCTGTTGACATGCAGAGAGCCGCAAACGCTGAGCACTGTGCTTGCAGGTGGGATGCATTCAGTATTGCTTGCCTGTGCCGAGGTCCTTCTGATGGGCTAGCAGGGCTGGCCATGGGTCAGGGCCAGCCGCATGAGCGTCCCCTGAGGTCCCCTTTCACCCTCCGATGTCGAACTGGAATGTGCACTGCGGGGAGCTTCATGGTGCTTTTCTGAGCACCTCGGTGCTTTTACGCAGGTGTGTCACAACATCTCCATCTGAACTCTTTCTAGAAAATCTGCAAATTTCTGTGGTGCAAGGTGTGTCCGCCTTTGTGTGGAGGCACCACAAAACTTCCCTCACACCCCAGAACCTCTCTCTAATGAGTTATGTCCCACGGGTGGGGAGAAGAGGAACAGCATGGACAAGGTCACAGGCACTGGGGTGGAAGGAGCCGGCCTCTCCCACTCCTACCTGCCAGCACACTTGCATTTTTATCACGCTTTTTGAGATAAGCTTTCTGCTGTTGTCCTTAAGGAAGGAGTATTTCTCAGTATAGGCATGATGTAATGCTCCTTTTTTCACTTCGGAAAGAAAACAGGCATTACAGTCTGCACTTCAATAATATCTATGCAGTTAAATAACTCACTCTGCAGCTGTGTGTGGGAGCACGCTGCAGTGTCAGTCTCGGAGTAACTCATTTTCCAGGCGCAGCGGCGTTGGGAAGGAGACTCCCTGGCACAGGGCTGACCTTGGATGGGGGAAGCAGCCAAGAGGCAGCGCCGTGCCAGGGGCTGCTTTGCCCACTGTTTGCCATCCGGGACCGATGGCCAATCCAGGCAAAACCTCCCCCCCCCCCCAAAGCATACTGTGACCTGAGGCAGAGCCAAGCATCGTGACCCTGGCTCCCTGCGATGGCCCTGTCTCGTGCGGCTCGTTCCTCTCGCCTTTGGCTCCACGGCTGCCTCCCGAGCCGGAAGTTGCAGCAGGAGGGAGCTGCTGTCCCCTGCAGTCTGTGCCCATTGCGGGGCACTTTGGATATTTCCCAAGGACAAAGGGGGTTGCATCACGGTGGAGGGTACCCCCTTCCACCACCTGGCAAGCCTGATTTGCATGAGACATGGGCTGGAAACAACAGCGTCTCTCTGGGCAATGGGCATCACTGATAAGGCAAAACTTCCCTTGATGTTCAGCAGCTTGAAACACTCTCATTGGCCTCAGTGGCATGTCTTCTGTAGACCAGGGCATGGGCAAGCTGCCCATGCACTCTGGTGTTTCCAAGCAGGTTGGACATGCCCTTCGGGGTGCTGCTCCCCCACCTCGGGGACTGTGCACCTCTGCCATTTACGCACAGATTGCCCCAAGAACCTGACATTGCCATGGGGTTTACCTGTCATTTGTACACCAGCTTTCCTGGCCACAAGATCCGCTGTATTCCCACAGGCAAAACGTCTGATTTTTGAGACCGTTCAAAAGTTTTGAGTCGCTCAGAAACTTCTGTCAGCTCCTGCTGCTCAGCCCTGGTTTTCATGTCTTTTTCCGAGCCTGAGCCTCCAGCATAAAAGCTTATTGTATTGCCACAAAGCAAGAACAGAATTTATTAGTATTTTTATTATTTTGCCAGCACAAAGTGACTGCTGTGAAAGCCCATCATGCTAAATTCCTCTGGGATGCGATGGCCTGAACCTGATCAAAGACGTTAGTGAAGCAGAGCGGTGAGCAAGCGCTTCCAGCCAGTGCACGTGTGCCAGGAGTGCTGTCATCCCTGAGGACCGATGTGGAGGAGAACAAGAGGTGCCCGGCAGTGTCCTGACAGCAGCCAGAACATGCTTGTTACTATGGAAAAGAGACTGTGTTTTTTAAATGCCGTACCTAAAAGCTTTGCAAGGTCAGAAGTTCTCCAGCATAATAAGCACATTTTCCTGAGGTGTGAAAGTATGGGATTTGCTAACCCATAGCATTTTTGCCGATTGAACTGGTTAGTAAACAAGAACTTCCCTGCAGGTCCATGGTACCTCACTTTCCAAGAAGGAAAAATAAATCAGAGGTCAAAAAGGATCTCCGGCCTGAGCAACTGCATAAGCCAGTAAGTTTTACTTCACAAGTCTCTAACGTGTCAGGACCTTAAGCCTCTGCAGAAAAATTTATACTGTTTGTCCAAAATGGTGAAGAGAAGCTTGACTGAACTTGTAGAGCGTATGTTGCAATGTGAAGACTATTGCTCTCTAAACTGAAAGCAATGTCAGTCCTGTTTTCTAGTACTGCGTGCAGATTTTCATTACGCTACACTAAAATCTCACATCCTTCTAATAGATAAATCAGAAAAAGCTATGGGTGGAATAATTTTGGTCTAATTCCCCTAAGGGAAGAAACTTGGAGGAAAAGGGCAACAGTTTCTTCACCCTCGGTCATGGCAAGAGGAAGGGTTAACTGAGCTCTCCAGAGACACCTTGTGAGGCTGCCGGTGTGAGAAAGCAGAAAGCAATACTCACTGCTCCCAGAAGAAAGCCTGAAGTCCATTCCTGGCAGATGCACCAGTCGAGTCTAGAAAGCAGAGCAATCAGGGTATAAATAATGCTGAAAGCTGGGACAGAAACAGCTACTGAGCGGCAGTGGTAGCTAATGCCATCCCATTCATATGCTAAGCGCTGGATGCTGTAGAAATCCAGGACAGCTGCTTTCTACTTTAAGAGGAAAAGGAAGCTTCTGAATTATCAATACGGATAGGTTGAGACTGGATAGTCTATGCGACTGAGAGTTAATCCCATTAAAGGGAATGGCTAGGAAGCCGTGATGAAGCATCACAAGTACCAAAATAGCAAGTGGGCACAAACCCCTGGGTCTGGATGAGAGCGGGGTGCCCTGCACAAGCTCTCCTGGTCCTCTGGCCCCCTCAAGCCCAGCCGGCAAGAGCTGGCGAGCAGCGGGGACAGCCTGCTGCCAGGTCCCCATCTGCCGACGCTGGGCCCTGCCTCTCTGCCTGCAGGGCTTACCAGGCAGAGAGGAAAACGTGCAAAGAGCTAGGGAACATGGAGAGGGGGAAAATGCACGAGAGTTAAAGAGAGTTTTCTTGATCGCAATATTTTTCTCATTCAGACATCACTTGCTAACACCGTAACTGGTGTCCCTGACAGGCGGGGCGAGCGCTGAGACAAGAGGGAGATGCAAAAGCATTGGTTCAGAGCGATGTGATGAGGAGGGAAAGGGCAGAAGCAGAAAAGCAGATAAGGGAACATGTACGCCATGAGAGGCGGTGGGGGAAAATGGGGAAATGGATTACAGAAGAGAAATGTGGTTCAGCTTGGTGAATAAGGAAGGAGGCAGGACAAGAAGGAGCTGTAAAGATGGCAGAACCATAGGCACTTCAAGTGCTGCCTCATCCTTGCAGCTGGCTGGACCGGGTACTTTCTCCTGCTCTGAACAAGTGGATGCTTTAGCTTTTAAAATGCTACGCGTAGAGAATACGTAGACCTGGGGTGGAATCAGAAGGGCTAGTCTCCCTCCCTGCAAAAAGCCAGGGTCAGCCCTCAAGTACCCATCAGGCTCAACTTGCTCCTACAGAGCCCGCAGACCATGCTGCTGAGCAGTTAATGGTCTTTGAGCACCATCTTATTTTTGTATCCTGGCTCTTAACAAGTAGCAAGAACAACGCAGTAGCAAAGCGCAGCATGTTTATTTCCCCAACCCCATTCTTGCTCCCTTGCTCATCGTACACATCTACATCAAACAATTTTGCACAAGGACGAAGGAGCTGTGTGAAACGGAGAGGAGGGCAGGGACTCGGCAGCCCGCCGGCGGCTCTCCTCCGTGCAGCCCCCACTACCTCTTTTGCTTTAATGCCCGCACAGCGGGTAGGGACAATATATGCTCAATTATTTCACATGCTTTTCTCTGCAAGTTACCCTCTCGTGGCGCGCGATGAAAAGCAATTCTGCAAAAGCACTGAGGGCTTGCTCCCATTTTGCGGCGCCTAACACACTGCCTGGGGGCAGCACGCCTTGCACATACGTGTGTAAGTTTGTCAGGCTGTGCAGCTCCGGTGACCTCCGAGGAGCGAAGAAGAGGCTGGAGTCACCCCGCTGACACCGCCGTGATTGTTGATTTTGACATGGTCGTCCAGGGAGTAGCGAGGGACGGGGTCCCGGCACACCAGTCGCTGTGCAGGCACGAGGTGGGAAGAGGGTTTACTTTGTCACATGAGTACCCTGCGCAGGCACAGGAACACTGGGAGTGACAAACGGGATGCTCATTGCAGACAGGCTTTCTGGCGGTAGGAAGGACTTGGTTAGAAATGGATTGGCTTCATGAAAACTGAAGGAAAAGATGGAGATAAAGCCTGGAGGTGATGAGGCAGCGAGAGACTTGCATTCAGCAGTGGTAAAAGCGGTGCTTGGCGATGAAACGAGGGGGTTTTTTTTGTGTATGTGTGTAAATTCGGCTGTAATTCAGCAGAGGAGCTCATTTGGTTTGTTTCTAGGTAAGAATATGTATAAATCCCTGCCAGAAGCAATGGCCAGCCCAGCTGCTCCGCTGTTGAGAGGACAGAAGATTTGTGGGGCTCTCCTGCCCTCTTGCCACCTTCCAGTCCTGCAACCACCCTCTACAGAGGGGGAGGTGCTTGCTTGGAGAGGCTGGGAAGCTGGGACACCCAGCTCCAACACACCTTCCCGTTTCCCAGGCTTTCTTCCCTCTGTTTTTTCCCACGCAGCTAGAGCAGACAGGAGCTCAGGTGCTCTTGTAGCCTGTTTGCCTCCTTTTTGGGACTTTCGACTCAAAAAAGACTGTCCCAATCCCAGGGCACAGGACTTGTCTATGGAGAGGTGGTAAATCACCCATCCCAGGAAATATTCAAGGTCAAGTTGGACGGGGCTCTGGGCACCCTGATCTAGTTGAAAATGTCCCTGCTTATTGCAGGGGAGTTGGAGAAGATGACCTTTAAACGTCTCTTCCAACCCAAACTATTCTATGATTCTATGATTTACTATGCCTTTTTTTAAAAAAAAAAATAATAGTATGTTGCTCTGGTGTTATTGCATGATGCAGAGCCTTGGAGCCAAAAGGGCACATAAAGAAATGTGTGTTAGGAGTGGCTGGGGGTGATGGGGCAGGTGTGGGCAATTTTTCACAGGTGAAAGGCAAACATTCCCTCCTCAACATGCAATTTGCTGCAGTGCGGAGGGCCAGCACAAAACTTACACATCATGTCAGGCTCACTTTAAAGGTCATTTATTGCGGAAATAGTCCTTGTGCTGGTTTCTGAACAGGGATGAATATTAGTCTCAGTGCAGAGCATTGCTCGCAGGAGGCCCAGCTTAGAAAAATTAAACATTGGTTTTTTTACGAGCCTCCTCAGCACAATTCTTTTCACTCCCCTCATAAGAATTATTTATACAGACTTATTTTAAGTAAGAGAAATTTCATTCTCCCCGTCTTCCCTCTCCCTCCTTCCTCAACACTGTTTCTTCAGAGTTTGCCAATATTAAAAAAGGATTAAGTGTTTGAAAGCCTTACTAGAACTCTCCACTCAGACAGCCATCTTCTCTTTGCTGGCTGAAGAGCACAGGACATCATAGAAGACTTTGCCCCAATGCCATCTGATTTCTGGAGGCAGCCTTAAAAAAATCGTTCTGCTTCTGACATATGGCAAAAGCTCCTGTTAAGTGCTTTATCGCATCTTGTTTTCCTGGATACTATCCCTCCCTTCCTCCCTCTCTCATTTGTGATTCTCCTCACTCTGCTAGCAGCAAGTGCTTCTCCAGGCTTACCCCTCCAAAACGTTTTTATTCTTGTGGTCTTTTGGGAGGGGAAGAAAACCATGAGGGTAAGAAGGACACCGCTGGGGACTAAAACCTTTGCATAAGTAAGTATTAATTAAAATAGGGCAGATGATCACCTTGTCTCATGTAAAACCGTAAAGCTTTCCCCTGAACAGTATTCCAAGACTAAAGGGATGCTAAAAACTCAAGTCTTCAAAGGAGGTCTCCCCGTGAATGTCCATGAATCCTGGCTACCTAATTCCTTAGGCCCTCTGACGATCTCGGCTTACGTTCTTCACTACTGTCTACAGGCAACTGTTAACCAGAGCTTTGCAAGAGCGAGGGAAGTGCGGGGACTGCAATAACTCGATGAGTGACGGAAGCGCGCATTATGCAAACAGCCTCAGCTCGCTCACAGCCTTAGGCATCGCCATCTGTGTCTGCTAGGCAAGAGGACGCCAGACAGAGCACTGGCGTTGTCTCTCGCCTATTGAAAAACTGACAAGATCTTTAATTATGAAAGAAGTAACAAGAAGCCGCTTGGGCTATGACTCACATGGGACCCTTCGTAGAAAGAAAATAAATGTATTTGTTAATGAATTATTCCTAAAGAGGAAACAAACCAAAGGATTCCTGGACGGTTATTTTCCAGAAGTTAACTCAGACCTAATTAGTTGCATAATTAGTTGCCTAACTAGTTAACTGTTAGTGACCTTTTTTAACTTGCGGTGACAAATGCACGGGTGCATGTTTCACACGAGAGGTCCCACAGTGCTTTACAGACTGCAGTTCCGACATGGCCCCACGGCTGGGACACAGCTTAGCGATGGTGACGCTGCCCCGCAATACTACATGATACATGGAGGTTTACCTGCAGCAAGGTAGAGAGAGAGGCCAAATTGTAATTACATATATTGTGATTTTGCTGCCCTTCAAGTGCCATTCAAGGTCTTTGAGCAATGACGAGACTGTTCTGAACACAGGTCTCCTGCTTCCTCCCCAATTTCACATGATTTCACAGATGGCCCTCCCCATGGACAAAAGAAGATGTCTCCTGCTGGCACTGATGAACATCAAAACAGGACTAGCACCTACAATCAGGGCAGTCAAAATGGGAGGTCACTTTTGAGGAGCTGAGAATGATGATGCTCGCCTCGTTAACACAGGTGCACATGGGACAGCAAAACCAAGACCAAAGACAGTACTGGGCTGGTGCCCTCATTAATGGCATGCTGCAGGATGGGTGCTGAATCTGAACGCTAGTTACGATGGCGTTAAACGCATGGAAAAATTCTGTAGGCAGAGTGTTAACAGGAGGTAAACAACACCTATATGTGAAAAAATAGAATACTGACGCCTTGAAAGCTTTTCGGTGACTAATGAGTGTTTCAGTTGTGACTCTGGTGGAATCACACGAAAAGATGCCACCATCCATGGGAGGAAGGAAAACTGATACTAAAAGCGGTGGTGTGGGCAGCAGTGGTCGTTGAAGGAAGAAAGAACAAGCAGTCCAGGAGAAAGGTAATGTTGGGTACCAGGAGAAGCTGAAGTTGCTGGAAAAAATCCCTCAAAACTTGGTTAAGTCAGCATGGTGAAAACACAGTGACATGGATATGCCACCTCTAGGAAAAAAGTCTAGTTCAACTCAATTTTTGCCTAGTCCAAGCAAGTTAGCTCTGCTGAGAAACAGTGTAGTAGCACAGGCAAAGCTTTGAGCAAAACCGCTGTTTCTGGTGCCCTTGCTAACTCGGTATTTTGGCACAGCCTCATGCCATATAGACGTACGCAGAGACATCACAGTAGAGTGAATCCTGTCTTAATGCAGACCTTGGCGTAGGAATGGGAAAAAAAAAAAAAAAAAAGGCTTTGGGCTTTTCCTTGATGTGGGTGCAGGCAGTTCCTGGAGCATGTGGGGATTGTTCAAAAGCTGCCCTAATTTGACTGTACTTTTCCAGCTTTTGATGGCCCTGCTTTCTTCAGACTGTGTTTCCTCTCTGCTCCTTCCTCAGCCTTCCCCCAAGGCACTCGGGGATGCCTCATGCTACCAAGACATCTGTGGGACAAGGCAAAGCTGCAGCTGGCACTGAGGGGAAGGAAAACTCCGAATTGCCTATGTAAAAATAAGATTTTTTTCCCCAACAAAGTCCAGGGAATGTGCAGAAGGCAGGGAGAGGGATCTGTGCTTTTCACCCTGATTTACTGGAGTCAGCTGGCTCAAACAGTGACTGTTTCCAAGGGGAATGTTTTAAGCCTGGGAAAGGGCCGGTTATCCTCACAAACAGTCACTCAAACAAATGGGAGATAGAAACTGGAAGGCAGCGTAAGAAGACATGTCCATCCCAACATATAGAGAACAATGAGCAGAGTTATGATCTTCCCACTGCTGATTCATGAAGAAATATTTCTAAGGACAGGGAATCTACTCATACATGGCTACAGGTAAAAGTGGAGCACTTCTAAGCACAGGCAGCATGAACCATCAGCATAGAAAGGACTGAGACAGGGTAAAGCTGAGGCAATGAAGAGGCAAGAGTACAGACGTCCAAGGGACACATGTCTGTCCATACAGCACAGGCATGAAAAGAAGAAGAAACTGGGAGCGTTTAAAAGTAATTAGGCATTTGTAGCTCACAAGCAATACAAAGAATTGCAATGGTGATGATGATGCAGTGTGGAGCCTGGACGGCCCCTAAAGGAGCTGCTATCCCTTTTTCCAGAGGCAGCATGTACATACTATTTATATCAATCTTTCATTTGTTTTTGGTTTTGTTTTTGTGGTTTTGTTTGTTTGTTTGTTTGTTTGTTTGTTTGTTTTTAACACAGTTCTTTTAACAATAAAATAAAAACCCTTGACTTGAACTTCCTTTTAACTTTATCTCTTGATCGGATTTTCCCATGCAAATTTCTATTGCTTGTTCCCTGGGAAAAAGCCTTGCTTCTATCCCTTGTTCTCTTCAGCCAAAACGGCACCTTTAATGCAGAATTTTAACACTGGATATTCAGATGACTCAACAAAAAAGCCCATATTGCTCCATTCCGCCCTGCAATCTTCCACCCACTCATAAATACAGCTCATGCCCACCTGTACACTGCTCTTATTGTGATGTCACTAATTTTTCCTGTTCTTTTTTGGTGTGGGTACAACTTGCCGTGGGTGTCCAGGTTGGGGTAACAAAGATCCAGGTAACACATGGCAAAGTCTGCATGAGACAGAAAAATGAAAAACCAATATTTTAGTTACAACAAGGTTAAGTGAAGCATTCATCTGATGTGTTGGACCTGGAAGCATAATTTTGCCTCACCCAGCATCATTCCTCTTGGAAAACCAATGCTTTACAAAAGGTTTTCAATGGACTTTGGAGGGGGGAGGTGGGGAGCAAAAGGTCCTCTGCAGTTTCTTAATGCTTGAAATCCATTCCTGAGTACTTTCATCCCTAATTAAAGGTCACCTACTGGTTCGAGAACAACTGTTAATGAAGAGTTTAATTATCCAGATGACAGCTATAAAATCCTTCTCCTGTGCTTGAATATTTTAAAGCAATAAGGCCCAGATTTTCAAATATGTGCTTGCAACCAAGTACTTTTAGACCAAAAACTCACTCTGAAAATGAGTGTGTATGTGCACTTCACATTTGCATACGCAATGGGAGATTACACATGTCCATATTAAAGATGCAAATCTGTGAGGAGGCTTGTATGTGCTTACTTGACCGTTTGAACCAGCCCCACCTTTCTTTTCTGTTCTTTCATTCAGAGAGGGGGTGGGATGGTTAAATTATTCCTCGAGGATAAATCATTTCGCATTATTAACTCTTCTTAACAACAAAGCTGCATAATTTAAATGTAAGATTATCTGCTGTGTTCTCAGTGGAATGATTAGGAGGGAATCTACAGGAAAGAAATGTGGTCAAATGATTTGAAGACTTGCTAAATGGGATGCAAAGCCTCATCTTGCATTCTTAACAAGCTCAAACGTAGACCTGCCTTCTAATGAGCGAACCCTGCTTGGCATATCTGTGCAACCCCCAGAGCAATATTGTAAAGAAAATGTCTCATGGTTCATTTTCTCTACTGAGTCAGTTTTTTTGCTTTTATCGATGCTTTTGACCAGCTGCCCCCATTACCTTTAGCTGTGGTGGCAATTTTCATGATGTGGCCTTTGGTCCACCAAGCCGAACTGGCCCCATTGCTCCCTTCCCATCACAACACCAGGTATGTGTTTGTTTCTTGGGGAGGTCAGGTATGGGTTCCCCACAAGGTGCATGCCTGAAGCGGTGATGCTTCTATCAGGCAGATGAAGAAGTTGTCTATTGCATCCTCAAAGGCAACAAATTCACTGCCAGCACAATCTCCTTATGTCACTCTGATGATGGCACCATAAGGGCAAAGATGGCCATAACTCTTTAACTGGGCATTTTCTGAGGCTTGGTGGAGACTGAAATGCAAGGACTACATAAGGGTAGTGAGGAAAACCAGAAGGTATTACAATATTGTCAACAGTTAGATGGTCTTCGGAGTGAGCTAGCAATAGGTTTCAAGTTAGGACAACTCCAAGGCTTTTTCTGTGTGTCGAAGCTAGGCTTTGACTCGGTTTCCTTGTTGCCTGTCTCTCCTACACACATCTGCACACACAAATACACACTTATTTGTCTGAACAGAAGACTCAACAAAACAGAGCTTCCAAGCCCTGCATGTAAAAAAGAGGGAAAGAAAATTAGAGTGTGTCATATGAGAAGAGCCATTTATATATATTAAAAAGGAGAAAAATTCCTATCAAAGTTCTGTCAGTGGTTTATATATATATTTATATTTCATAAGAAATGTGAATTAATAGAAGAGATGATTGGTTAAATCAAAGACAGGTCAGTGATGCTAAGTTATCTGTTTAAGAGGTTTCAAGCATACCTTTCTGTGCCTTGCTAACTCTCCAGGGGGCTCCAGGAGGGTTTTCTTTGCAGAGGCTCTCATCAGTCGAGTTTCATTCATAGGTCACAGTGACCCGACTGTGGAGGCTGTGCCGCATAAATGGAGCTCTCCAGATAAGCAGTAACATTTATTGCATACTTTGTCAGCCTATCTCTGGCCGTACACTTGTTCTCAAGGCACGCTGTTTTGATATTGGTTTTTTTATTAAAATAGATTTCAGAAAGGGAAATGTAAAATAGTTTAAATATTACACACGTAAACATGTTGTTCAGTGCTGAGAAAATCCACACCAGACACCAGCAGGATTTTTTTACATTACAACTAGGAATAAAATGTATCTTGAGGTTTTTTTTCTTATACTGCTTTCTTCAAAGAAAAAACACTACTTTAAAAATTACTATAAATGGACCAAAGTCCCACAAAGGGAAAGATACAGGTCCTACAATGCCCCTCACGACTTGGAAGATGCTTAAAATTAAAATCCAAAGAACAGTGAAAGCCAAGGAGATCTGAGGACTACAAGAAGGAGGTTTTTGTCTTGGCAACCACATAGTCAGCCTCCTAGCTTTGGAGCTGCTGCCAGAGCCTGAGCTGCCACCAGAGCTCCTGCTCAGCAGGTGTGGGCAGGATGACATGTGCCTCAAGCATTTCTGTGCTGTCCTCCTGCTAGGGACGAGGCAAGGTGTTTGGTTATGCAGGCTCTATTTGCTCTTCGACTATCATCCATCCCTTGCCTCCTCTGCAGGAAGAACCGTGGGCTTGATGGTTTCATCCCTAGGATCCTAGTCTGACTGGCTACAAGACATAACCCCGCAAGGTCTCTCTTCAGGGGTGTTTATTTGTAAAGCATGTTGAACTGGGTCCGGATTCTGCAAATGTCCGGACAATGGTTTTGCATGAATTAGGTAAGTTACACCAAACTCATGTGCCTGGCGTAGCTGTGAGAGGATTTACAAGACTGGCTTCTAGACTGTCTGTGCTTTCCTGAACTGCCAGGTCTCATCCTATTGCCTTTGCAAATGGTCAGGCCCAGGCAAAAAAGTGTGACGCACTACAAGAATTTGCCCTATTTATCAAGAAAAATGGGCTACTATTTGCCAAAGAACATCCCTCATTTTTGGCCCAAGAATAGATTTGGGAGCTTTTTTTTAATGCAACTAAAATAGTTGTAATTTTGGAACACTTCCACTGGAATGGGTTTTAATGGCTGCACACCAGTACACTGTATATGACATAAAGCGTTTGTGAAGAAATTATTCCTCTGAGTAGTCAGAAGAGCTTCCCAGAGATGAACTGTCTTTCCGGTTTTGCTCTTTCATTCTTCCTTCTCCTGTGTTACTTGTGTTGAGTAATAAACTTCCACCTCCCTCCCCCAAATACACACTATCTTTGATCTCCCCTGTTTTATGCACTAGGGAGCTGATACTTCCTTCCCTGGCTAGGACTGAATGAATAATCATCTCCTGTAGTTATTCACATCAGGTTCAGATGCTGAAATGTGAAGCTGATGACAGGAGAAATTACAGATAGAAGCATCAAGAATTGCTGCTGAAATTTCCGGAGTTGTAGGCAGGAAATACTCAAAGCTCATCATATTTAACCATGAAGACTCCAAAGATTTATAATCTCACGGGTCGAAACTGAGTTGTTTGTAAGGTGGGAATGAAGCCCAGACTCCTGTCCTGGTGTTTTCTTTGTGCCCACACACCCACACATAGATACACAATCACCATGAGAAAACCATACCCAACCCTAAATCTTTGGTGTGATTTGGAATTATTAACCCTCAAAAAAGTTTGACTTTCAAATTACGTAAAAAGTCTGTATGTTCATGGAAATGTTATTCAAAAACACTGGAAAATCAGGAAAACTTAAGAGCTTTTTTTTTTTCCTTTTTTGTTATTTTAACATATGCGGTGTATAGTTTCTTTCAGGTCTTTCAATCTGGACCATCATCCGATAATGTGCGCATGCAGGATTTTTTTTAGAAGGGAAGGGCGAAAAGAACTTTTGGGATTTCACAAAACCATATCTGGAACCATAGTCCTTTACATAGCCCAGACCGTGTAATGCACTAACACTGCTGTATGGCAAACCTGCCTCAGGTGCCATGTTAGAGCAGCCCATTGGCCCATCTCGCTATACCCAAGAGGCCCAGCCACACAAAAGTGATTTCAACCCAACTTTGTGAAACCAACATGAGAAAACATCCCTCTTACTATGACAGATTTCTCCAGCTCTCGTTTTTGCTCTTTCTCACCTTGAAAACAAACCCCAAACCGAACTCCTTGATTCAAACACAGATTCTCTTAGCCTGCCAATCTAGATCAACTCAAACCCTACCCAGAGTGACACTTGTGCAGGTCCACGCAGTGTGGAACAGCAAACATCAGCAGAGCTGGAGATGCCTCCTGCCCTTCTGCTGTGGTCAACAGAAATGGAAACAGCACAAGCTATTTTCATTTCCACTCAGTCTGTGCTGAAGGAGGGCATTAAGTTGGCCTTCTGTCTCCTGTAATCCCAGGAGATATGATTAATGAAAAGAGCTAATTGTCTGTCATTGTTATAACACACTTCACAGGCAAAAAAAATTAATTCTACATATTTTTTTCTTTCAACCACTATTTAATTCTCAATAAGCAGCTAACATTTTCCTAGAACGAAGGCAATCTCTGTCTGTATGGTGGGAGATACCAGTTTGTAATCTCATTTATTTCTTGAGACAATTCTACAAGAACACTTTGGCACATACTAAAGTTTTGTCCTTTGTCCTTAAAGAACTGATGAAGATGATGTGTCACCTCTGATGGTTGTTCATTGAATAAAAATAGCAAAGTGGAAATAATTTTTTTTTTTCTCAGAAAAAGTAACTTTACATGCTATGCTGAAGTCATTATTCAAATTCACAGTTGAAAGCGATTATCACACTGCCTCAGACACCAATTCATGTTTCAGTTCAAGTGATTCAGAGGAACCGATGAATAAATAGTCCCATCACTGTTTTTTGATGCAGGAGGGCAATGTCCATTTCTTGTGTGGAAATTATGAGCGGATGAGGAGGTCTCTGTTCTGTAGATTTGGGCTTGCATTTCGCAGCAACCAAACTTGCTCAACAGAATGAAGAAATCCCTGCGGAAAGTCTTTGTGAAAATGGCATAGAGGAAAGGGTTAGCACAGGAATTGATGGGGTAAAACAAAACCAGAAGGATCTTGGATTTGGACACTGTGATGAGAGGAACCTTGAGTGAGGCTGATATTGCAAAAAAAGATATTGGTGCCATGCAGAGGAAGTCTGTGAAGATCAGTATGGCCATGCGCTTAGCAATCTTGGTGTCACTGTTTGAAGAGACGACGTTAGGGTTTCGCACAGTAAAGTAGATGCAGATGTAGCAGACACATATAATCACAAACGCAAGTACATTCAACACTAAAAGAAATATAACATAAGCCTGAGAAAACGGTGTTTCTATATCCATGGGCAAACAGATGCTGACCTTCATGTAGCTGCTGATTCCAAATATGGGAAGAAGCGCCACTGTGAAAGCAAACAACCAGCCAAAAATCATTATAATCACAGCATGACGAAAACGAACCTTGCGGTCCAGTTGCATGGCATAGGTGATGGTATGCCACCTTTCCAGAGTTATCACAGTCAGTGTGTAGACTGAGAGTTCACTTGCAAACACTGTGAAAAATCCTGCAGCGTTGCATCCCGCCCCAGTTTGCCAGTCTATGGCATAGTTGTAATACTGGCTTTTGGTCTGGATATCTACAGATGCAATAAACAACAGATAGATACCTATGCAGAGGTCTGCAAATGCCAGATTGCACATTAGAAAGCGAGGTACGGTGAGTTTGTATTGACTGCTTATTAAAATAACGAGGACAACAATGTTCCCAGTGATAGCTAAAATGTTGATAAACCATATCAAGACTCTCAGAATGTTGTATCCCATGATATCTTCACATGGATTGAACGCATCAGGTTTAGGCGAGCAAGCTACATTAACCACTTCATTACATAAACCATAGTCAAATTCATTCTCTGCTGGGTCGAATCCTATGCCGTAGTTGGAAACATAATCTTCAGCTGCAGATCGTCTATGTATCTTATCGCCAGGCTGCTCATCAAGTTCTTGCTTGGCCTGAGATATGCTACATATCGGATGTAATTCGGTGCTGAAATTGTAAAAAGAGTAGAGTTGGAAACTGAGAGACACAGTACGAGGCATACAACAAACACGAAATCATCCAGTTTCCATTAACAGCTCAGTTTTTCTGGTTTCTTGATTACACAGACTACTCTGGAGCTTGAAATTAATAGTCTGGCTGGTCCCTATTTATAAAATATTACATGAAAGCGTAAATGATTTGGAAACATCATAAAATGTAAGGGAAGGGAAGGCCTGATGTCAGCCTTACTAACACTCATGATGCAGTTATCCACCTGGATAACACATTCTGTAAGAATCCTCCCTTATTTCAACAGAATTTCTCACATAACCTGTCATTGATACGCTGATTCTCGCAAGGGGGAAATACATGATGATGAATTCTGATGTAAGACTGAACGTTGAAGAATGAGTCAATTCAGCTCTGCCCACAAGGAGTCTACATAATCACAATAATGCTACTATTCCTTAGTATTACTCTTGAATGCCCTTTTTCCTACAGTTTTTGGCAGTGTGCCATATTCAATCTTTTAACTCCTTCAGGCACAGAACAATTCCAGTTTGCACCATTCATTTTAAGTATCTCATACCGTATTGGTAACTGGCCAGTAACACAAATAAATAGCTTAAGTCAGTTAATGCAGGCTCCCAGATAATCTCTAGAAGCCAGATACCAACACAAATACAAACACAAGACATGGTAGAATACTTTGCTTAAAAATTGTTTTTCAAAGAAAATGGATTAGAAACCAAGCAAAATGAAGCCAAGCCAAGTCGGACCAAACTATACCATACCAAACCGAACCACACCACACCGACATTTCTATAGAAACAGTAGCTGCTTTTGTTTCTGTTAGAAAGTCTTTTTTTAAATATTTGAAAATTTTCAGTAGCAAAGGTAAATAAAGGAAAAGAATTTCAAGAAAAAATGCCTTTGAAGGTAAAACTAGTATTTTTGAATAGTTTTGTGTTTGGCTTTGTTTCCTAGAGCGCTAACTCTATATGGCCTTGTCCATCCCTAGACCAACAAAAGAAACAAATGTTTTGGTTGAGATGATAGAAAGATGATCAGCTCCATCAAGCTAAGAAATATCAAGGCATATCAACAGGAAATAAAGGCTCAGACTTCAACAACTGCTTCTCGTAGGCTGTCTTTGAAGTTTGCTGTCCCAGGAAGTTGCATCCATAGCTTTGCATAAAATGGATCCAGACCTAATCTGAGTTAGGGAATAAAACAGCTGGCAATGTGCTGCAAAACCAACACAGTTCAGCTCTGCCTTTCATCTACAGCCTAGACAGCAATTTAGGTGTATAATTTCTAGGACAGGACGCCAGATTATCTTCCACCCTGACTTGCAGTACAGTTGAGAGAAAAGCTTTCTAGGCAAGTTAGGTTGAAATTTTTAAACAATTGGTAGCAGCTTAAAAGGGAGAATTCTTTTTTGTAACCTAATTTTACCCTTGGACTTTGTGCACTCCCATCTTCCAAAAACCGAGTTTAAAAGGTCTGCAAGAAAGGGAAATTAATGAATGCCCAGCACCAGAAGGTGAGGGACTTTTCCTATGAGGTCCTGAACATCCTCTACTATTATCGATATTTTTTATCTTGCCTGTCAACTGAGGCAGAAAACTGATTTTCTGTGAGGTCAAATATGCACTATGAAGGTCACAATAGCAATAACAAGGCATTACATTTTGATCCTCTGTGTTCTGCTCACATAAGGATGAGTGAGGGGTCCAGTGTATTGATCAATATATCAACAATTCTCTAGCTGAAAGGGAATATATGCTTCCAAGGAGCAATAATGGGAGAGAAAGTCCCTCAGTTTTGAGTGCAACAGGCGCTCAAGGGCACTGAAAGCTACTGCAATTGGTGGTTCTTTGTAAATGAACCAAGGGAAATGTTTTTACCCAATCATTACTCAGCTATCAGTTAAAAATAAACCTTTTCCCAAATTATGGACACATTGCCTGGAGCTAAATCTATCCCCTGATAAGACTGCTATTGAAGGCCAATTAAATATTTGGAATTATTCCAATTTATTAATTCTTGAATTATTTTACAGCCAGCAGTCCCAAATAAAACAAGGACCCCATGGAGTTATAGCTCCTCTGTTTGCTCTAAGGATGGGTGGTGAGGTGTCTCCCAGGTGGTCACCTGTACCGTGAGCAGGTATGGTGGGCAGTTGCAAGCTCCTGAGGGAAAGAAGAGCCATCCTCTGATACTGACTGCTTACCGGTCCTTTGCCCTGGGATGTTTGCCCTTTGGGCTGCACAGTGCATTCAGAGGAACATATTAAAATGGTTTTGGGCAAGGGACGAGTCCTTGCTTCCTTTTGAGAGTTGGTATTGTAGGTATCATAACACAGTTCATTTATTCAGTCTCTTTGTAACCTTCTGTTACTGTTTAACATTGCTTTGCTCAAGTAAACCCTCTAAAAAACAAACTAGAGAAAGAACAACTTAAAGAATAACATTAAAATTGGCAGAGTGCTCTGACAAAAATAAAGAAAAATTACTACCTTTGTACAAGTGGTTATTTTATGTGCTTCGTCTGGATCTGGTGATGGCAGGATCTTGTACGCTGAGAAACATGCTCAGCAGAATAAAAAGTCCCAACCTAGGTTCTGTATTAAGCCCTATCTCAAACCAATCATCCTCACTGAAAAGTGACATCAAGTGAGTTGTGAGCAACTGATATTATGTTCTCATGAGACTAGGCCCAAACACGACTCCTGATGCTGCCACATTTTTAAAAAAAGTAGTATTTCAAGTGACAGCTCCTCCAAAGAATAACGATCAAGTGTAAGGACAGAGTCATATCAATGTCATTCTCTTAGGCAGAAGGTGATCTTTATGTCAAAGAAAGCCAAAAGCTTGCTGAAGTTCATAATGGTCTATGTCAAGTTGAGTGGTTTAACATCCAGCCTTTGCCCCATCCACACTCAAGGATATTATTTTCCAGTCACAGGAAAACGTGAGGGGAGTTCAACATACTGCATTGGGCTTGTCCTAAGAAAGCAGTTTACCTTCTGTTAGGCCAGCATCACAATATTCCAGAGTGATAAATCTACAGATCAGTATTTATCATGTGATCCTGGAATGGGGGAAAAAAAAAAGCATCAAAATTGCCTATGTTTTAATTTGTGTCTCGGTCTGGCACAGCTGTGCTTGATGCGACATCCTCCAAAATTCAGAAAGCACTGCCGCTGTAACAGGTTTAAGCTTTCCGTTAGCACAACAGCCCCTGTTCGCTGGTGCAGATGGATTTGGGAGAGGTGATTGAGCATGATCCACTATGGCAACTTATTTTATCTCAGGTTCTCAAGTGCTACAAAAGTCTCAAAGAGGGGAAATCTAACATAAACGGGGCAGCCAGAAAGGGGCCACACAACCCTGTCTTAATTCCTTCCCAGATTTCCCAGATGAACACCAACTGCTGCTGTGATCCTTACAAATGCACTTCTGGGGTGACAAGGCATCCTTCTTATTCTCCCTGCACTACCTGGAGATGTTCCGAGACCCAGATGGCCATGGGATAAAGACTGTCTCCCGGGAAGGTGCACGGCAAGTCAGGTCACATCACGGTTCTCACCACCACCATACTGCCCGCTGCACTGAACCAAGCACAGCTCTCACTAAAGAAATAATACACGTTGTGTGATCAAGCACTGCAAACTATTAATAACTCTTAAACCAACTGAGCAGTCTTCAATGCACACGCAGCTTGTGCCAGCTGTCAAGAAAACTGCTTTGAAATGAAAGCAGCTACTGTTCGTGTGACTCATCTCTGCTTCAGCGTATGGTAATACCAAACTAAAATGCACCCGTGTTCTCTCCTCAAGCTGGAGAGACGATGTCAGTCGCCCACCTATTTCAGTACAAGACACGTGACCGTATGAAAGAAATTACCATTCTTAATTACACTTTAAAGCAGTTAACAGGAAGAGTTGATCTAAATAATTGGTTCTAATAATTTTGCATTTATGCTTAATTTTTTGTATAAGAGACATCTGGTAACTACTAAAGACATATATAAATAAATTCAGCTTTGTTCTGTTGACCAGTGATACAGTTCACATACACATTTATTCAAGTAATCATACATATCATGTATCATAAAGAAAAGTGTCTCCGACTTCCATACTATTTCTTGGCGTTGCATCACACCTGATACCATAGGGGACTGTGAAATTGTGACCAGACTTGCTCCAGAAGCAGCCCCGCCACCACGTGGTGCTCCAGCCCAGCTCGCTGGCCATCCGCACTTGGGTTATGTGAGCGCTGCACAGTGCTTTGGCATTTCTTTGCAAAATTGCCCTTGCTCAGGCTGTGGGAAGGGCTGTCAGTGTCCTCCTTGGGTTCTTACCTGCCGGGGCAGGGGCTTCTTAAAGTGGGGCTACACTGAGGTGAAAGCGACCGCTGTGGGCTTCAATTCCCTGGGGCAAGTGTGACATGGAAGTTATTTAAAGCCCAACTGAGGGGCTGCAAGCTTACCAAAAGGTCAGGGCCGCTTCCTCCTGTAGCTTTCCTTCAATAGTAACGCTTACTCTATTTTTGAAGAGTCCAGTTGTCTAATTTAAGGAGTGGATTCTGGGATTTTGGGTCTTGATTTGGCCCAAGCCAAGTATCTTCAAAAAATACGAATCATAGTGATATCAAGGTCCCTGCGCAGATACAAGCTAAACATGCTTCCTTTGGATTCTTCAGCAAATACCACTTTGCCACCAGTGCTGGAAGGACTAGACTCATTTCTACTTAGCAAGCTACCAAGCACTGCGCCTGCATAAGCCTCAAGAAGTGTGTGAAAATGTCTCCAGCTGATAAACTGTCCTAGCGAAAAGTTTAACATTTTGGATCAAAAATGGGCAATGGGGGAGGTATTCGGTCAGATACTTCCCTTATCACTGCAGTCTCCACCACCAGAGTTACACTCCTTACACAGATAGTCTTGCAAACACATGTAGGTGATATTTATTAGTTATCAGCACAAGCAAGATCAGTTTTCTTTCATTGTCTGGTGACAATAGAATGGTAAAAGCAAAAGAAATGGCTATTATAAGTATTAAAATAAAAGCTGCTAAGAGTTTATACTTTTCCTGCATGGTTTTACTTTGAAGTTTTAGGCAACTTCTGAAGACAATGTCTTGAATTATAACAATGATCCACAATTTTTTTTCTGCCATGGCAAATTCTAAGTCTTTGAGCACATCCAGAAAAGGAAGAACTTCGAACAGTAACAGGATTTTCCGTTGGTACCAGTTCCTCAGGTTTTCCAGTGGCACAAATTCAGGAGGTTCATTAACTATTTAACATGTACCTTTAAAGTCTATCTGAGTGGCTGAAAATACTCCATGAGAATAATTGATACCTGAAGTCTCAGTGCAACTTACTAATGGAAAATTAAAACAAGCATGGAAAATTAATTTGGGAGTCTAAAAGGACACTCATCTTCCCATTCCCCTCTGTTATTTGAGTAAAAAGGGTCTGTTCTGGGTTAACCATTTCAAAATCATGTCCAAAAACGTTGTGCATGTTGACTTAACAGATAATGTATCTGTGGCCCTTGGTTGGACAGTGTTCCAATAGCAGCGCGGCTTTCTGAGAGAAGTGCTTAAGATCACTCAGCGGTCCTGCTACCCTCCTGAACTGAGGCCAAGTATTGACCAGCTTCTCTGCAAACACAGTTTTCCTTCCAGCTACCTCCCGAAAATTTGGCAAACTTTTCCCGTTGAATGTCTTCAGCATGGTTCCGGGTTGATCCAGGACGGCAGGCCCCAATGAAAGATGGACCTATGACGGTGGGGGCTAGAGCTGCAGCTGGGGAAGATGCTGATGCTAACACAGCTATCCAAATGTATTACTCTCCTGTAACGGAGGGGCAGCGCACTGTGTAGCATGCATAAACCTGTATGTATGGTATATTTATTTATTTCTATCCATTTATGTACTTGCACTGGAGAGACCATTTATATCTGGATTTTTATAAAGTTTATTTAATTCACTATCAACTGCTGAGAAGCACCAAAAAGAAAAAAAAAAAAAAAAGAAGAAATCACTTACTTTTGTCTTTTCCAGTTTGTAAAGGCACAGCAATGGCTAGGATAGGTGAAGTTTGCCTCAATCAAAGATCTAAATTTGCTTAAATCAGGAAGCTTTTTTAAATTGTATGTAGACCTTGCTCTTAGCTTCTTAATGAGTTCTAATCCATGACTTGGCAGGAAACTGATTCTCGTCCTTGAAATATCCCTTTAAAAAAACATATGAAAATCTTGGTAAAGAGCAAATTTAGTTCTGCTTGGTAGTGGATACGTGTTTTAGACTGTCCTACTCATTTTCAGAGGAGTGACTGGAAAGAGATCAGCTGGAAGTCTACACTGAAAAGATCCAGCAATAAATTAGGTGTTCCTCCAGGAAATCTCAACTAATATCCATTGCAAACTACAATCATGGGATGGTTAGTCTGGTCTGAGAAAAAAGAAAAAAATCCCATAACCCTCTGGGTAAGAATTAGCAGGGACACAAACCATTAGTGCCATATGATTCTGGGTTTAGTAAATAGCCAGTAAATGCAACAATCATCCCGGAATACTGTTACAGGATAAAAAAGGCTGATGAAATCACAACAGAAGTTTGCTACGCGAACGTCACATCACGGGAAGGCTGCTGTGGAAAAGGCAATAAACACAAAGAGAAAAGCTCCCAGGGGGTACAGATGTGAGGAGAGGTTGGGGATATCAGGTTTTGCACCCATTAGGAAGAAAAAGAGATTAAAGAGAGACAGAGGTGACATGGTTCAAACCGTGAGGAACAAAAGTAACAAAATATTTCCAGAGGTTTAAAAAATAAGGGGAGCACAGGCTGAAGCAAAGAAAGGGGCGAGATTACAAGAGGTTAGGAGAGATGTATTTATGTAGAAGGCAATTACTGTGTGCGACAGGCTACCAAAGGCAGCGATGGAAGCAGCAGCTATGAACGTATTAAAGAGAGCAGCAGTGGGGCTTTTAAAAGGAAACAGTGCACAAACACTAAGTCTTGACTTGTGCCACGCAGGTGGGGAAAGGGAAGAAGGACCAAGGGTGCTCCATCTCCAGGCTAAGAGATACTTGGGAGCCCATCCCCATGGCTCCAGGGTGTAACAGCTGGGGCAAAACATCCTCATATTTCCCTCACTAAGGCACAAAATGTGTCTCCTCAGCTTGTGACAGCAGGCGAGCATACTCCGTTCTCTTTAAGAGCAACAGTAAAAATGAACCGCACAAAATCACCCTTTCCTCCCTTAGCCCCTGTGCTCTTACGGTCTGAGACTTATCCAGGATGCAGCGCTTGCTGAGGCTGCTCTGCTCTTTATTCTCCAACAAAAGAAAGGAATTTTCCCTAATCTTGGAATCAAACTGACAATATTTGTAATTTTCTCCATGCCCCCTCCAAGTTACAGTTTCCAATTCATCCATAAGAGTATGATGTCAAGACAACATGTTATTTATCTCTATTACCCAACACGCACAAATTGTTTTTATTATCGTATTAATGCAGTAGAGTGGTGCCATGTGAAGAGGAAACTAGGTTTTAGCAGCATGTAATAAAGTATAGCCAGTTGCTATGTACCATACGCACATTTGCACCTCTGTTCTCCGTTCTAAGAAACAAAATTAATACCAGGAAATGGCTCTGTTTGAACTCACGGACTTTAGCTTAGGGTGGCCAAGTCTAACAAATTCATAGGCAGATAATAGAGCAGTTAGTAAAATTGGTGGTGGGTAAAGATGGTCTTTGTGTCCATGCTGTGCCCACAGCCGAGGCTTTGCATCTGGGCTCTGAAGGAATGTGCCACCTTCAGCAAGTGGACCATAAACCGTGGCAGCAGAGGAGCAAACACAGACCCCACTCCGCCACCCTGACCTGGGGCCGTGACTTCTACTGGAAGGGGAAGACAGACCAGTGGAGTCAGGAATGCTTTGAGCTTCTGCAGGTCAGACTGAGAGAAGCCACGCTGTGTTTCTGAGGTTGTTCTGGGCCTGACCTGTTTCTCGCAGGAGCCAAAAGCAGCAGCAGATGAGAAATTTTAGGCTATTGATTGCTGACTTAAGAAACTTGAAGAGGTAATTAGGTTGCAATGAGCAACCTCAATTGTTTCATGGACTGACTCTTGCCCTTAGTATGCTGCCTAATGAAAACTGTCAGCTAGAGTATATGCTCATGACTCAACAACTGAACAGCAGTTTTCTGCCTAAATCTGGTGACAGCGTCACTCATGGCATCATTAAGAGTCTCTGAAATTTCACAAGGGCTCATAATTCTGAACAGGAGCATGGAAAATGTTTTCTTTGGCTTGTTAGCTAAAAATCTTTGCTGAGTCCAAACTGTTATTACACTGGGTGAAAATAACAAGTAAATACGAAGAGAAATATCACCTAGACTTAAAAATTGCTAAAATGTTACTGGATCTCTGGGCATCTCTAAATAATTCCATAAATATTAAATATTTTTCCGCGAAAAAATTTTCTTCTTCTTTTAAAATTTTTTCTTTTTATTCTCATTATTGCACATGAATAGAAGCAAGTTAGGGAAAGTGCTTTGCATACTCCTGCAGGATTTGTTGGTATGTCTGTTAGGGATAGGTATCGATACACCACTGACAAGCCCCGAACAGCAAACACAGACATTGTGCAGGTGGTTTAGTAACTTACTCCATGGAGTCACCATGCACAGACCCGAGTGCAGATGTTCTTTGGGATGTTGCTCTCTAGTTAGAGGCTTGATAAATTAAATAAGCATGATGAACAAGACCATAAAGTGGCAGTAGAAAATCAAACCAGAACGCATCAGTGACTGGAATACATATTCTTGTAATATTATTGCTTGGCTGCCAGTCATCAGCCTTGACAGCAGCCGGTGCAGGAACAGCAAAATGAACCTGACTTCTCTTTCAATCACTTCCCTTTCCCACTGGGAGTCTCTGTTGGATTAGCAAAAATACTGACCAACTGATGAAGTTTGAAAGGCACGTATAGAAATAGCAAGAAATGGCTGGTGGAGCAGAAATCGGAGAGGGGTAGGCTGGTTGGTGAAAACAATTTTCTCGGTGCTTGTGTCTGAACTGATTTCTGGCTGTGCTTCAGGGACTCAGCTGCTGAGCTGGGGTCTACTGGAGCTCTCCTGTAACCCCTTGTGTGGGTTTCCTGTTGAAGACAAATTACAAGGACAGGATTGACCACAGCCATATTTTGCTCTGCATGCAAGTCAGGATGCAGCCAGACAACTCCTAAAGACTTCAGTAAAAACTGGTGTAAGCCACTACAGCTCTGCGAACACCAGAAGATGATTAAACGAAACAATCTGGCTGAAAATTGAAGCTATGAAACTCCAAGTTAGAAATACAGTGTATTTCTGTATAGAAGGAATGTGTATAGGTGTGGGAGTAATTAGCCATTTGATTTACTTGCCTACTGTCAGCACTGAAATCCTTTAACTCAAAACTTGATGTCTTTCCAAAAGAGATATTCTAATTCAGCCAAGAGCTGTAAGCCTGAGAGAGGAATTGATTCGTGAAACTGTGTAGCCTGTACAAGGGCTAAGATGGTGCTTTCTGACATGACTGTTTGTGTTTGCATTTCTTTCACATTATTTTAATATGCTGAAATGTAAAATAGAAGTTGGCGTTAATTGACTGTACAACACTGATTCAGGAAAATCAAGAATTAAAACCTCCTGACATTCATTCTAATAAAACACTGCAGTCTGCAACACAGATTTGATTGCAACAACACTATTTGTCCCAGCAAAGATATGATTATTGGTCAGTCATTTCCACAAGTGAAAGCGCATTCCTGGTGTACACTACAGTGACGGATGAGCAAGAAGGCTCTTCTTTCACAATCTCAGTCAGGATGAAACGGTAATTTCCCATCCATAGAACACTAGATGTATTGGTAACGGAACAGAAAACTTCTTACACAAATAACTCACTGTTAGAAATTGAACTATCAAATGAATCTGAACTTCAACCAAATCATTTTGATAAACCTCCAGAATGTGATTGTATCAGCTACAGCTTGCAAAGAAAACACATTTACTTTTTGCTACAGGAAACAATGCTCTTCCAAAGAAACATCAATGATATTACCGCTGAAAAGATGCACTACTGGCAGTCTTCTCCAAAGAAGGAAGACACTTTGAGGGAGTGATGGAAGTGGAGCAGAATGCAGTAACCCATACCATAGGTCTTTATATCATAGGTGCACTGATCACCACAACATGGGAAAAAGGCCTTCAGAAGAGCTCTCATCTGAACTCAAGGTTAACCAGTCATATTTTCTTCCTCTTTTTTAGATTTCTAACCACTCTAACCTCTGTGCAAAATCTTCCAACAGCTCCAATGATCCCATTTCACCCTTTCTAAGTGACTCCCAGGCTCTCTGAACATCCAGGGTAGATGGGAAGAGAGAAAGGCTGTGATGAATTGGTGAGACAAAAAAAGACTTGCATGTGTCT
Organism: Burhinus oedicnemus; assembly: GCA_008921705.1. NCBI lineage: Eukaryota > Metazoa > Chordata > Aves > Charadriiformes > Burhinidae > Burhinus > Burhinus oedicnemus. The sequence continues at coordinate 756,041 of VFFE01007957.1, forward strand.
GTTGCCACTCTTATGTGTTATGGCCTGTGCTCAGAAACACAGGCTGTCGTGCACACTCACAAGCATTTTCCGACCCTGTGGCAAACCGTGGCTTGAGGTAATGGTGACTGAGATCCATGAGCATCCTACTGTTGAATTCTCTACTGCTGAGATCTCGTTTTCCAGCTTATCACCCACCAAAGACATCCTGCTGTAACTGCATGAGATATAGCTCATACCTGTCTCTACAGGGATGGGACATCCCAATCCCTACTCCTGTGGGGGATTTAGAATAAAGCTTCAGAGATGCAGGGGGAAAAAAGAAAAAAGCAGAACTACTTTCTTACAGACCTTAATCAACTGTGGAGAGGAATCTGGATCTAAAACCCTGGATCCAAATACTCCCAAAAACTTGAGGATAATGTGAAAACATGGATCTAGACTGAAATTTCAGTTACAGCTTCCAGTTTATATTCAGAACTACACCTCCAGTTTTGAACTCCAAGATTTGTGAGATGTTGAAATCCAGACTGGCATTCATATGTTCTCTGTTCCTTTCTAGGAAGTTAATAATGAGAAAAATAACATCTGAGTATTACTTACAAAACAACGGGCCCATTGGCTCCTTGGAAGACCTCATTTGGTAATTTTTCTAGGTTGTGATTATCACTTAGATTTCTGAAAAACACAACAATATTGATGCTAAAACAATCTGAGATTAAAAAAATAGCTTGCAGCAGTTACTACCTTCTAATGATTGCCTCTCAGAATAGTAAACAACAGAAACAGTTACAGCTCGTCCAGGTAGGTTCCATTAAATGCATGATTCTCAATTTCCCGAATCCCATTTTTATTCAGCCATCTGCAATAGAGAAAAAAACAACCCATAGTTGTGTTCTTATTCATAACTAAAATGTATGTAATTCTAATCAGTGAAAGGGATCTCAGACAAATAAAATTATTAAATGGATATTCAAACGGTGAAATTTCTATGAATACTAGCTGGTAAGATCTCAATAGTTTGAGGAAGGCTTTGGAGAGTATAGACGTGAATAGGGCAGATGAGCGCTACCATCAGAGATGATAGCTGGAGTAAGTTTCGGAGGCAAGGGCAGTGTTGATGGAGACGCTGACGCTGCTCACGGCTCCCCTGGAAAGGTTACAGCGGAGTCCGTGAGGCTGTTCCAGGTTAATTCCAGGAGGGGTGAGACTAGGATCTTTCCTGCTGGTGCCACTTAGTTTTACTTTTTTCCAGATGCTTTTGAAACACAGGTCCACAACTTAACCTTTGGCGGTCCTTAGAAAAAAAGACCACCATTTGGGGTGGTCTCATGTCCCCAGCAGGGCAGGTGGAGGAGGAAGGCTGACCATCACCGAGCCAGGCAGGAGGGCAGCAGGGGGTTGGCGGTGGTGCCAAACTGCCTGGGAAGTGGCCGATTCCTCCTACATCTGCTGCCTCCACAAATTACGCTCCCTGCCTGCTCTGCTGCCCCAGTTCCACCTCCCTGGGCCCCTTCCCCAAAGAGGAGATACAGGTAGTGAACCTGGGAGTCGAAGCTCCTGGGGCTTTCTGCCAAGGTTTTACTATAGTGCATTAATGAATTAATGTTCGACGTCCTTCCCTCTCTTCCCTTCACAGTCCTAAAAATTTACATTTGGGTCAGTTATATTTATCATCTTTACGGTGCAATCTTTCATCTTGCTTTAAACGTCACTTTGCAACTCACGCCCTCTCCAACAGTCAGTGACAGGTCTGATTGATGCCAAAAATGGCCTGATTTAATTAAACTGTCAGCAAACCTGAACATTTTGTTTCTAATTCACACTGAAAGCTGAGCATGCAAGCGACCCACTTATCTAAGGTCCGAGGTGGTGAGCTAAGGTCAGCATGAAAATCAGTGATGGGTCTGGCTGAAAGGATTACCCTTTTGACCGGGACAGGCAGATGTACACAGCTTCATGTCTATAATGTCTGTCAGGTCAAATCAGGAGAACCGTCACCGTCCCCTTCACTTGCAAGCGCTATTAGACATGAGTGAGCAGGCACAGAGGAGAGACATGTCCCTGCTTATAGCGTTTAAAGCATTTATTATATTACATTGATCTTGCCCATTCATAGCTGCCAGGCTGATAGATACGCTTTTAATCACAGTATTAGCACTTACTGCATTCTCTCACCGAACATGATGCTAATGCAATGAGATACTAAGGTCATAAAATCAGAGTCACTCTTGCCATACAGTGTGGACCGTACACTCCTGTCACCTGTCTAATTGCGTTCAAGTAGTAAAAAGAGCAAAAAAAATTTTACCTAAATCCCAAGACCTCATTATACTACATATAGACAAGTTGAGACAAATTCTCCCCTCACTTCAACCAGCATCCTTACTGACTCCACTAACTCTTAGGCTAGCAACAAGTGACAGCTAAGGCAGAGATCCAGAGCTTGGACATATGGGCTTTTACTCACCATTTCACGGCTACAGTGGCATTTCTAAAACGCGCTTTAAAATTCAGCCAGTGCAGGAGGGCACTGACCCTGAGGTACTATTTATACCCTATTTCAGGGCAGGAAAGCTCTATCTTAGCCTCTAAGTTGCATACAGACCTGGAAGCAAGGTGAAGTTCTTCTGTAAATTTTTAGTGCTTTTTAACCAAATGTACCCAGAGTTTCAGTCTGCGCTGATCCCATGCATAGTGTAAAATCAGATGCAATACAAATTACGGACTTACATATGCTTGGAGCCTGCCACAGCTAAACCCACTAGAAACGTGTCTCCCCAGAACGTTGGGGCTCAGCAGGTCCTGGGTGTTTTTAATGCCATCTCGGCATGCCCAGTGTCACAAAATGGTCTTGCTGTAACGGTAACTTTCCATTGCATTGCATACTGACTTCGGTTTTGTATAGAAAACCAGCAAATTTGGGTCTAAAATGAGGTAAGTGCGGCAGAGCACACGGAAAATCTAATCAGGGACTCCCAAAGAGCACACGGGGCCTCCGTCCCAGGGGACAACTACAGCGGAGTCAGGACATGGCAGGCGGTGGCCAGGTCTCCTTGCACAGACACCGGTGGGCATGGGGAGCCCATGGCAATGGGGCTGTTACAGGAGGCAGGGCGAAGGAGCTGGAAGAGGACATGATCCCCTGCCCCACCAGGCCAATTTTGCTAGCAAACCAGCAGCCGTAAGTCCTCAGAGAGGACTGTCCTTCAACACTCAGGCAGCAATCAGATAAACAACGGGATGTCCTGGGGAGAGAGGGGAAGCCCATCTCATGCTGCTCCGGTGGCACAGAGAGTTCAAATCACTGTAAAAATCTGGGATATTTATCTCACCCCTTAGAGGTACTATGGAAACAAATACAGTACTTGTTGTGCAGTGCTCTGAAAATACAAAGTCCCACCTGAGTAGTAAATATTATTATCACAGGAGAAAAGATAAACCAGTGCATTTGGGGCATCATGACTTGAATATATATTTGAGAAAACTCTGTGTGTGTTTAAAACTTCAGGGAACTTGATGTAGACAGAGGTCGTGCATAACTGATGGAGAAAAAGGAGAGATATAGCAGCTAAGTGACTTGTTACTGGCCTCTCTTCAAATATTGATGGTCTGACCTTGCTCCCACCAAAATCAACGTGAGCCCAATCAGTCAATCAGATCTTGCTTGTCTGCTTCGGTATGCGAGGTAAACTGCACACACACAGTGGGAAATTTTTCCAGTCTGGCCACTGGCTAGGTGAAATGAAGGCAGCTTGTTAGCAAGCAAACAGTACATTTGATATACCAACAGAAAGGATAAAAGAAGCCAGATAGTTCATTAAAATACATGACTGTTCAAGTCAAACGTAGAGTCAGCTAACCACGCAGCTTGAAACCGCGTTGTGAACCGGCCTGTATCAATGCATTAACATTGTGTACAAATACACTGTATTCCCACAACATCTATGTATATTCTGCCCGAGTAATAAATGTCTTTGAATGATGTGTCTGACTGTAAATATTTATGAGTCATGCCATCCTTCTGAACACAATTTGTATCACATGGAACTGTTGTTGTAGGTGGAATATGTTTAACCTTGGCATCAGTAATTACTAAATTTGCTCTGTGCTGTGCTTCTAAAATAAAGAGCAGGATTAGAATACAGCAGAAAACCACAAAAGCATTCATTTTTCATGGCAGGGAAACAGAGTATAGATATGTCACGGGTAGGGGAGAAATCTAAAACCTTAATTTCAATTTGGAAGCGTATGAAATAGCGCCCATCCCCTAGTTTCCTTGACCCTATTCTGGAGAATAAATGAGCTAAGAAGGAGAATAATGGATTTGTTATGTTTTACTCACAGAATCACACTTTCAGAACTCAGGCCCGTGAATGAATTTCTTTCGATTGTACGTATATTGATATTGTCTTGAATATCTCTGAAAAACAAAATTCAATAGAAACTACAACTTTTTGTACCTCTGTGAACCTTTCAATAAGATACGCTATTTCAAACACAGTATTTTTCCTTATATTCAGCCTGAGGAACCATTATAAGCAGAGATGTAAGTTTTTAAGACAGTTTGTCTGCAGACTAGAAACCTTCCTGGTAAAAAAGGCTGGAGCAAAACATTTCCAACACACCCATACTTTCCTCCCAAATAGGCTGAAGTGATTAAAATGCATAAAAGCCCAGCCAGGTCTTATAATCCGGCGGCAGATGAAATAGTTCCTCCAACAAACATACTGCCTGGAAAATGCAAGCTGAAGGGCTGCGAGGCCACCCCTTCTCACAGCCTCCCCACCAGAAGAAGGAAAAGCCATTAGCCTTTTTAGCCTGATTCGGCAGGGTACCTACCAGCCTGTGAATAATTCCCCTGCCGATGTCAACGGGGTTGCTTATAAGCTTTGTATGTGCTTAAGAACTTAAGGCGCGGGACCCCTGTCAGCGCAGTTTGTTGAACGGACGAGTAGGCATTTCAGTCTTTCAGCATTTTTGACTGATAGGAAGAAAGGAATGGCAGATAGACGTTCTGTTGCTTGCTCAAAATAGACCTCAAAGAAGTTAAACAGTATTACTCATAATTTAGACTGGGGATGTGGTTGTTTTCATGCTGTTTCTGCTGGAAAGCATGGAACAAAATGAATTATCTGCAAAGCTTGAAATCAAGAGTGATTCCAAAATTATCTCATGCTGACAGTTGAATATGGCAACAACCCTGCATTAAGTGACACTTACGCAGAGGCCTTATTCTGCAAACTGAGGTCAGCGGAAATAGGAACAGGGACAGAGCGTGGCATCCACTGTCCTGGTTTCAGCTGGGATAGAGTTAATTTTCTTTCTAGTAGCTGCTTGTTTTGCATTTAGTATGAGAATAATGCTGATAACACATATTGATTTAGTTGTTGCTAAGTGATGTTTACATTAGTCAAGGACTTTTCCAGCTTCCCATAGAAGCTGAGAGGGAGCATAGACAGGACAAGCTGGCCAAAGGAATATTCCATACCACAGATGGTGCTGGCTTGGGGGCAGGAATCCGCAATCACTGCTCAGGACAGGCTGGGCAAAACTGATCACTGGGTGGTGAGAGCGACTTGTGTTGTATCACTTTATTTTGTGTATTCTTTTACCATTATTATTATTATCATCACTACTATTTTCCTCTTCCATTACTGTTCTACTAAACTGGCTTTATCTCAACTCACAAGGTTTTTCGGGGGGTTTGGGTTCTTTTTGTTTGTTTGTTTGTTTGTTTGGGTTTTTTGTTTTTTTTTTTTGGATGGTCCCTCCCCTCTTTTCCTTCCTCTTCTCCCTACCCTACTGGGCTGCGTGGTCCTTGTTGCTGGCTGGGGTTAAACCATGACACCCATACAAGAGAAGTGTATCCCTCTGCTAAGGATCTGCACAAGTCCTTTATAAACATCAACAACTCATCAAGACCTATCTTTGGGACTTAAATATTGGCACAACTGAAGCCAACAGGAATTTTCTTATTGACCGTGGTGGGGTCAGGGTTTGAACCAAGGTCTAGTTTGGGACTCATGCAGTATCAAGGCCTACTTATTCTTATAGGAAAGTGAGGAGTTTCACTTGAAAAAAAAAAACAAACTCTTGCTCAGCAGGACACAATAATACCGGTCTGGTTAAGACTGATGATAAACAGAAAGGTGTACAGGAGGAAGGCAGATATGGATCTGTTGCACTTGCTTGATGGTTTTGGGGAGCCCTGAACTGCAGTTCACAGAATTACGTATGTCAAGTGTATTACAGAAATATTTCTTTTATGTGTGCATACTATATTCAGGCATTCTGCTTTATGTTTTCTATGCATTTTTATTTATATTAATGGCCATTACTAAGACAATTGCAATTTCTGCAGCTTGAAATCTTCTAATCAAACATTTGAACATGCAGAACTTTGCCTGTACATTAAAAATATTTCTTGTCCAAAGGAAGAGAAGAAATAGTTGCTTATTTCCTGGGTTTTCTGCTTTCAATTATACTAAGAACAGATTGAAAAATTTATGTCAAGATCTTCTTCAGTGAAAAAAAAAACCCAAGCTTCTTCTGATATGCATTTTTTACAGAAAAACAAAAAAAGGTGCTTTTACAGAAAAAAAAGTGCTTCCTTTCACACAAAATTTCACACAAATATTTTTTTCCCTGTTGACACTGGAATTTTCCATAGAAAAATAGTTCATTCTCTGGACAGTTTTACTGCCAGTGAAAAAAATGAGCATGGTAGAGATATTTCCCTGTGATTTTTTTTTTTTTTTTCTTCTCCTTTTTTCCCCTGTGATGTGGCCCCCTCTCCACGGAAAACAGCTCCGACATCAGCAACTCTTCCCATGCAGGCCAGAGAACTGTCACCAGGTGGCAACAAATTTCCACTGCCACCAGCCTGGTTTGGATTTCAATCGGTGAAAGAGGAGTAAAAGGCTGTTATCTGTCCCCTGGGCCATTCAGGCGCACGCTCACAGCATAGTCATAGTTGAAGGAAGAGCAGTGTGTAAAGTGTGAGTTATAATGCTTTGTAGAAGGGAGACCTAGAGAGACCTGAGACCTTTTGGGCCGCGTTGTCATCAATGCCTACAAAATTACAACCCAAAACGCTACTGTGAAGCTAATAAGTGAACACAAGGGGAACCACGTCTTGAAAGGTTTTGTTGGAGCTGGAGAACATTCACAGGGAGCTTTTAAAAAGTGAAAAGCAGAAGTTAAAACTTACAGTAAAACTTTCTGGAAAGAGTGCACCTTATGGACAGCAGGTAAAAACCGAAGGCCAGTGTTTGATATTAACCTAAGGGGGAGAGAACAGATGAAGATTATTCGCTCTGCCCCAGGAATGAAGCAGTAATTAACAGAGAAGAACAAACATTAGACTTAAAATGGCAGCCACAAAAAGGCAGAGTTTAGTCACAAATGGGGGGTTTTTGCCCATAGGAAACTTGACATTGTAATGTAAAAAGATTTTTCTCCAAAGCACAAGCTGAATTCTGCCCCACTGAAGTCAAGGGAGAAACCTTGGATAATTACATGGTCCCTCCTGGTGATCACAGAAAACTGTTGGTATTAATTTCCCAACCATATTCTATGAAATAAACTGCACTGACACAGGGTAATTATTTTCATAGTAGCTCTTTTAAGACAAAAGCATCAACTCACTTACCACAATTTTCACCTTCAACTCTAATAGACGATACATTAATTCCATTGGAAATAACATTATTTCACAAACGTAATAGAGAGTTAGTACGCTTTATTCCCCAGCACTTCCAATAGCAAGGAACTGAACACATGGGAACATATCAGCAGTTTGTGTGACTGGAAATGGGCCTGAGCCTCCACATTTAACTACTTCCACCCTCCCGGCACATTGAACGTCACTGGCCTCTGCGTTGTGGTTCCTGTCCATGAAACACCATCCCAGAAATGCTGACTCTGAAGGACAACCCTGTGCCCACAGCCAGTGAAGGAAACACGCTCACAGGTATCCAGAGAGCTGCACTATGGCTAACTTAAGAAAATTCATTCCTGACTAGTTGAATGGTGATGAAAAGGAACGGTTGAGACTAGAAAAAAGTAACAGCATTCATCTGATGTTCATTATGAACCTAGATTATTTCGAGAGAGTTGCAACCTTTCAGGTTTCATAATCTGAACTGAAACTGAACAGCTCCATGGGACAACCAAATCCTACGTTTGGGCACTCAGGGTGACACACAGGTCCATAAAACAGTCATTCACTTGCATAAGCACTGCTCTGAGCTCCCCGAGATGGCATCTGGATATTCTCAGGCACTGAAAAGCCAACTTGTTATCTGTCTCATCTTACAAGAAAAAGCAATGCATTATGTGCAGGAAAGAAATTAAAACAAGTACAGTGAATATTCAAGAAGCCAATTTGGGAAAGCTGCTGAAATGTCATGACTGTTTTGTCTCAGGAGTCAGAGCGGTCTGACATTGCATTAGCTTAAAAATAACAGCTGCCACACGTGACCGAGAAAGCTCTGCAAAAATGCCTTTGAAAAACTATTACATATAGTTAAATAGAAAGCATGATTAATGAAGCAGGTGGATTTCACAGGGCCCTTATTACTTAAAGTACTTCTGCACTTATACTTGGTAAAAGGAGTTAGCTGAAAAAATTAGAAGCAATAAGAAGAAACTGTAACTCCCCCCCCTTACAGTATTTTAAAGTACACTCTCTAGATTACTGGAGATGTACAGGGTTTTAGTTGAAAGCTGCCTTTAATTTTAAATAAATCATATGCTAAAAATCGATGCAATTCTTTTTACGAGCCCCTTGTTAAATACAAATTATGGCATGGCTTTCCTTTAGTAAGCGAACGAAGAAGCAAACTGCTGCCAAGCAATGTGTGGCTACTGCAGGACAGAGGAGAAGACATGAGAAGCTTTCCTTTCTACTGTACTTTGCTGAGAAAATCTCAGTCCTCATGTTGTAGCAATGAAAGGTGACGGTACTCTAACGTGGGCTATCCAAACACTGCTCCCAATGGCAACTCACTCCCAACATATCAAGATGCCACGCTGCTTAGCAGGACTTTCACCATACACGTGTGAAAAACCATGTGCAAGGCCTCGGGTGATGCCATAGTCCTGAACTTTCCAATAATCCCAAAGTGTTCAGGGCTTAATTTGTGCTGGTGTCAACTGAGCAGCATGAGATGAAGAGGAAAGCATCTTTGACAAAGCATTACATACTGAAATAAATCTACAGGTGGCACAAAGCACTGATTGCACAGAGGCACAGAACAGCGATTAGGAGCAGGGGAGGATGTTCTTTTAATTAGTTGCAGAAAAAGAACTAAAAAAATATTTAGCTAGACTGCAGCCTCGATCTTCCCTCTCTTTTTATTCAACCAGCAAATCTCCAGAGGCCTTTAAGTGGATAATCTTGTTAGAATGTAGATAATCCAATTTACTGAATATCTTTCCTGCAGGACAGTTTTGTCAATATATTTACCATATAACGTATACATCCTTAGTAGCCTCACTTTAAACAAGTGTCCTCTTTAATCTGTGTTATAACTGAGTCCCCCCTTGCCATGCATAAACAGCTCGCTAAGAACCTGTTTTTCAGCTGGCTGGTGGCTGCTTTCCAAAGCATTAATTGTCTTTCCGAAAAGGCTTACTGGAGTCAGCACTTAAGAAAACACACCACTATGATCAGCAGAGAACAAAAAAATCTTTCAGAAACTAATTCCTGGAAGATTCTGGCTGCTTATCTCCAGATATAGCAACACGCCTGCTCTTTTTTACGCCAAATTGGTAAATACTCCGACAAAACTGGGAACACAGTTCAGCACATCAATTTATTGTGGGTTTTTGCTAAATTGCAAACCCAAGGTAGGCAGAGATAAAGACAGCATCACTCAGGAAACGTTATTTTTGTGTCCCTTAATCATGCTGGTTACTTTATGCTGCACGTGAGCCTGACTCCAGCAAGAGATTCCTCTGACTTGTGTCCCAGCCTTGCAGGCTAAGCTGAGCCTATAATCCACAACACCCCCTCTTCTGGGGCAAAGCCTTTAACCGTGAGGCTGCCATGCAAAAGGAAGGAGGGGAGCATCACTTCTTTTTACTGAGGGGCCGACTCCACCCAAAGGGTCAGCGATTCTGTGGACTTTGCTGTATCTGCAGCAAATACAGGTTTGGGTTGAGGAAGCGTGCCAGGCACAGGGGTGTCAGGTCCTCCAAGACCAGGCAGGTACAAGCAGCTGCAAGACTTTGGAGCTGGGCTCTGCTCTCCACAATGCAAACTGTTTTGCAGACAAAATGCGTGCTTTTGCGACCTACATTTCCCCTCCTCTCCAACGATCCAGCTGTATGCCCTCAAAATTCATCTGAAAGGAGTGTTACATTCAAATCTCTCTATTTTAAGCTGAGATTGCTTAATACGGGATGTCGACACGTCCACTGTGAAAAAGAACCAAAGCGCACAGATTACACATGAGAACTAATTTTGGAAAGAAAATAGGTTTGAAAAGCCATCACTACATTATTAAACAGACAATGCCACAGCTCTCTCTAATGAGAGCCAGATAAATAATCTTGTACTCATGAAAAGGTCAATAAGTTACCAATTTGAAGCAGTCTGTCTCTTTGGCATATATCCAAGAAGACCAATTAACAATTCTCTTCACTGCTTCTAAAAAACTGGTGAGAAAGTTAAGGTTACTTTTTTCTAGAAGGTTTAGAGTATTTCAGCATTGCGTTTTTTTAGCATTTTTTCTCTCCTTAGTGTTTTTGCCATACTAGTAATGATGATGATACAGGAGACAAAGGGAGTGGGGTGAGCGGGAAATGTATTTTTACCCAAGCTGACAGACTTAAAAGCACATTAATGTTCAACAGCTAGTGGCTGGAACGAGCCCATGAAGCCAACGAGAGGACTGACATGGCTAGCCAGAGGTCTTGCCTGCCCATAAATAAGACCTAGTGGCTATACAACTATTTTTGAAGGAGCAAAGAGAAAGTCTTGCAACCAACATGTTGCAAAGGTCATTAAACTGATGGACTATGATGCCTGGGCTCAATCTCAGGCATTAACACTGATTAATTTTTCTCTCTTTTTTTTTTTTTAGTGAAAACTGCCAGTAAACATATATTTTTCTGCAAGATTTTCTGTGTTTTAACAGCTTTTTCACAGCCACGGCACTGTCGTGAGGAATCAGACCACACATCTTGTACCTTGCCAGACTGCCACCATGGCTGGAAACTTCAGAAGACCCACAACAAGCCCAGCAATGGGCAGGTACCCCAGTGCCCTTGCTTTGGCATGCTGGTTGCAGCTGGGTCTCACTATACCTCTTTACACCGAGATACAGGGCTGCCTGCGCCAGCTGTTCTGACTGGTGGGTCAGACCAGGAAGGGCTACAGAGGTCTACAGCAGGGTCTACAGCAGAAGGTTGGGTCAAGGATTTCTCTGAATACAGGTGTCCATCTCCAGCTCTGCTGCTGTAGCGTGGAGTATTTGGGAAGCTGGCATGGACCCCAGCTGGGGAGAAGATACACCACATGAGGAACAGGAGTATGTCCCAGTGGGACCAGCACCAGGTTTGCTTTTCCACTCACACACAATCCTGTGTGTGGTCAGACAGAATCTTCTAACCTGTTTTGTGACAAGGTATTTATGAAACTGCTTGCTATTCCTTCCTAATTGCCAGCAGTTAATGGGAGAATTAGGCTGTGATGTACAAAGGTTTGTTAGTTTCCCTTCAGGGCCTTAAAATTTTTATCATTTCTCAAATAGCTGTTGATAGCATTTCTATCCACACAGATGCTTAACCCTTTTCTGAATTATTTTAAACACTCTAGTCCCACATGGTTACAACCTTTTACTTCTGTATTGTGTAGGAAAACTCCAAAAACACACAACAAAAAAACCCCAAAACTGAACACAAAAACATCAATCCATTAACTCCCCTCAGCATCTTGCCTTATATTTTCCCTAATTGACCCTTCCTTGTGTGTCACAGGAAGGTGAATACCATGACTGGGTGACCTTCACCAGCTGCCATTTTGCAGCCTTCCATCAGGGTTTCTGCTTTCTCATTAAATTAACAGTCTTATTCTTTCAAACAGTAAAACTCTCTGCCTTTCCAAGGCGGAGGGGGTGGAGGTAGGTTCTAAAAGGGCAAGCACCAGGGAGTGAAACAAGGGGGTGGAGAAAATGGCAGTCTTGCCTACAGAAACCCGTCAAGAGAGAGCATGAAGGTACGACTGTACGTCAAGAGAGTGAGCTGAGCGTGGTGTAACGCAGCATCACACCCAGCTCCCTGCTACATGGAAGGCTCCCACAGGGACTTCGGGTCCTGCTCCTGATCCCTGTGGGTGAATTGATGTAGCTCCACTGAAGCCAAAGGTGTTGCACTGATTTATACCCCCAGCCCAGGTACCTCAAACCTTGTCATCAGCACAAAAGACACATTCATCTGTTCAGAGGCTTGCAGCCATGAAGCCTACAGCTTTTGTACTATTTATAGTCATACAAGAGGGGTTTGGGGTTTTTTTTGCCTCCTAAAATGAAGGCACAGAGGGGATGCAGCATAAATCTATTGGTGGAGTAAATACCAAAGATAGATTTTATCAATTTACATTAGAGAAAAGCTTTGGCACAAGAATGAATATGAATTAAGTGACCATGAATAAAACTAGAGGAAATTTTCTAGTCACCAAATCATTGAATTTCTAGAAAAGCCTCCCCTGGAAAAAAGAGAAAGCAGGGAACAGTGGAGAATAGCAAGAATGACAATAAAGCACTTAATTAAGGGGATACATGGAATGGAGCCAGTAAGAAATAGGACACAGTAGTCTGGAGAGTCTCTTCCAGTCCTGTATACCCACAAGAGAGAAAACCTGGAAAAGCACGCAAAATATATTTTCCTCTGATTTCAGCTGGTGAGTAGAACTTGCTAAAGAGGAGTAGGGAATAGTTAGTTAGACAAGCAATACTCTATATTTTTAATCTGTTGCTTCCATACGTCATAGTAGAGCTGCTGCAGCTGAATCTTTATGCAGGCAGCACGTCTGAACATTTGAGTCAATGTATATGGGAGTGTGCAATGACAAATGTTCAAAAGGGAGCATCCACTAATGATAAGAGAAAAACTTCCACTACTTCAGATATTTAAAGTGGGGTTTTACCTTTTCCGCACGACCTATAATTTTTGTGTCCCACATTTAAAAAAATCACTGAAATTAGTGTGTTCATTACTGTGTTCAAATTTCTTCAATTTTGTATGTGATAAATGTGCTCTCATTCTTTCTGTCCACCCATACACCTGACAACTGTACTGCCCACAGCAGCTCGTTCTGGGGATTTTACATGGGACAAACAAATGCTGTGTTTTCCTTCATAGGTATCCAGAATTACTCAAAGACAGCAGTAACTGCTGAATGACTCAGGCTTGAAACCAACGGGAAAAGGCATATGATTTCTCCTCATGACAATGCAAATTCAAAGCTGCCAACAGAAAATCTGTGTTTCAATTATGCACATACAAAAGCCAGAGTTTATCAAGGTGCTTGGTGAATTTCATAAAGCAGATATTGGTAAAAACACTGGGGAGAACAACAATCCTACCGCAACTCTAACCACATGTTCCTGTTCAATGAGGGTTTAAATTGTAACAGTTTGTGTAGCATGCTAAACACATCTTATCTCTTAAAGTCCAAGCCTTGAATCTCAAATCTTAACGTTCAAATTCAAACCAATGCCTCTTGGCATTTTTGAGCCCAGAACCTGTCAGACGCTAATGATTTTCAGAGACCTTAAACACTCGTTAGCTTACTGGGAGGTATACTTACTAGACCACTGACCTGATTTCATCCCACCTTTAAGAAATATCTAACCAGATAATTAAGCACTTACTCTTATGTACTCAAAAATGTAGAAATTTTGATCAGGCTTTTTGAATGAGTAAGGCTTTTTATGTAACTAAGATAAACAAGGTTAGGTATATGTGCTCAGGTGGATGGACATATAAAAGTTAAGCTAACATCCTGCTGGATCTATGCGCCATTGCTCAGTAAAGAGCACTGTGGGAGCTTATTTAACCTACAGCCATTATAAACAATTACTGTTAAATGAAGTTTGTTGGACTTCATTGGGGTTTTAACGCAGAGGCGAGATTATTAGTCATGTTAAGATCACGCGCTAAAAGCTGTGAAAATATTTTTGGGTAACAGCTTATTTTAAGGATGGATTCAATTATCACTGAATTGTGATGGCAACCCCACGGGAGCAGATGTGACAACCACAGTTGTGCAAGCAACATTATTGATGAGGATGGCTAATGAAATAAAGCTATACCATACATCAATACATTTGTATTCTAAGGTTTTAATCCTCTCACATCAAGTGTTAATGAAAACCATTGCTATAGCACTGCCATTGCTAAAGAAAAGAGAATGTGAATGCTTAAGACCATGTGTACAAAGTATAAGAGATGCAGAGCCATAGAAAAGACAGATGAGAGATATTTTGTCCCAAAGCTCTCGAAAGGAATTTCAACCTAAACCTGTTTGTATAGACATAAAACCCACCCAACTCCTTTTCTCATCACTCAGTTTCAACCTGTTGCTTAGAAAGGCTCAAGGATCTTGTGTGTGGGACTTCTCCATGGAGGACAATATCTTCTGCTTTTCTGAGGACTGTGTGCAGGCCTGGGGGTGAAACTGTGGACTGACTGTGCAACTAGTGGGGGAAGAGGGGACATTATCCTGTCTTATCACTGAAAATACTCAGCACAAGTTGAACAGAAAACATCTGTATCATTCAAAATTACTATAGTACTTGCAAAGAACAAAACATCTTACAAATATCTGAGGCTTGGAAGGTGCTGGAAGGCATCTTGATCAATGTACACAAGATTGTTGGCCTTCTCAATTCTTCTGCAAAGAGAAAATGAAACATCAGAGGAAATATATCGATATATTGATCATAAAATATCTCTGGTTGCTCCAGGATGTAGTGGTACTGTACACTGAGATTTTTTTTTTGATGGCAGATCTGCACAATTTCAAAGAGCAGCCTACAACAGACCGGCAAACCCCACCACCTTTTGATACTGGCAGCGGTTTGAGGATAAGTTTCAGGCTGACCAGGGAAAGAAAGAGACAGATAAGAAGATGGAAAAGACAAAGGGAGATTTCAAATGTTCCTGTATCGCTATGAATTCTTCAGAGCTTACCTGAACCAAACTGCAAAACCTTTGATACTCGCCTATAATGAATCTTTATAATTGTCTCCTTTGAATATAGATTGCTCATTACTTACATTTCATGTAGTTTGGGAAGGTTGGAAAACACATTTGCTTCTATGACCTCCAAGGCATCATTCTGTGAGATCTCTCTGAAAAATAATTTAAAAGTCAAGATATTTCAGGCCATGCGTCAATAAAAAGGTGAAACAGAGAACGGACAAATGAAAAATTCGCATGGAACTTCCTCCAAGATTACTGGTCAGTTATAAAAACAAGGTGGATATCAGATAAGAGACCAGATCCCAGAAACACTGATGAGCTGCCACCAAGGCAAACACCAACAGTCAGGAACAGACATCTTCTGAGGTGGAAATTCGTATCTGTAACGGCAGTCCTGCATCTCCTGTTGTCACATTGCCTGTGTATTACAAGGCAGAGCCCATCCATCAGTGGCAACTGGATCTCTGACTTCACTAATTACTGACAGAGATTTAATGAAAGCTTTTAACTCAGTGAAGAAAAGAGAGGGTGAAAGGCAACCGAAATAGAGAAGACAGCTAAAAATTTCCCAAGAAGCAGGACACAACTTCAGCAGTAGGACATGCTGCTGTCTTGACCTGACGGTAAACTACAGCGATTAAAATCAAGCCACCAGCAGACACATCCATATTAACAGGAGCTGGAGAACATAGACATGAAGAAGTCTTCCATGCCTTGGAGAAAACCCTACTTGATCTCTACTGTACGCGATTAATGCTCAGTTACATCCCTTATGCTGCCAGTGACCAGGAAAGTCAAGGTAAAGACAGCTATGCCACAAGATTCCCCACTGCCATTTTTTGAAATGGTGCAAAAATGCTATTTTCTCAGGCTGAGGTCAGCTGTAGAAAGTAAAATTTTTAATACAGATATAATTCTGGGATAGTGTGATGGTCTATTGGATTTTAATGGTAAGGTAACTGTGCACATCTTTGGAATGAAACCTTCGATAAATAGTCACATTGTAAACTGGCTGGCACTTGTTCCTGGATATATCATTCTTTTGAAATTATCATAGTTGCAAATAGATTCAAACAGGCCTGAGGTAAAACAATAGATTGTAAAAATAGGTGCACAGTGAAAAAAAAAATTACAAAAATTATTACAAGTAATATAAAAAGTATTCCACTTCCTTCTGAGTAACAACTGAACCGTACCTGACAAATTACCTATCCATTTAAGACAAACAAAAGCCTTGCAAAAGAAGATAAGTTGTTCATCTGACCTTTTCTGCTTTAAAAAACATCTCAGTAGTTTGATATTTTTAGTTTAATAAGAAGCTCTCCCTCCTTTTCCTCAAAGGTTTTTACAGAAGAAATCCAGCTCTCTTCTGCTCTGGGAGCTCTGAACTGACTGGAGAACAAGAAAATAAAAGTACCTGAGGACTGACAATAGGCGCTAGGTAGAGTGCGATGAGAACTGGGCTTCTTTAGCAGTGCTGAACCACCGGCTCACATGTGAACACGTTCCTCTGTTATTCAGGTCTCAGCAGCAACAAAATGCTTCGGCTGAGACTGGGATTCCTTCACCCCATGCAAGGTACACTGCCATTGCAAGGGATATTTCAAAGACTTTTTATTCTCTTCCCATTTTCTTCAAAAATAATGCATTATAAGATATATGGGAGAAGCATTCACTTGCTTAACTACAGTCTAGAAGATTTAACAACATGGGAGGTGTCTCAGACTTTTAAGATTTGGTTTTGTTTTGCTCGTGCTCTTTTTGGGTGGTCAGCAGTATATTTGCCATTCCCCACAATCTAAAAATCAGTTGTCTAGGAAAAAAAAAATTCACAGAAAAAGCAGAACATTTAATACCAACAAATCCATTTAACCAGAAGAGATTTCATGCCACTGAACAGCTCAGGGAAAAATGTTGCAGATTTGTTGGCCTTATACAGGCAAAAAAATGTTTATTAAGAAACCACAATACAGCAGTGACCTCACCTGACAGATAGGGCTGTCGAGGGTAATAATTTTTTGTGATACAATCTGCTATCTAACTTTGGAACAACTTGGATGATATACCTCTTTTAATGGAATGCTTAAAACCGAACACTTTCTGCTTCGGGAGAGTGTTTTGGTTTCCTAAGAGTGGGATGGGTTATGGGCTTTGTTCCAGTTTGAGAAATGGAAGATGCAGGTCTGATTAAAGTGGGGCGTGGACAGGCCACGACGCTTTGGAAGGCTTGGAGAATGCGTGGTTAAGGAAGAAATGAAATAAATGTAGGAAGATAGGAATCTCTAAACTGTTTTTACAGGAATAAATTTTTAAAAGAATCCAATAATGCTCATATAAGGGGGGTGTTTCAGAGATTTGGGGAATGACTTGGTTTTCATTCTAATATTCCCATTCACAGGTACAAAGACAACAGTAATTTTTTTTTAAACAAGTAATGAAAATACGTTCATTTAAAATTATTTTTGTTGTCTTCCATCTCAAGCAAACAACTACTGCAGCCATTGTGGTTATGAGCCTCTCAAGACAAGTAGAGGGAACAAAAGGGAAACTTGTCAATGGCAGAAGGCAGTAACTCTTCTGGTGTTGGGCTTCGTCCTCTCTGTTCAGGGAATTGCAGGGGGTGAGGGAAAAGGACAAGACTCTCTGTCCCCTGCAATGAATTGTGCATCCTCTGCTACACTCTCTCCAGGAAATCCTGTTGGTGATGGCCTTACTCATCATCATCATTCTTCGCAGATGAATCACAGTTTACAGCACTAAAGTGCTCTTTTCTGACAGAAGGCCATTGCTATTCTTGGCCTTTAGACTGTTCGTATACGTGCTACAGGCTGTCATTCAGGTAAGAAGCATAAATTTTAAAAAAACATTTGGTTTAGGAGATCAGTCACATGCTATGAAGAACGGGCAGCACTAGTCTGGGTTTTGGTTGCATAATTTGCCTGAACAATTTATTCATACCTGGCAAAAAATGCACGCCCTGCTCATGGCTAGCTGAAAGAACACTATCTTGGACAGAAGTATCTCTGACATTAAAAGTACAAGCCACTGCTGCTCAATCAACCAACCAGCTCCACAGACTCGGACCCTTGGTAGAGGAGAGCAAACAATACCTGCAGCAGCAGCTCCAAACAAAAAAAGGGGATTGCCGGCTAGTATTTGTGCAAGTGATTTGTCTTACAGTACAAATACACACAAACAGATGATTGCTCATAATGCATATCTTATTATATGTCATCACGAGAGAAGATGGAACTGTTATTACGTTGTTTGTTTGTAATGAATGATACTATTAGCCCTACTGCTAGCTATCACAGCAAATCCAGACGGCAATTTGAGCATCATTTCTGATGCATGCAAGCCTTTGAATAAATGGTACGCAAAACAGTCAGGGGTAATTTCTTAAAAAACCCTCAAACCTCCAAAACCCCAAAGCACCCAGTGGTTGCAAAGTGCTTAGGTGTCTGCTAAGCTTAGTTTCCGCCGCATGCGCAGCTCTATTGAAATCAACAGTGATCCTCAAAAGCGTAAATTGTTTACTCAAACACAGCCTAAAAGAGGAAAAAGTATTCAGGAAAAAGGTTTTACAAATGCTCAAAGGATAATTGTTTTTACTTTTCTTTGAAGAGAATGTAAGATTTTAAGGTGTGAAAACATCACACGACTAAATAATTTCCTCAAATTTGCCACTAACGTAGCAAACGGTAATTGTTATTACCTATCCACAAGCAATTGACTGCAGTGTAGCATTTCCGTGTGCGATAGCCAGAGCCAGTGACAGTCGGGAGCGAGATGGAAATCGAAGAGGAGGAGGAAGGTGCTGCAGTCTTGGCTCGGTATAACCTGCCTGCAAAGCTGCCCTGAGGCAAGGCTGGGGGTACATCTTCAGGACATCGGTGACCAAGCCCAGCACGAAACACAGCGAGTATTCCTCTTCAAACCAGCCGCACTCAAAGTGCGACCCATAAAAACCAAGATACATTGAAATGGCCTTTTAAACAATTCTATTACAAGGAATTTATAGTTCATGGCAGGTTCTTTGTAGTCCCCTAAACAGAAAGTCTCTTAGACTAATCAAAGTCTTAGAGCAAAAGCAAGACTGTATTAAACTCACAAACTAATGGTCTTGCAGCCAAGTGGTCTCACATTTCAAAATAATGAAAGAATAAAAGACTGGACATTTATATGTCTTTTATGATATGAATTCCTTTCAGGATCATAGTGGGGCACACAGACAAGGATAGGGTCATTTTTCCCCTGCTAGGAAATGTGCCTATTTAAAACAAACACACGTGTATGTACGTGTGTGTATATACAGATATTCAAGTTTAACAGAGATGAGTAAGTGGAAAGTCGTGTCGAAAGAAGAGCTAAGCACACGTATGGCAGAAGACCAGCTTAGAGGCAGATCACAGCATCAGCCCCGTGTAACGGTGCCCAGGGATGTAGGCTGTCGAGCACCAAGACCTTGTAATACCAGCAGCAGGAATGACATAGAGTAACTGGTGCCCAACTGGTGAGCTTGGCTGTATGACGACGACAGTAAATGTGGGATTTATGGATTTCTGCATTTCATCTCCCCGTGGTGGACGAGCGGAGGGGGCTGCCCTGCGCGTCGAGGTTTCTCAGGCGCTTGTTTGGTGCCTGCACCTCGCCTGCAGACATGGCACATGGTGTGAAGGGGGGACTCCCCCCCTCCAGCCACACTGCCCTCCTCTCTAGTGCCGCGTCTGACCCACTCCCTGCAAACCCCTGCAGCTTTCCTTAAGTTCCCTTCCAGAACAGGTATGTATATGGACTATATGCTTGATCTGTTCACCTCATATTTCCTGCGATACATCATAATTAGGCCTTTTGGCCTTTTATCCTCAGCCTTTGAGGCAGGGTTTTGTGACATAAATAGCCTGTGGATTCCTGTGAACCATTTTTTTCACTCTGTAGGTACCCGCAATTAGCAGCGATACTGGAGGTGCCAGGTACTGATTCCCAGAGCAAGGGGACCAACTGGGCTCTCTGCACTGCAACGAATCAATAGCTTCATGTTGATTTAAGGGAAAAGGGAAGGAAAAAAAAAAGACCAAAATTTTTTATGTTTTCCCCCCTTTCTTTAAATATAAATACTTTTTAGATCAATTTGCCAGGTCAGTTTTACTGGGTGGTTTGACTGATGCCACAATTTATGTCAAGCTTAAGAAGGAATTAGCAGTAGCGTGGGGTCACACAGGCAATCCTGCCCAGTATTCACTGGGTGAGCACCCCCAGGAACTGCCTGCGATGTGTCTGAACTGAAAAATTAAACATCTGGCTACCTCCATCTCCATGTTATAGATGGAGGAGCTCTCATTTCTTCCAGTCTGCTCAGAAACATGCCAGCCTGAAATCTCCTTTTGAAAACTTCCCTCAAAAGTGACAACAAAATGCTACTACATTGATTTAAACAGGTTACAAAAGAAAAGCTATTTTTCTTAAAAGTATTAGAGACTTTTGACCTTTTAAAAATAGATAGTTGACACTTTCTCCTGCCACTTTCCTTGTGAACATGAAAAACTTGTCTCTCTACCATGATTTATCGAACACCAGGGAGTTACAGACTAATATATCTTAGCAGTTATTGACATTTCAAAAAGGAATTCAAGCACTGACTCTTCTCATCACCTCTTCACTTTGTTCAAGATATACACACATGTACTGACCTGGCTAAATAAGCGGAATGCTCATTTAACCAACTGAGTATTAATAGTGATTTCACTCTTAAAGCAAAATCATGTATACGTAAGTCTTTGAAGGAGATTATCAGGAGGCACCAACACTGTGTCTTCCTGCCTTCTCCAAAGGGCGTGACACCACATTCTCAAATAAATCAATGCGGGCATGGGAAAAATAAAATGCAAATTTCTGCATAGCAGACGGAAGCGAAGGGGATTTTATTTCTATCGGTGCTTTAGCACCATGCCAGCAATCCAGATGAAAGTCTGTTGAGAGTTTGGTTGCATCAAATTAATTGTCCATGTAACAGTTTTAAATTGGTCTCTCTAATCTGAGAAAGCGTGTGATTAGTCTGCAGAATTGGAACTGATAACGACTGGATCCAACAGCAGAAGCCACATCATTATACGAATTGATTTTATAATCAGTACAGTTTGGGGGGGTAGATATCTCCACATACTCTAGCACTACGGGGATGTATTATACTAGTTTTAGTTTATTGCTGGCAAAGCAGAAAACGTGTGAAGCTTTGCAAAGTCAAACAAGCAAGGACTGGGTCCTTTGGAGGAAACAGCAGCTTTCCACAGAAATGCTGGCTCTGTGCAGGTGGCCCAGAGAAAGTGGGCTTGTAACTCAGTGCCCTGCAGCCGCTGGGGCAGACATACCTACTGTCCCCTATGTTTGGGCATCACTAAATTTTACCTTTCACTATGAAAGCTTGTAGGGAAGGCAGAAAAATGTCTCTAAAATGAAAACACCCACCCTAGCAATGGCACTTTTTTCTCAGACATGATGGGCTCCAGATGATCTGGAGACCACGCTGGCAGACAAAGATGGTTGTTCAGCTGAGCAAAGGACCTCCTTGTTCAGAGATGCTGACACAAGCTTCGTGTCCACATCATAACTCCTTCCATGGAAATGGGCTAGCAGCATTTATTGCCACTTATCTTTTATTACTTTTCTCTTGGCTTTGATAGCCAGCTAATGATGAATAGTTTTATTAAGATGACCCGGGCAGATGAGGAGATTACATTTGGGATAATGACTCAGGAGAGCAGCTGAACAAGAAAAAGGGGAAAATAATTTCTGGGAAAAATCAATAGGCAGACTGTCTTGGGCTGGGAGAACATGTGGCTTCCAGGACCCAAAGTCTAGTGGCAGCCTTTCCAAACAGATCCTCTTGAAGCCCATGTTCCCAGACACTTCAACAGACAGTTCTGAAATGCTTTAAGGAAGCACACATGCACAAGAGATGCCTCTGGACGACAGTTCATTACCAACTCCAATGCATTACAGAAACGGGAAGATCCAGAATAGCAAGTGCCTCACACATGCACAATTAAACTTTTTAGCTAAGAGGGAAAACTGTAAAAAATCCCTCTTACTCCTCAGTTCTGGCATTAAAAACCTTCCCAGGCTTATGAGAGGACTCTGAGTGTTCACCAGAGCAAATCATGCAGCATGTTAAACCCACTTCAGTGAAAATAAATCTCCATGACTTGACCCATCATGAGAAAAATATTAACATTGCCTAATGTTAAACACAATTATGAACACAGACATTATCCTCCAGCTGCTAACACCATCCACTACACCTTTCAAATGTCCTCCTGAAGGGATTTAGGTTTCTCTTATTCAATGTTACAGTCTCCCTGTGAAATACCTTTTTCCAGCACAGAGACTTCCTTCTGTCTTCTTTTCTATTTATGTTCATTCTTCCTTTCCATAAAAACTACGTACTATTCTTGTGGGTTGTGTCTAACCGAGGCCTTGACCCTACAAACTCTTACCCCCAAGCTTTGGCTCCAGGCTCAGCCAAGACCTTACTGCATAAGTATTTGCATGAGTGGGGCCCTCAGATATAACCTACCTGAGAAAGGGATCTTCTTTTATGCTTCCAAAGTTAAAACCAAACCTCTGCCTTGTAGCAGACTGCCAGAGAAAACACAAGCACCAGCAAGAGGCTAACGAGTCAAAAGTCCTACAAAACAAGTGTGCAATGAGGGTTATTTATTTGATTGTGATACTGTGCTATCATAAGCAGAAAAAATTACCATTAAGCCCAAATCTTCAGGTTCTATACTGGAGGATGCAGAGATGACATACTATACGAACACGGGAATTACATACAATCCCTAACCCTTTTGCCAAGTGGCTAATGGCAGCAAAGAGCAGCCTGTTTCCATACATCTAGAGCCTTGTTTGACAAGTAACTGAACAGATCTCCAGTATGAAGCCCTGGAAAATCACATGCTTCCGCCTGACTTTCCCTGACACAAATGAGCCTCTTCATTTGCAAGCACTGCAAGACTGCACACAGATAAGAAAGCCTTAACAGGGTGAAGGGAGCGCGTCATACAACTTGGGCCAAAATCCAACCTATTACCATGTTTCTAGGTTTGTGTTTGTATACATACAGTATTCTAATAAAAGCAATGAAAATAATAGAGCCATGGCCACACGATGATGCTTACTCACTACT
This sequence comes from Burhinus oedicnemus, assembly GCA_008921705.1. Lineage (NCBI taxonomy): Eukaryota > Metazoa > Chordata > Aves > Charadriiformes > Burhinidae > Burhinus > Burhinus oedicnemus. Next base: position 779,421 of record VFFE01007957.1, read on the forward strand.
GTCAGTGAGCAGCAGCCTTTCCGCACACCTAGCCCCCTTTACAAGGAAGTTGCTCATGTATGCCATGAACGGCTTCCGCCAGAAATATGCTGTGCGCTCAGGCTCGTGGAAACACCAGGCAGACAAAGGCCTCCTGCTGTCTTCTGCTGTTGTAGTGTTTTAATAAGAACATCCTCAGACTGGAGTCATCCCTTTGACGGGAAGCCCTCAGTACCGATTCCCCCAGAGGAGTCTCCATAGGAATGAGGCAAAACCCTTGTGAGCCCAAAGGCTATTCCTGGCCACTTGGGAACAGCCTGTTTCTCCCATGTAAGAGCACTTTGATCTCCCTGGGAGCCCTTCTCCTCCACACTATCCTGGGTCATATCTGACAGGGGACATAGAAAGAAGTTGGAGCTAGAGATGATGCAAAAAACCTTATCTGAAGTAGTTCTTCCTTCTTCATCAAGGGAAAAGCAAGTGGAATCTTCCTCCCCAGCCACAGCACTTAAAGGAGGCTGAACAAGAAACGTGGTTTGAATAAAAATATGTTTTCCTTAGAAGTTGCTGTGTCTATTCCTTTGCTGTACTGCATTGCATATACTTACGATATTTTTCTGCCTGTCTTCCTGTATTGATGTAAACAAACTGGAATTTACAGTGTTTTCAGAGCTCACAAGCCCGGGAAAACCTTTTTTTGTTTCCAGTAAAGCATTTTGAAAAAATACTGCTGATGAGGAAGGAATAAAAAATCCTGAAGAGATCCCAAACCACAAAAATTACCATTTGGAAAAGTCATGTTGATGGAATACACTTAAAAAATAAAACACGAAAATGAAATCCATCATTTCTGATTACTATCATTGCTTTAGTTGAGACTGAAGGAGGTTTCAGACTCTGCTGCAGAAGGCATGGAAATCAATTGGTTTTAATATATTGGATCTGTATTTACATTCAAATTCTACATTTTAGAGGAATGCATATTTTCCTGTAATTTTAAATAAGTATTGCCTCCAGAAAGCGCACACCTTTTTGGTACACAAAAGGACACAAAAGTACACACACTCAAAGGTAATCCTGTGACAGCAATCTAGTTTTCAGATTTAAAGGAATGTTTTGTGTACGTTAACTGCTGAATTAAAAACTAAAAGGCAACTGCTATATTGTTTCTTCCATCAGACTGAAAACAAAACATGTATTTTTGGGTTGTTTTAAGAGGAAAATGAAGAAACAAATATAAGACGTATTACGGAACATGATCAGAGCTCCCTCTGAAAGATGTTCTAGCTTGAAGATACCCAAAGCCCTAGGGATTTGGACTGGATCCCTGGACAGGAGTGTGTTTTTCTTATATGCAGAAAGGTATAGCAAACAGAAAGCAACCAGCAGTACCAGCACACACCTCATTCTTCTACACAAAGGCAACAGGGTTTCATTATATTCTTTCTATTAGTTTGAAGATGACCCTGCAGGATGGCTCTGGTTAAGAGATTCCCCAGGTGAATCCTCTGTGCCCTACGTCCAGCTGGAGCCTTCGGTGAGGACAGATTGGGCAGCAGCTAAGTACAAGGGCTTTTAATGCGTGTTTTCCCTGGAGGCTAAATTACTGGTGACATGAAGTGAGTACTTCAAAATGCCAGGCTCGGGACTTGTTTCTACAATAGCACCTATTTAACTAGTGGACCATGCAAAACCCTAAACCAGATGTTTCAGTTTCATTGTTTGAGTAATTTTACTCTGATTTAGTCGATCCTAATCAATTTAAACATGCTTCTGTCTTTTGGGGGTTTGGGGTTGGTTTTTTTTTTTTTCTTTTTCTTTTAAGTGGCACACATTTCTTAGTAATCAATTTTATATCTTATTTTCAGTTAAATGAATGCAACGCTGCGAGCATAGCAGTCCCAAGAAGCCATAGAGAGAATACTCCATTTATTTATGAGACCTGTTAAAAGAGATTTGTGCTACACAGCAGCTGCATTTCTGCTCACTTTTTTCTTCATGTGGTGCTAAAGTTGATTTAAGGACATTCATCCACTGAAGACTGAGAGGGGCAGCGACACTCGTGTTGACTTGGATATGACCTGAACTCAGTGCACTTCCATCTCCCATCCAGTCCCGTGACTCTCTTAGACACGTTTTGCCTCATCATTCAAGCCATCCAGAAGGGCAGCAACAGGATGCGGGCTCTTATATCCTCCTCCTCCTCCTTAAAGATGTGCAAATGGAGACTTGTTAGAAGAGCTAAGATTCGCGTGTGACATGACTCGTTAGTAAGGTGCCAAAGGAGGAGAAGGAAGACCCGTATTAAACAGGGAAGAACGCCCTTGATTTTCCTTCGGGACACACGTAGTTAAAAATCAGGCGAAAAGACTCTATTAGATGTGACTGGCAAAATCTTCCATTTATGCACAGATGATGCACAGCACAGCCAAAGCAATCCACCCGTCCCACGGTGCCCCACAATGGAGCGTGGTCACCTGCTGAAACACCAGCTCTGCTGCGGAGCCGTTTCAAAGTCTGGCCAAAAAAGGCTGCTGCTGAAAGACAGCCGCAGCAGCCCTAGCTTGCAATGAATCACCATCTCCTGAGGGCACAGGCTGAGATCACCGTCTCATGGTATGCAAGCCATCAACCTACCCATGCGAAAATAAACCGTTCATCACACACATGCGGACTGGATATGAACAAGTGACCTAGAAATCCGGGGGGTTCCAAGTCCTATTACCCTTCGCCTGAATCATTCTCCCGTCACACGAAGCTCGTTGTGACATATTTTGTGGGGGCTGCGGGGTGTGGGGAGAAGAACAACCCGAAGTCTACTTTGTCACCTAGTCCTAAAATTATGCATAACTCACTCAACAACAAATGAAAGAACAAAATCACTATGAAAGAGGAAAATGTGGTAGCAAGGAAAAAACTTTTGTTGCATATTGTATCTTCATTTGAATTCCAGAATAAATCTGAATGAATTATATTTTTTAATTTGTTTAACTATGCTAATAGTCACCACGCACTAGTGGTTTTAGCAGCGTTTTCTCTTTATATGTATGACTCAAGAATTACCATAGCAACTTGCTTCCTAATTAGCCTTCAGTTACTAACAATCAATACGATTAGACAAGGTCAGCGCTGGAGTAAGCTCTATAGATTTCTTAAAAGGCTACTGAGAGTCAATAACGGCAAGAAGAGGAGGAGCGGGCTCCTGGATGATCTTCCCCAAAGGATGGTCGCTGTTCTGCTATTACTCACTCTCCTATGAACAAAAGGGGTTGTGGCAAATGAGAGCTTTGCCACTTACCCGGATTGCAGAAAGCTTTTAACCTGCCAACAAATTCACAAAATATGGAGAACAGGGGCATCCTTAGATCTGCAGATAAAAACACACCTTGCTCTCACATTGCTGGGACTGATGTCGACTGCACACCATCAGAATCAAGAATAAATGTCACAGATTTTTATCAAGGTAGTTACATCTGAAGTCAATCCATCTTTGTGGGAAGGGTCCCTGAAACCTGGAATAAGGTGAGACTGGCCAGTTCACACTGGAAGATGCTCCCTGGGATTTAAACCTGTGCAGTGCTTCGCTGACATCCCATTAGGAAGTCCTCCTTCTAGTGACCTGAGTGACTGCCCATCGCCGACACGATTTCCACCTCATTTTTACAGCCTTTTTCAGTTGTTAACATGTTATCTCTTACCCTGAAAGCACAGTAGGATGAAAACATCGTGTGCTATTCAGGGGTACTCTGGGTCCTGGGAATACAAAACAGGCTCTTCAGTGCTGACAGATGAAGGCTCGTGAAAAGCCACTTTACTTGTTAGCGTGTTTAAGTCTGCTAGCAAGAGATGCAGGCAAAAACAAGCTTATTTTTAAATAAACAGTGTGTGCTGTCAATTATGCCTAGGCACGCGGCTGTCGCGGATGAACTGTGATCTATTTACTTGCCTCTGCGAAAACGTGCTGCCGCTTGCCTCTCTCCTCTGTGCCCCGCCGGGGGTTACCTCTCCGCTGCAGCTGTGCCTTCAGCCTCAGCTCATCCTGGCTCGCAGCTCTGCGCCCCCAAACAGAGGGTCAGGCTTGGGGAATGGAGGAGCCAAGGCGCGGCACACAGTGAAAATGTAATGACAGGACAGTCTGGATAGTGCTGTACGATGGCGCTGCAAGCCATGAGCTTTGAGGCGGTCTGTCTTCACCTTCCTCTGTACAGAATGCCCCAAAGAAGAACAAAATGATTTTAAGCTCAAAAAAGACATTTTTTTCTTAGAATGTGAATTAGGATAATTACCTTAAAAGCAGAAAAAACCACAAAGAAAGTTGGCTAGATGGAAGAGAATGAAGAATAGTTCATACCGCCTCTCCCCGACATCCAGTGCCTTTGGAGAAGGTTTGGAGTTCCTCAATGACTTATTCCACGTGGCACTAACCTCTACCTAGACGTCCTGCAAAACCCCGTTCATCACCCCTGGGGCTGCTCCCTGCTCCCCAACACAGTCTCTGAGTGCCACATACGCATCTCTGGGCTGTAAACCTCCTGCCACTTGTAGTACCTCAAAGCTGCTCCCCTCCAAAGATGCCCATTAGCCCGCAAAGGGAATACCCAATCCCCCTTCCTCCAGGGAGCTCTGACACTGCCAGTTTTCCTAAAGAGCATTAGCTAATTGGGAACAGAAGTAATAAATAAGTAAATCCTTTTCATGATGTCGTGCTTGCCCCTTCTCACAGCACAGATGGGAAAAGCCAAAATCTTAAAAATCCAGCACAAGAAGTCTTTGAAATATGGAAAATAAAGCTGGAAAACATATCATCATAAAATCTCATTCAAAATAAAAGATAAGATTGACAAAAGGATTAGACATGTCTAATAAGCACCTTCACTTCATAATTACACTAGAAAGGATAAACATTTCCAGATAAAGATGTAAATCTTGGTGCTCTTGAGCAGACAAGTAAATGATGCTTCCAAACAACAAAGACTACTTGAATTCAGTCCACAAGTGAAATTCTGCATTATTCCTTGTTTTAGTGGAGAAACTTCGCAGCACAAAGGCAACATGGAGAGACTGTTCAAGGAATTTGCGTTCAATAGCTCATTTTTTTTAGGTGTATTTCTCCTCCTCAGAAGAGAGCACCCTACGAGATGGACAAAATAAATTGTCCATGTGGATGAGCTATTCCATAATTGTTCCAGAAACGTTCTCTTGAACATCCTCCTTCAGCAAATGGCATCAGCAGCTCTCAGAGACAAGGTTCTGAACCAGGAAAGCCACCAGCCTGTCCCTGTCCCCAGCTCCTAATCCTCTTCTGACTGCATTGGAAAATGCACAGACACCAAGAGTTTTTCAGCATTCTGCATTTCTCTCACAATCATTTGTAATTTCCATCTGTGGTGTTGGCTCCCCAAGCATTCAAAATATTTTATGGCTTAGTATCTGTCTTCTGTTATAAATCCTAGCAATTTAAATCTTTTCCAGATTAGTCTATTTGTATATGTACACATGTGCATGTATGCAAGTATGCATATGCGTATCTATTCTACCATGCAGTACACAGTTTACTCACAAAAGGTACACCACTCCTACTTATTTTCAAAGAATCAAGCACAAATCTGGAACCCTTCATCAAAAACATGTTCCTTCTTGAGAAATCAAAGCAAATATTCACAGTATTTTGCGAGCAAATTGTTCTTGGCTTGGTCACAAAACAAACAAGGGGCACAAGGAATCTGTGGTTTTACACCTGGGATGAACAGGGGCCAGCAGTGTCTGTGACAGAAAAATCAAAATGCAGCTCACTAATAACCATAAAATGCTCAGCTGCCTCTCCGCTGAGCAAAGCAGCCATCAAACTAATGATTAAATCCACATCAATCATTTGGCATAATAGAAATAAAGGCCGTGCAGAATAACGCTGTCAGAGAATCAACATCTCCTGCTTAGAAAATAAATGTCTTGACTTCATCTCAACATTTGTTTTCCATAAACGCTGAGGTTTGTAGCAGGATTTGTAGAGCAACGGGAAACAATCCTTCATTGCAACATGCCAATTCCACGAACGTTATTTCTAAAATAAACAGAAAAGCTAGATAAAATGAATATGGGAAGGTGTTTCTGAAATCCTCCTGAAATTGAATTACCATTTTCAATCTGGTCCCAGCCTTCCTCCTTTTAACAAACAATATTTAGTAGCGGCAACAATAAATATTGAAGAAAATCCGATTTAGAGCAAATCGGGCACAATTTCAAGTAGGTCACACCTTTTGCACTCACTCACTGGTACAGTTAGATATACGCACAAGTTTAATAGGAAAAAAATGCTATAAAAACCTGTTTTCTCATGAATAAAGAACTTTCCTTTCTAATTCACACTTTTTTCTTTTTTTCATAGCAGCACTTTTTAAAGCAAACCCAGAAGCTGACTGTATCTGGGAAGAGATAGTGCTATGATGGCTCTTGGGATATGCTGCCACCTGGATTCCCACAGACTCCCACCAGCCCAGCACCGCGGTGCCTCGGGAGCCACAGAGCCTCCCACCAGCCCGTCTGTCAGGCGCAGGAGGTGGAGGTGCTACACGTTTGAGCTGAACAACCAACTGAGGTGCAACCCCTGTAATTCTGAATACATGTGTTTCCTCTCAGAATTGCTTTGTTATTCGACTTCACACAAAAATGTAGATTTTTTTTTTTTTTGGTAGAAAGAAGCACTTTTATAATAACCCTCCTACAACTCTTTAAAAAAATATTTATTGACTTTAATGTTGCTTACTTGTATTAATTTTGATTTAATCTTATGTTTACAGTTCTCTTTGTTTTCAAGTCCATAAATTTTATTCTGAATTCTTTCCAGAAATTTCAGAGTTAATATGTAATTAATACACAAAATACAATTATTTTTTTTTTTTTACAAATTATTTAGGGATATTAGAACGGAATATACTTATTTTAACAAGAAAAGGGTAATTATTTAAATCAGAGCAATATTCTGAAACATAACATGAGAAGAACCACCTTTTCCCATGTATGAGCTATGAATTACACTTGAAAATACAAAACTTAATTAGAACCAGCAATCCTGAGTTCTGATTTTATTTTCTGATATAAATACGTAAGTTTAATAAATGTATTGCTTAGTCAGCATAAGAATTATTTTGGTTTTTAGCAAATATGTATTTTTGTATTTACAAAGTCACTTAGAAAGTCACTGATTCTACTCTGAAAGTACAAGAATCTCATAATAAACAACAAATTGAAACTTCCTTTACTTCAAATTAGAGTGAAGTTCTTGGAAGGAAGAGGTGGAACCGGAAGAAGTGACACTTTTTGGGGAAAATATTTTACCTTTCACAACACTCGTTCTGGCCCCTCTTGAAACAAAAAACCCACCCAAAAGTCCCTGAGATGAATCTCAGAACATTGGCCAGTAAGTGAACATATCAGCCTCTTCAGTATGCATAAAGCACATCCCTCAGGACAAAAAAAGAAAGATTATAGTATTAATTCTGCACCACAGGATGACTGTCAGTTCTGAGGCTCCTTGCTATATTTATCAGTTGCAATAATCAGCTTTATGCCTCTGATAGAATCATAGAATCATCTGGGTTGGAAGAGACCTTTAAGATCATCGAGTCCAACCATCAACCTAACACTGCCAAAACCACCACTAAACCATGTCCCTCAGCACCACGTCTACCTGTCTTTTAAATACCTCCAGGGATAGTGATTCCACCACTTCCCTGGGCAGCCTTTTCCAATGCTTGATAACCCTTTCAATGAAGAAATTTTTCCTAATATCCATCCTAACCCTCCCCTGGCACAACCTGAGGCCATTTCCTTTTGTCCTATCACTTGTTATTTGGGAGAAGAGACCGACTCCCACCATGCAAGGACCTAGAGTGAGGCCGCCTTCCAAAACGGAATGATTCAGAGAAAGCAAATATCTCCACATGAACAACAGCAGCATGCCAAACCTAAAGTCCATCCAGCCCAGTATCTTGCTCTAGCGGTGGCAGGGGAAGCCCAGAAAACAGTGCAAGAGTAGGGCAAACCTATTGAGAAAGTCCCTCTGACTACTCAGTCAACTTTTTGTGGTGATTTGCTGCTCAAATGTTTGTGCTTGGTATGCAAGCAGGCGAGATACATTTTCTTCCTCAAATTTCACCAGAGAGTCTCTTCATATCAGCAGTCTCAAAGCAGAGTTCCCCAGCTGAAGCATGCGTTGTGTGAAGAAGTACAGCCTTCAGGTTTTTTTGATTTGTCGCTTACTAGTTTTATTTGAAATCCTGTCTTCCAGTTACAGTATTAGGAAGGGCAGGAGTAATCATTCCTGTCCACCTTCCCTGTACTAAACCTGCTGTACACACCACTCCAATATCCCCTGTCAAAGGTCTTCCTTCCAGACAGACGAGTCTTGTCCTGCTCCATTGTTCCTAAGGCAGAAAGCATCCATGAATGTGTTCATCTTGGTGAGTTTTCCTGGTTTGTTCCCTATCCTTTTCTTAATAATTCCTAACCTTTCCATTCAGAGGCTTTTTTTGACCAGGGGCTGCGACCTTCTTTTTAGAACTGTTCATTTGACCCTCAAACCTCATTTTGAATGAATAAGGCTAATTTAGAGCCCATATTTAGATATGTAAAAGAGCTATCTTCATTTAGCCTGCACTTAATTTTATTTGATTTGTTTGTGGAGAGGAAGGCAAAAGAACATTGGATCGAAGTCTTGTCCTAAAGAAGAGTGGGAACTCACACAAGCATTTCCCCACATTTTGTCTTTTATGAATTCAGGTAATCTGAACAGTATGTCACTGGGGAGAGGCATTAAAGCATTTAGCGTATATTCAGGTAAGTGCATTTCCCCTTTTTTGCTTTACCTGTCTCTCTGTCTAGACAGCTCTAAAGCAGGGTCCAGAAATGATGTCCGAGATGAGTCTTCCATTAAATACTTCAGTCTCTAATGCTGGCTTCATATCAATGCAGTTAATGACTAAAGACTCTGCTAACAGTTCATTACCACAAAACTCATTCTTGCTCAACAAAAGCAATGACAAGATGTATTTTCTTTTTTTCCCTTTCTAAATCTATTTTATCAAAGAAAGCAAGCATCAAGATACCAAACCACACAGAAAGAATTACAGAATAATTCCTTTCTTGTACTCCAACATGTTTCAATTAAAATATGCAAATACTAGCATGATTTTCTGGGACTTTTTAAATAGGAAAGTTAGAAAATGTTGATATGGACGCTATGAACTGATTTTACATTTCCTATCTTCTTCTTTCAAGGGTCTTTGCTTTATTTGTGATTTTGTTCTGCCCAAGCGTTAGCGAAGGATTGAGATCAGGTTTACTGAAATATCACAAAGCTGTAATTAAAATCTTTGATCTTTGACATCAGCAGCGAGTTGTTGACATGGATAATAAACGTCTACTTCACATTTTTGTAATTGTGCAAGGGATGGCAACACTAACTGCAAGCGTAAGATCTCTTCCACAGATAACCATGACAGGCAGGGCAAAGCAGAATGCCAGGTGATGATGCAGCAAAACGTTTACAGATTACAATAAAACCACCTTGTCTTTATTCATTACTCGTTATGTTGAGAACACAAGGCATAGCTTCTACTTTCAGGAAATGAATTGAATTAAGAACGCACCAGGCTTCCTGTGTATTCATACCAAACGCTTAAGTTTGCTATCCAAGGGATGGCATTTGCAAAGGCTGCAGAAGGGTCATCTGAAGTAATGACACTTCTTTGAGAAGAAAAAGTACTGAAGCTGCTCACGGCCACACCGAGAGACAGCGGCACCAGGCACTGCCTTGCCCGGCTCCTCCACCGACGATGTGTTACAGGACCCCTGGGAGAAGCTGGCATAGCTGTCCGCCTTTCAAGTCCCATTTGTAGGAACTCGTTTCAAAGGGCAGAGTGTAGCAATGGGCAAATGAAGACTGACACCCTGGATGCTGTTGGGCTGAGGAACGTGTACGGCGCCTATAGCAGAGGATAAACTTTCTTGTATGATTTTGCTGCTGAACCAGAGGCCTGAAGTGCAAGCAACCGCTCCAGTATAGAAAAGAGCCCGTTCAAAACCACTGATCACCATCAAATGCAGACAGTCAGCTGGGATGGCGGCATCTGGGACTTGCAAGTCCACCCGCAGGAACCAGGAAGCCTCCTGTGATTGCTCGCTGCCTGACCATCAGCCTGTCATGGCTGGGCAGCCTTTGGTGCCTGCTGACTTGTGCGGGATTAAACCAGGCGGACAGAGAGGGAAGAGGCGTATCGTAACAGTGGCCCCATTGAAACATTTATTCTTTGGGATGTCAGCCTGAACTTTGAATTTCTTTGCTTGTTGCTGGTTACTTGCCTCAATGTTTTTGAACTGTAGTCCCCTGTTCCCTGAGAGAAAATGTATATTTAGACTAATTTAAATGCATTAAGTAGCGTACTTATTTTCATGCCCTGCCCTTAAGATGCAGAATGTTACACATAACTCCCTATAATGTAAATTAGAATTTAATATCCATGGAGTTGCACCTTGAGAATATACCCTGGAGTATTTATTACCAAAGTGTGATTGTTACCTGATTCGGTACATATTTTGGTACACATAATGCACCGTGTCCCCCTTTCACCTTAAGGATGTAAATAAATATTTTTGTAAACATGCACTATTTAATTTATCTATCACAGCAGATCCTGCAAATCCATATTTTGCTTCTTGCAAAAAAATAAATAGCAGATTTAAATGATGCAACAAAAGATAGAAGGGAACTCCTGCATAGAATCAATTTCCAAATGTCTTGGTTACACTGAATCCTAACCATTTTCTCAAAAGAGCTTTAATGATCTTATTTAATCACAGCCTTTCGCATACCAAATGAGGCAGTACATGACACACTGTGCAAGAAAAATTGGAGAAGCTGCAAAATACTGACCACCTTTCTTGGTAGCAGAAAACACAGACTGCTTATCCTTAGGTGATCATGCGATTTCTGCTGCCCCTTCTTCCTTCCCATCTTTTTGGCCTGTTATAGAATCCTTTGGCCAAGTGTTATGGAATCACACGCCAGGGCTGAATTAAACTGATTTCATGAGCACATGGGATGATGGGATGATAGACATCCCTTAGCCATTTGCTAGCCCAGGCAGCTTTGACGGCTACTGCTGAAGAAGGTCTGGATGGTGAATCCACCAATTTGCCAGGTTGTTAAAACTTGCTGAATAAAGTGAAGACTTCCCATATGCCAAATTCTCCTGATAAGTCTTTTACAATCAAGCCGAGAACTTTGCTCCTTCCCCACTCACAGGAGAGAGGTACGCCTTGATTCAGCAATGTACTTTAGCACATGCCTCAAAACACTCTATTGAGTGGCCTCCACTGTCCTCAAGTACCTCACCTCAGGTTAGATAAAACACAAAAGGTAACTCAGTCTGATCTAATTAAGCTAAAGGAAAGTGTGACCTGCCTTCTAACCTACAGGGGCAAACAGGAGAGTTTTTAGCATCATAGATCAGGTTGGTTGTTGTATATGAAATAAGCTGGTGCTCGTGTATCTAGGTCACAGACCAGTGGTATTTGTTCATATGAACCATCACTGGATCAACAGTCCCAGCAAAAAAAATCATAAAAGCTTGAATGCACCAAGTGGTTAAATAAATGCATTATTCAGAGTGATTTTCTCTACAAATTCACAAGGAAGCTGTAGATAGCTGGTGCATATATTCCTGCTGTCTTCCATAGAGAGAAGACATCAGTTTCCAGGAGTGTTAACTCTGGCAGATTCCGTCAGCTCGATGCCCCAGAATCATTCACTCAAGTTTTAACACTTTCTGGGGTTTCCAGAGCTCATAAAGGATTTAGCTCTTCAAGCTCTGTTAACCATAGCACAGTTCACGTTCTTAAAATGTCCCTTTGCCAAAATCTGCCAGAGCAATTCCCTTCTCCCATTACTCCAAACTACAAAGCAGGCCCAATAAAGATGTTTTTTCTCTGTGACATCTTCTGGTTCAAGAAGTACTTCATCCACACAGCTAAATTTCCTTGGGCCACACACAGGTTAGATTTGAGAACGAATAACGAATCAAAGCATTATGTTTTAGCTTAAACCCTTCAAAAGAATAAATAGCTGATGATGAATTTTCAAGGGGATTGTGCCTCAGGATACAAATGTGAAGCCTCTTTGGCTTGCGTAGGGTAGGGCAATCAGACCAAACTTCCTATAAAAATGATGCCCAATTCAGGGCTTGTTAGACCAACTTTCACAAACGTACTTCACTACCTTGTAGTAATAGGAGGAAATTCAGCAAGAAAAAAAGGGAGACTTAATATTGCTTCAGACTGTCTCTCCTCCAAATTAAGCACTTTCAGTGCAGGTTGAAGATGATGTAGCAGCTGCAAAGTATGTTGCATTGATTTTGCCAGGTATGTGCCTGCATGGGGCTGATTTTTAATTTAGTAACTGGAGGGTTAATTAGTTCAGGGAGTGTAAACAGGTTGGTTAAGCAAGAGTCCAGATGAGCTGCCACGTTCCAGTTGGCTAAGACTTAGGAGTAGACTAAACATGTAGTGAGGATAACTAATCTGCTTCCCTGAACATCTATTTGCCAAATTAACATGAAGCCAGAGCCGTGCAGAAGTTGGAGAGCTGCTAGCAGCAAGCCGGTTAGGCTGCTCCTCAGATCTGTGGGTTTCTGAAGTAGTTTTCTATAAGAAAATTCAAGTCGCACCTAAGAGAAATCTCAGATAATTAGAGCCTGTTAGTTTATTTCATAACTTTAAACATTTTATCTAAGAAGAAAATAAGATCTTTCTCCTAGGACATACTTGGGAAGTTGTTTCTCTATATGACAATCTGCAGAATGGACATTTCATGTTTTTTCAGTAACTGAAGGTGTTTAGATGGGTGAGAAGAAAATGGCAAGCTAGAGGTGGTTCAAATGGGTCCTCATTCTTTCAAAAAACTTCAAAATGGCAAAAGTATTCCAGTGACAATTTTGCCAGATAAAGTTCCAGTCTGTATTTGCCAAATAAAAATAAATAATAATAAAAAAAAATCAGATTAAACCCAAAAGATTTTGTCTTGGTAACTAAAACTGGAGCTTCACAAGGGAGGGCAGATCAGGTGCCCCATGCCGACATTTCCAGGTCCCACTACTTTTTTCCATTATGAGTCATGGTCACTAGTGTCCATTATGGAAAGTCCTCAGACACTCGAAATGGAAAACAAACAAGATCTTTCCTGGGTACTCTGACTGGAAAGTATCTGGAAGTATTTGACATTTTGTGGCAAAATACATCCATTAAAGCTCTAATCTGTTTGGGTGGTTAGGAAGAAACTAAAACGCATAGAGAAAGAAGGAACACTGAAAAATGTTACTGAATGATTATTCTTTGCAAACCAGAAATTCTTGGTCATGGTATTCAGAAGTCTTCATTCACTTTGACCGTAAATAAAGAGTTAAGATTCTTATGAAGGACTCATCTCTGATTTAACTTGTACTCAACCAGCTCATCCCCAATGGATGATTCCAAAGACCAGCACTGTCCTGCAACTTCTGGAATTTAAAACCTACCCCGGTCTCAGGAACGCAGTTAGAAATAATCTAGTAATGATAAAAAATCATGCGTACAGATATGCTGGACTGTATAAGGTACTGGTTTTCTTCAGTAACACACTCATGAAATATTGTCACTCTCAATTTTTAGTCTATTTCACCTAGTTGTAGGTGAGCACATACATATACTACATTGAAGTATCTCATTTGTATACATCAGGCTATCCACGTTTTACCATATGGAGGTATCACATTATTAATAGCTGTTTTCCTTAAATAGACTACAGTTTGCTTTAATCTTCCTTGCTATGCATGAACTTGCAAGAGTAAAAAGGCTTTCATACAAAGGCTGTGTTTTTATATGCAAATCTATCATTTGATTACACACTTTTTTGTCCCTACATTATCATGAATATTTCTGATGAATGTTTTATGGGTTAGGTTTAGGATTTGTGAGCTATTTCAAATTTTATCTGTTTGCCATGTCATCTGCAAATACCGCATCTTTGTTGATGTTGATTGGTCTCATTTACATATTTATCAGACTTCTCTTTTCAAGGATGTTTTGCTATAAACTGTCTGTCCCCATTTCTCCAGCATGTACTAACAGTACATAGATATATTTTCAAATTGAGCTCATTTCCATATATAATTTTTTTGGTTAACAATACATCACCACTTAGACACATCCTGTTCAATGCAATCTGTACCTTCATACATATCTGACATATGGTTTCTGAGTAATTAAAGATAACGGGAGCAGTTTACAATGCACTTTGCAACCCCCTTCATAGTCCAGAGAGCTCAATGATTTTCCGCAAGGACAAGGCTAAAAGGAGCCCTGCAGGACTAGGGAGAAACCAGTGCCGACAAAACTGGTGATGGAGAGCTGATCTTATTCCTAACTGGTAGTTCTTGGCCACAAAAAATAAGACTTACTTTTTCTTTTCTCAAGAAAAATGACCATTTACAGCAACGCTTGATGGGGTTATGAGGGTCTGGATCAATGAGTCGGCCACAGCAACTGGAGGCTTTTTAGCATGTACCACGTGCCAACAGAAGACTCCTGTACCTACAGTGGTGCCCTGAAATGGATCTTGCGCTTCAGAAAAGGCCAGGTGCCATGTGAGCTTTACCACTCGCTGCTGACCAGCAGCTCTTCAATCCTTCTTTTATGTTCCCTGCTTGTTCTTCATCCATCCATCCTTCTCTAAGTTCAAAATCCTTTCCCCTTCCTTGCCGTACCTTCTACTCTGTTCACCTTCTCGCTAAATCCCTTACTTAGGCAAGAATACAATGGAAAAGGGTAGAAATGATGCAGAGAAATGTCAGCAATTAACTTCTTTTTCGTTTTGCCGTTACACACACAACACTGAAAACGGCACTGCCTTTAAGTGCATTTCCGCACTCAGACTCCTCTCGGGTGGAGAGCCCGTTTGTGATCCTCTCCTGCCAGGGTGCAAGCATTTGGCGTGTTTCTAAACAAAATGTTGCGATTTGTTCCTGTATGAAATAATTCAGAAAAATCATACATGACCCATAATAGTTCAGGTTGGACAGTGACAGTTACCGTTTCTGGTGCTAGCACCGGTTAACCCATAGATTTTCTGTTGCTGAAGAATAGTAGGAAACATATTACTAAATTCTAGCGGTGGAGGGCTGCAACACATCCACAATAGTACACTAATGAACGTATGATACATCTGTTCATCAAAGGTGCTTATAATTGTATCGCCAGGCTTATCACTAAAATGCACGGAAATTAGGTGCTTACACCCTTTATGTGCTAAGACTTTCGCAGTTATCACCCGTAAGAAACTTCTCTCACACATCCTGTCAGCTGACTCGGAACACGCACAAAACATTCCTATTTATTCACCAGTGAAAAGAGAACGGGCTGACCTGTTATGAACAGGAGTGTTTTCCTCCCTAATCTTTCCTCTGTTTCATTCCAAAATTGTCAAAATAATCAATTTCCCATGATATTCTGCTACAGCGGTGCATTTATTAATTGCAATGACACTGCATGCTGACCAACCCTTTGACCGAGGACTGCCCGCCTGCTGATATGAAAATGTATTTATGACAACAATGTTTTGCAACGTGGCGTTAAAAAAAAAGTTTCTATTTTTTTTAAACAGAAAGATGAAACTAGATGAAGCTCGGAGATAGGGGCTTGCTCACAGGACGTAAAAGGAGCTGCAATCAGAAACTGCCATTTGGAGTAAAATAGTTGTTTCCTAGTAAATATTGACGTAATACATACATTTTCTCTAGGTCACCAAGTCCTGCGAAAGCTCCTTTTGGAATGACTCTCATCTTGGTGAGGACAAATCTCCTGAAAACAGAGAAAAAGGGGTGATTATTAACAATTCGCTCCACAGGACTGCATGGTAGCCTCGTCAGCACAGGAGAGGCCTTTATCACGGGTATGAGGACAGTCTCCAGGCCGAAGGCTCCGGCGTCTAAATACAGCTGTCATGTTCGAAGGCTTCACGGGACTCCAACTGCCTGCCCGGACCAAAATTACAGCACAGCATTGGGCTACCTCTGAAGCTCCTCAGGGGAAAACGCATCCGTCAGTAGTTGCAATTTCCCTGTTTGCTTCAATAAGAAATCCAGTCCCAGTCACCGCAGCTTTGCTGCGTGCTGGGAGGGGACAGTGTCTTTCTCGTGTCAACCTCTTTTGAGAGACGCTCAAGCACAGGATGACGCAGCCCTGTGGAGCCCGATGGCGGAGAGTTGCTTACACAAGGTTGTAAGGTGGTAGATGCATGCTCATGCAAGATAAGCCGTAACCTGCTGCCCAGATAATTTAAGGAGTCAGCCACTATCTCCCGTCAGTGCAACTTTAATACCCGTTATCGCTTCTCACAGTCTCTCTTACAATTAGTTCACAATGTGCCACAAAACTGGAACTTTGGAATACACAACATGGTCGCACATGTACCAAGAGAACATTGTAATATTTTTTTAAAGGTCACAGAATATGCTTTATGAAGAAAAAACATTTAAAATATCATATAAACCTTTTAGTTAGCCTGGACTCATCGCCTTTTATCACAATAAAAAAAGAGGACTACAAAACCTCTGATGAAAGGTAAGGTTTCCACTGCACCTTGCAGAAATAAGGTGTTATCTGGGTAATTGTTTTCTTTCACACGTTTAATCATTCATAGGTAGTGAGCACAAACAATTGCATATATTAACACGACCCACTCATCAAAACCTCTGCTTCACGTGATACACTTACGACTGGATGCCAGGTCAAGAAAGCAGAGCTGAGACATGAGAAAGCCCACAGAGATTTTGTAGAGAGAAATACTGTATTTTTGTATTTTCTGCTGAGAATAAAAGTCATATTCAAACTCCCAGCAGATAAATAAGCAAGACATCAGATAATATTGGTTGCATTGCAGTGATAGTTGTTAAAAAATAGCATTTTCTTTTTAAAAAACAAAATCGTCACCTGTGTTACATACATGAATATCACCCTGTGATTCAGTTTCATCATCTGTTTTCCCATGGAAATGGAAATTAATTGTTTTCTGAATTACTACGGAAGTCTTTTTCGCTGTGAGCATGCCTGCCTGTCGTGGTTTGGCCTCAGCCGGCAACAGAGAACCACGCAGTTGCCTGCTCAACCCCCGAGGGCGGTGGGGAAAATCGGAAGAAAAAGGCAAAACTCGTGGGTTGAGATAAAAGGCAGTTTGACATAACAGCAAACGAAAGAGGAGAACAACAACAACAGTGACGGAGGGACGCACACACAGGTCACTGTACCGACGCTCACCGACCGCACCGCGCAGCCCCAGCCCGCTCCCGAACCGCGCCTGCCTCCCCCTCCCGGCCAGCTCCCTTTTATGGACTGGGCATGGCGTCACGTGGTATGGAATACCTGTGTCCCGGGCCAGAAAATTAACCCTATTCCCGCCGGAACCAGGACATTATCCACCCCTT
>VFFE01007957.1:796929-904821 GCA_008921705.1 Burhinus oedicnemus
CTTCCCTAGCATCTTCTTCATGTGCACTACAGGGACTTTATCCCCTTCTACAGTGCGTGGAAGTTTTGACTGGGCAGGGCCAGCTCGACTGGCAGATCCCCTCGTGTTGACTAACCAAGTAGCTTTTGCTAAATGTGTGTCCCAATGTTTGAAGGTCCCGCCACCCATGGCTCTCAGTGTAGTTTTTAACAGTCCATTGTATCGTTCTGTCTTCCCAGCGGCTGGTGCATGATAGGGGATGTGGTATACCCACTCAATGCCATGCTCTTTGGCCCAGGAGTCTATGAGGCTATTTCGGAAATGAGTCCCATTGTCCGACTCGATTCTCTCTGGGGTGCCATGTCGCCATAGGACTTGCTTTTCCAGGCCCAGGATAGTGTTCCGGGCGGTGGCGTGGGGCACAGGGTATGTTTCCAGCCATCCAGTGGTTGCTTCCACCATCGTGAGCACATGGCGCTTGCCTTGGCGGGTTTGTGGGAGTGTAATATAACCAATCTGCCAGGCCTCCCCATATTTATATTTTAGCCATCGTCCTCCATACCAAAGAGGCTTTAACCGCTTGGCTTGCTTGATTGCAGCACATGTTTCACATTCATGGATGACTTGTGCAATGGTGTCCATGGTCAAGTCCACCCCTCGATCACGAGTCCATCTATACGTTGCGTCTCTTCCTTGATGGCCTGAGGTGTCATGGGCCCACTGAGCTATGAATAATTCACCCTTATGTTGCCAGTCCAAATCCACCTGAGCCACTTCAGTCTTAGCAGCTCAATCTACCTGCTGGTTGTTTTGATGTTCCTCATTGGCCCGACTCTTGGGTACATGGGCATCTACATGGCGTACTTTCATAGCCAGATTCTCTATCCGGGCAGCAATATCTTGCCACAGTTCAGCAGCCCAGATGGGTTTACCTCTGCGCTGCCAGTTGCTCTGCTTCCACTGCTGTAACCACCCCCACATTGGGCGCCAAAAAGACTGTCGTGGTTTGGCCTCAGCCGGCAACAGAGAACCACGCAGCTGCCTGCTCAACCCCCGAGGGCGCTGGGGAAAACCGGAAGAAAAAGGCAAAACTCGTGGGTTGAGATAAAAGGCAGTTTAACACAACAGCAAACGAAAGAGGGGAACAACAACAACAACAGTGACGGAGGGACGCACACACAGGTCACTGTACCGACGCTCACCGACCGGACCGCGCAGCCCCAGCCCGCTCCCGAACCGCGCCTGCCTCCCCCTCCCGGCCAGCTCCCTTTTATGGACTGGGCATGGCGTCACGTGGTAGGGAATGCCTGTGTCCCGGGCCAGAAAATGAACCCTATTCCCGCTGGAACCAGGACACTGCCAGACCATCCCTCATTTCTATCCTCTCGGAACTGGTTTTGCATGGCTGCTTGGGATTGCCTTTCAGCTCGTGTCTGTGCGGCCTTATGGTAATGTCTGCAGGAGGGCAGAAATGGGAACTCAGCCTGGTATTACCTGCTGTGTAATCCCGCAAATTTTAACGCAATACCTCAAAACTAGAGACTTACTTTCTTACTGCTCACATAAAGTATTCATGCAATCCTCATCTATTTTTTATTTCAGCTGATTAGTTTAGAATTTTCATGGGAGATTATCATGTTTTAATCAAAGTCTTGGGGAAAAAAGTATTATTCTGATAGAATACAACTGTGAAAGGTCCCTATTTTTGAAACATAAGTCTTTAGCAGAATCTACCCCCTCATTTAAATTCCCAAATATGAGTTAATATTTACTTAAGTGGGACAAAGTCAATGCACGCCTCACCTAGCTCTAGACGTGTCAGTGTGATTACACCAGGAGTGACCTTGGCCCCAGACATTTTTAAACATTGAAATGTATGGTATTCTCAGTCCTGAAAGATGATGAAGTCAATTTGATATTCCATTATTCTTGTACTATCATTAATGTAAGTCAGAAAGAGCTTCAACACACTGTCACACAAGAATTACAGTATTGAGATCATTATGCAAACGTCAGAAGGATTAAAGAGCTTCCAGAAAAGTACTAACCTGGATTAGGCAATTTGTAAAGCTCCACTGAAAACACTGCTGGTGTAATGCATGCAAAGCTAGGGCTGTGCTTTCAGAGTGCAGACCGGCACAATGGATCCTTGCAGAACACCCAGCAGGCTTAGTGCTACAAAGCTGATCCATCAGGAAACTCTTTAACTTTGATCTGCTTTGAAACCTTTCCTAAACTCTCCTTTGTAGAAACACACGCCTAATTTTGGAGCCCTAGAAAGTGGTCTCTGTCTGAAAAACCACCTACAATTTTTTTACGGCAATATTCTAAAATGAATCCTCTCTCTGCAGGCGCAGATCGTCAGGAGGTTTGCCATTCTTTAATTAAACACTGGCCTACGCCATGTTTCACCAAAACAAGAATTTACAGCCTGATCCCGAACCTAATTAAAAGAAGGGAACCTCATTCATAGATGAGGTTATGTATATGAGCAACGCCACAAGTGCACAGAAGTAAAAATCAAACCTTCAGTTTCCTTGTTGAATACCCTGCTATCCTGCACTAATAAGGTACTGGAATTCAGGAGCCACGTGTCTAATGCCCCGGAGCAGTTAAAGTAGAATTGAAGTTTAATAGCTGAAGTCCACATTCCATTTTAAAAAATTAAGGTTAATTGTTTCTAAACATCCCTGAGTAGGCTAATAAAGTCAGCCTTGATGGTATAACGAACACTGAAAATTAGAATCAGTTACTTGTTGAATTATCACCTGTATAATGAATAGGAGTCTATTATAACTAGCCAAATGCTGTATTGTCAATAAATCTCACCAATTAGGCTCCAAGAATCAATCCTTACTTAACTTGAGACACCGGCTGTTCACTACGAATTCTTTCTGAGGTACATGGAGAAAATAATTGAAAAGCATTTCCTTGGTTTTGTTGCTGGCGTTATTCTACGGTCAAAGAAATGAATACAGCCCACCTTCGTTCAAGCACGTTTCATGGCAAGACAAACAAGTAAACAAAAACATGTGCTTCATGGAAAGGTGCAGTATTTGGTCCTAAAAAATTATGTGAGCACTTAGGCACCAGCAAGGAAAGCTCTGAAAAGCCTCAACGCTCAGTGCATGGCATGGAATTGAAAACCCAGGGCCAGATGCCCAACTAGGGCAGAACTATCTCCTACTGATTTGTTTAATTCTATAGCGACATCTTAACATGGTTATTTAAAACAGTGAGGTCTCAACTGATATGAAGCCACTGACACAGGTGACTTACACCACTTTATACCACCATGAAAAGCAAACAACCCAAATACATCTTGTTTCTGTATGGCTGTGTCTAGTATAAGAGAAATGTCATAGTGCCAACTTAATCTCAAAGCCTATAGAGGACACGATGCAAACAACAGAAATTAGCAGGTACTGGTAAAATGTTCCTGAATAACCCTCTAACAGTTCCAGTTATGAAGAAATTTGTGGAATTTTTCCTAAAATAGGGTCTTCGGCAGCTGAAGTAGTTCAGACAGACAGAATATAAGACATGAAGGGGAAAAAAGAACCTCCAGAAAAATTAATATTCTTCCATCCAGCCTCACATGAGTCCAGTGACAGAAATTAGACCAACCTCATCATGAAGGAATGGAGGACTGGATGTCATTATTCAAGTATCTGGTGCCCAAGGTAGGGGTGATTAAAAAGACTTGATTAATTAAAAGATAAAAAAAGTGGACCCATACGGGTCGTTTGTGCTAAATGTCTCTAAAAAAAGTGCATATGAAACATTTGAAGTGTGCACATTAAGCAAATCAATGTAAATACACTGTGTTTGTGAGGTTAGCCATTTATGTGCAAAATGATGCATTTTGCATATTCATCAAGTGTGTTCTCAGACCCTGGTCCCACAAGGTTTTTCTTGAACAGTTATGAAGATGTTCTTCTGCGTAAATTCTCTACCAGAACTTACTCCCGCACTGTGCTGGCGCCCTCTCCTCCCAGCCCCCTTCCTTGGCAAACTGCCACCACCACCAGCAATAACCTCGCACAACAAAGGACTGCACTGATTATCAGAAATTAGACTAGTTAAAAAAAAAAAATTAATTTCTGCCTCATAAAGCATGGCTGTATTTAGGTCTTTCAAAACACTCTTTAAAACTCATTTCTCAGATCTACTTAAGTCACACACAGTTAATCAGAAAGTGTGTGCATTGTAGAATTATCTTCCCTGGCTCATGTAAATTGCAAATTCACGATGTTAAAATGAACTATATCAAGCAGATACTATAAACTTTATAACTTAAGGACCAAAGGAAAAAAAAATAAAAAGATTCGGTGACCATAATGCTAAATCACTAAATTCAGTTCCAAAGAAATAAATGTGATAGGATTTTGAAGAACATTTTATTTTAATCTCTGAGCTAATAGACTGATGCTATCACCTTCTAATCCTCTGCAGCAATATGCATTTTGTCAAACAAAGATTTACAGCAAAATTTAATATACTCTTTGTACTTTTTTTTGGTTGTTTCTTTGTTTTTGTTTCTTGGTTTGGAGATGCGCTGAAGGTTTCAGCACAAACAGCAGATGAGTCTTTGCTTTACATCAGGAGAAGACAAAAGGATGCCATGACCTATTTAGTGTGCTCTTGATTAAATGTAAAAACCAACAAAATCCTGCCCCTTGTTTTGTTTTTTTTTTTCTGGTTTTGCTTGATTAGTCAATGCGACAGTGAAAGACTATTTTGCTTTTCATGCTGTAATAGGAGACAAATAGATACTGCAGACTGTGTCCCAGATGGTGTAAATCAATCAAGCTGTGTCATTTTGGCCCTAAACTTTTGTCCTAATTCTCACCGGAATGAATCATGAGATTCCTTTGAGGTAAATCCAATTTACATTTATGAAGAATACTCATAAGCCCCTAGGTCACAGAAATGGGTTCACATTGCCGTATGACTTCACTATGACTAGGGTCTGGTTCTAGTAAACATCTCACTAGGAAGGGACATATGCAGATATACATGCACATGAAAATATTTTTTCTAGTTGGCTGCCTAGGTGGAAGATCTCTGTAATCTATTAAGCAGTTTGTGGCTGCTTTCAGACATAGCTATGGTTTCCCCTTCCTGTCAGCAGGCAGAGAGGAGTCCAAAACTCATAAATCAGATGCTAAAACATCAGGCTTCAAAAACCATCAAGCTAAACACAAAAAGATTGGTTTTATTTGCTTTCTGGTTTTAAAGCCTTTAGAGTGCATTCATATCATGCCAGAAAGCTATTTTCAACACTCACGAGGCTTTAATTTAAAGACAGAGAAAGATTTATATTAGTTGCCTCAATTCCAGGAGGTGCTGCGGCTGGGGCTTCATGAGGCTGACAGGATCACGAGCAATGGCACTGGCAGTGACAAAACACTGCTCCCACCATTCTACTGGCTTGTCTTTTCAGGGAGCTGCTCCGTCATCTTAAGGGAAAACCAAAGCCAAGCAGAATATTTGTCCACTAATGACTATTCATGTAACTACAGATTCATTTCAAACAGGGGACCCTGATGGCACAGACGTACTTGAATAATGGAGGAAGAGCTTTGCAATTCATTTTTTCAAGTGAGACATGATCCATGCATTTGAGAGTCTGAGAGCCCCTGCTTTACACACCTGTAAATTGACTTACAAGGGAGAGACCGTAATCCCTTGCTAATATGCACAATCTGGCTTAAAACATCTAATCACTGCCTTCATCTAATGTGCTTAAATCAGCTGCTTTGAATGCTTGTGAAAGGACAAGTTGTCTGGACTGTGCAGCTCATTTATTCCTTTTGTGGGATAATAAAAGCAGGTAAAGGTGAGCATTCCAAGGAAAAATCAGGCAATACACATTTTATGGAGAAGACAGAAACCAAAGATCCCCTCCTGAGTTTCAGGCTGTACGGGGCCTGGCTCGGAGACAGTTAATTTTCCTCACAGCAGCTCATACGGTGCTGTAGTCTAGATTTTTGACCCGAACCGTACTGATAGCACACTAATCACACTGGTGGCTGACACACCGGCAGGCTGTGCTGCCATTCAGTGTGACCTGGACAGGCTGGAGAATTGGGCAGAGAGAAACCTCATGAAGTTCAACAAGGCCAAGTGTAGGGTCCTGCACCTGGGGAGGAATAACCCCCTGCACCAGGACAGGTTAGGGGCTCACCTGCTGGAAAGCAGCTCTGTGGAAAGGGACCTGGGAGTCCTGGTGGACAACAGGATGACCGTGAGCCAGCAATGTGCCCTTGTGGCCAAGAAGGCCAGTGGCATCCTGGGGTGCATCAAGAGGTGTGTGGCAAGCAGGTCGAGGGAGGTTATCCTCCCCCTCTACTCTGCCCTGGTGAGGCCACATCTGGAGTACTGTGTCCAGTTCTGGGCTCCCCAGTTCAAGGAGGAGAGGGAACTGCTGGAGAGGGTACAGCAGAGGGCTACAAAGATGATTAGGGAACTGGAACATCTTTCTTATGGGGAAAGGCTGAGGGTCTTGGGTGTTTTTAGTCTGGAAAAGAGAAGGCTGAGGGGGGATCTCATCAATGCTTATAAATATTTAAAGGGAGGGTGCCAATGGGATGAGACCCGTCTTTTTTCAGTGGTGCCCGGTGATAGGACAAGAGGTAATGGGCACAAACTTGAACGTAGGAAGTTCCATCTAAACATGAGGAGGAACTTCTTTCCTTTGAGGGTGGCAGAGCACTGGAACAGGCTGCCCAGAGAGGTGGTGGAGTCTCCGACTCTGGAGACATTCAAAACCCGCCTGGACGCCGTCCTGTGCAACTTTCTCGAGGTGTCCCTGCTCTGGCAGGGGGGTTGGACTAGATGATCTCCAGAGGTCCCTTCCAGCCCCGGTGATTCTGTGTTATCTTCTAGCTTTCACTAAACAGTGCTTGCGCAGCATCAAGGCTGCCTCTGTTTCTCTCTTTGCCCCCGCAGTGAATAGACTGGGGGGTGGGCAAAAGGCTGGGTGGGGCGGACACAGCCAGGCAGGTGACCCAAACTAACCAGAAAGATATTCCATGCTGTGTAACGTCATGCTCAGCAATACGAAGGAAAACCATCCTTCTATCTGACTGAAAAAAAGCAGGATAACTCTGCCAGGTATGCCACTGGGGAACCTCTTCAGGTCAGGGAGTGAAGTAAGGGGCAACTCTGAGAAAGAAAATATTTTGATTTGCATGCTATTAAACAAAGCAATGTACAAACAAAGTAAATACTATTAGAACTGCAACGATAAAGTTATCAGCGATGCCCGTCTGCTTTGCAGGTCTGAATCTAAAAGGCAGTATGTGCAGTAGCTCGTGAAAAATCACTCCTTAATCTTTACCGGTGGCCTCCCTTAAAAATCAATTTCCTTTTCTTTTTTAAATTAGATTAAAAGGATAATGAATAGTACTGATGGCATTCCTATTCTAAATTTAGTGAGTACTTGCTCGGCGTAATAATGCCAGCCAGCCACAAAAAGCTGAAGGGAAGCATTTTAAGATCCCACAGCTGATGTCCTGGTGGCATCTCACTCGTAGAGTGCCCACGATACCACGACAGGGATAACAAAATGCCCGTTTCCCCAGGAGAGCCGCGATACCGCTCACGCAGGCACGCAGCAAAGTTGCTGTGGGATTTGTTTTTCCCCCAGGACCTTGCTTAGGTCAGCTAATAAGTTGCACGGTGCCCCTCAGCAGCTAACAGCTGATAAGGAGAGATAAGGAAGGACAGAAAATTGTTGTGAGGGAAAAAAAGAAAAAGCGCATCTAAAAAACTGCAAAAGTGGTTAAGCGACAGACTTGTAAAGCTTACTCCCCCCACCCCTACCCCCCCGCCGCAGTTTTCCAAAGCCATGGTGTGTTTAGTCTCGGCACTGATACCCTTTTCCTTGCGGGACAAAGCATACGCTGTCCTCAGTAATGCTGTACATCCCCCCACGACGCTGCAGATAGCTGCTTTTTCGAGGTCGCACACGACGGCAGTTAAAAACAAAGCTCCAAGATGCTTTTAAATATCTCTGCTTGAATAGGGTGGCATGCTTCTGGAGACGGAGGATTAAAAAAAAAAACAAAACAGAAGACGGAGGGGAAAAACAAAAAGATAAGACTGCAAAATTCACAAAAGCAGAAAAACAGGTGCTACACCGGGACTTTTACTCAATCTGAGATGTTCAATGGTCTACACTTAGTGCAATTATTTCACTGCACTTAGGCTGGGTTGCTTTGCGCTGACTTAAAGCCGGAGAGAAACAGAGTTGTGACTATGGAGACCCGTTGCCTGCATATGTCAACTGATTTTGCAAAAAATCTCGTTGAAGATTCGGGTGCAAGCAGCAGTAGTGCACGAGGTAGGTAGCAAACACAAACGACGTCTGCCCTGAGCAGCCTTACGGCACAGCGCCCTCTGACACAGGCACGCTGGTCCCTTCGGCGGGTCCAGGTGGCTGCAAGCCAAAGGGCAAAATTTGCGTCCCGCACCCGCGCGGCAGACAAAGCAGACCGCAAAGCGATGCCGTCTCGGCAGGAAGGGGCTCCTCCTTTCTTTAAGCCTGCCCAGAGCTCAAGCAAAGCAAAGCTGGGGCTCTGGATTCCTCTACCGTACGTACACACAGGGAAATAAAGGTTTGCCACCGAGCACGAATTGCAACAGCAAACAAGTCCTCTTTAGGCTTACAAGCAGAATCACAGTCATCAAGTTCGCATCCGGGAAGAGTTTAACTGCTTGGAATGAGTTACCCACGAAAAAGGCCAGCAGTAAGCTTGAAAGCACAGTTAAAATTGCTTCTATTAATGTCAAAGGCATGCTGTGAAAAGTGTTTTGTGTAAGATAAATAACACAAGTGAATGAAGTTATCCCTTCTTGGTTACAGAGAGCAAGAAAATAGTGATTGCTTTATTTTTACAAATAGCTACACTTTATTAGTATTGATTATCCTGTTAGACAGGACACTACTTTTAGAAGAGCACATCCTTGTTCTTCACAGCTTACTCACATGGGCCTTTGAGAAATGTACAGCATGTGATAAACGCGCAACTTCCTTAAAAACCGACCTTGATATCTGCGAACATCTTTATGGTGAGGAGCCATTAAAAATTCATTCACTCTGAGCACACCCTCGGTGTTGCATCTATTTATATTACTATCTCTGCATACTTCCCTAACAAAAGGAGCATTGTACAAGTACCGGGTATTTTGTTCTTGCACAAAGAGCGTTTTACTTTGTGTTCTTTCTCATCGGCAACTTGTCAAGGCAAATAAGGTTATGGAAAATGTCCACAGTCCAGTCAGATGGGGGGCTTTTTAGGTATTGTCTTCAAAACTTTCTTCCCCTCTTTTGATTCAGAGCAAGAATAGCCATCCTGCTCACACACAGCTGGCCACTTCAACTCTTTTCCTGTCCCAAGAATGTGTCAAAAAAGATCTTATCCCGCAGCAGGGAGAGAAGAATGGTTTGTTCGTCAGCTGAGGTCGTAGCAGAAAGGTGACAAGCGTTCTTTGTGTGTAGTGTTTCTACGTCTAAGATCTTGGGACTTTCTATGTTGGCAGGCCCTCCATACATGATACTATTTTTGTTGACTGACACAAATTGTCGAGGGACCAAATTCCTTAAGTTCTGGGTTGGATGCCTTAGTGAAGGTAAAGGAGGAAGAGAAAGCTTTTCTACAAAATGTCTTGCTGACCCATCATTGTTTAGCAAAACACTAAATAACTTACCTCTGTCACTTTATCTTGGTTGACAAATTCATTAGAAAGAGTTAGTGTGCTTTTTACCTCCTCTCTCATCCATAGCCTCATAGGCACTATACTTAGCTTACTTAATGCGACAGAGCTGAAATTTCACAGAATATTAATAAAATAAAAAGAAAGAAAGATAGTCATTGTTACATTCCCTAATTAGCACACACAGTCTAATAAGTAACAGGGTCCCCTCCAAATATTTGGATTAATTTTACATCCAAAGGCTTGTTTGAAGTTGTAATGAGATACCTGATACTCCTTGATGCCAGAGCAGTCAGAAACAATTTAAGGAATAGCACTTGGAAACTTGATCATAGTCCTTTTTTTTTCTCTGGATCTGAGTATGAGCTTTGTAAAAGTAAATATTCTCTCTGCTATCTAATACGAGCTGTATTTTCCAAAAAGCAGCACCAGTGCCAAACACAGCTAACTCCACTGGCAGTCCTGGCAAAACAGCATCTCCCAAAGGAGGGGTCCCGGATGTGAACGGCACGTACTCTGCTGTCCTCAGGGCACCAGCTAGACTTGTGCTGTCATAACTATACTGAAATACAGAAATACGCTGGACCTGTGCCGTATGGTCCCATTTCTCTCCCACTGTAGTGAGTGAATCGTAGAATGGTTTAGGTTGGAAGGGACCTTAAAGATCATCTAGTTCCAATCCCCTTGCCATGGGCAAGGAAACCTCCCATTAGACCAGGTTGCTCAAAGCTCCATCCAGCCTGATCTTGAACGCTTCCAGGGGTGGGGCCTCCACAGCTTCCCTGGGCAACCTGTTCCAGTGTCTCACCACCCTCAGAGTGAAAAATTTCTTCCTGAGATCTAATCTAAATCTACCCTCTTCCAGTTTGAAGCCATTACATCTTGTTCTATCATGACAGCATTTCCTTCTTTTTACATACTGAAGCATACATTTACGTTTTAGATACTTCTGTTTTGAAATAAGACCAAAAGTGACAAAGGTAAAAGATCCCCACCTTTTGTTACTCTAGCACCACGCGAAGAAGCAAAACCTCCTGTTCATCTCTGTGGTCATACCTTCCTCTAATCTGTATGTCTTGGCTAACTATTGCCAGGGGGCAGAAGCCGGCTCCTGGAAGTGCTGCCGCCTGTGCAAGAGGATGAACCACTCAGCACACAGAGAACGGGAGGACCCGTGAGGTTGGCACGAGCAACAGGCTCCTGCGTGCATAGGAGAGCTCGGAGTCCTCGCACTGTAATCACAACTCCTAAGAGGACATTTTCCAGTGGAACCTGCAACACTTTGCACTTTTTATTTAAGTCCTGTAAACACTTGCGTTTACTGCCATTGCTCACCTCGCATTCCCACGTCACTGGTGCTCTTCCTAGCTGCACAGTTTCCATGTCAAGAACTTTTCTCAGCTCATCTGTTGGAGATTGCTGAGGGAAATACTCACAGGGATATGAATTGCAGGTGGATGGACTCTTTCAATTTCATCCTGCACTCTCCTGAGAGCATCTCTTCTCCCTCAGTCTTTCTCTGTTATTGAGATCTCTTCCCTACAGACTTCACCAATTTGATATAAAGGCAATGACAAGGCCAGGAATCCTTATTGCTTCTCCTTGTACTAAAAAACCCCCCAAAACATTATGTTTTCCATTATTTTAGCAAGGATCAGCTTGCCACTGCAAATGATGATTTTTTTCTATCTGTCTTCCACTAGCCATGGATTTACTTTCAGATGTTAAAATAATGATCCTGAATGAATACAACATGGCAGCTAGTGTACCATTATCCTTAAAAATACCAGCTGTACTCTGTCCTTTAAGATCGACAGGTCTCTTCCCAGTAAAAAACAGTGCAAAGATGGCTCTGGTGTCAAGCATGGATCTCTAATGCATTTGAAAGTGAGTATTATTGTTTCAGAAAGTGCCAACTTGACCACACTGGCAACTGAAAGACTGGCTTACATTCAGAATAAAGATGTGCTTAGTGCTTTCACCTTCAGAGTGTTTCTTGAACATGAACCCTCTATGGAGCACTGAAAAATAATGAACATACACGGTCCTGTTAAAAAGAGTGACAGAAAAATGAAATAGACACAGGAGAAGCTTGACCTGCTCATAGTGTAGCTGCAGATTATAAAAGACCTCTAAGAAAGAGCTTGCCTGGGAAAATATATCCTTTCTGACATCTAACCTCAGTGGCTGAAACCTAGACTTCTGCCCCCTTCCTACACATCCTTCCATTAGCTCTCTAACTGATTGTGAAAGGCAACTTCTTGTGTAAAATTGGATAACACCTGACTGGAAGAAACAAGGATAGATGTAACAGGCATCTGAGTGAAGGAAGGTCATGAACGGCATCCCATGGAGACCTGCATGGGCCCTGCATACCACAGTTGTAAGCAATCTGGAAGGGGAGCATGGAGCAAGGTGGCAAACACGTATGATAACGAGGGTAGTAAAACAAGAGCTAGGTCAGAAGATCTGCAAAGCAGGAGGAGTTCAAGTCTTCACACAGCACGTGGCTAAGCTACGCAACTCCTTGCTACAGGACACTGTGGATGGTAGACAGTCAAGAAGAAATTAACAAAGAAATGAAATCAAGACATCACTCTACTCAAGATGTCCCTGAGCCAAGCAGAGCCGCAGAGATGCACACCTCTGCTGAGATACACGTCAGAGCAGCAAAGAACCAACACTGCAGCCAGCCTGGGGCAGCCCTGCCAAAACGGAGACCGCTGCTTCACAGACCCAGTTCAGCACAAGGGAACACCACCGATCCCAGCGCTCTCAGAAGCAGACGGTCTCTGTCCAGAGCGAAGCATTGAAGTATTCTTCAACATTTACAGCTAGAGCAAGTTTTTGTACACCACAGAAGAAGGGGTTGCTCCTTAGGTTAAAACAATTAAAGGATTTGATCCCCTCCTTTGCCAGAGGATCAAAGGGTAAAACTGAATCAGGGGTAACGTTCTCAGTGCCGCATTCAGACTCCCGTTTCATTGCACAGAATTGGCTCTACAAGACACTTCCAAAATAAATACAACAAGAACGCTTCAGCATTCTTTAATAATAAAAATATTAAAAGAATGCTTCAGCTCTCCACAAATTCTTTTGCTAGGTCATTTTGATAATCTTTGTAAAAACAGGGGAAATGCACTGCCTCTGTGAAATCTCAAGTTGTCCCTTACTGTTCTCCCCACCCCCACTTTGGGAGGTGGACTATAAAGTGGACTCGGGCTTATAATACTCTAAATGCTTAAGGGCTTCGTGTGACCTATTTGCTGCACTCTTTTTCTAAAATCTTCCTCCCCCTTCTGTATGGTAAAAAACCGTGGGTTCACATAGCCTTTGAATACAGGGTGCAGTTCTGATCCCTTTCATCTCAAAAAAGGTATACTAGTGTTGGGAAAGGTAAAGAGAAGGGCAATAAGATTGATCAAAGAAATGAACTGGCTTCCATAAGAGGAATAACCAATTTGTCTGGGACTTTTCAGTCTTGAAAGGTTAAAGGGATGCTAAAGGTCTACAAAATGTCTTGGAGAGGGTGGGCAAGGACTGATGCTTTATCAGCTCTTCCACTACAAAGCTTAGAGGTGAGGCCACAGGCAGCTAGATTCAGAGCAGATAAGAGGACCTGGCTCTCACGCAGTGTACACAGGCTGCCAGAGCTCCTTCATGCAGCTTGCCTGGATGCAAGAAGCTGATGTGGGCTCACGGGCAAAATGTACAAATAATTCGAGAAGAGATAATTTAGGGTTACTAAACAAACCAACAACAATTTCAGGCAATCCCCTGGGGGCTAGAACTAGTCGGAGGCTGGAGTATTGTGGTAATACATATTAAACACTTGCCCTATTCTTACTCTACCCTTAGAAGCTCTTTAGAATCCTTGTTGTACGCAGGATGCTTGATCCACCTTACCATAGCCACAGCTTATATTGCAGGGAGAGAGCAGGCAAAAGAGGGGCTCCCTTCCTACAGAGGCAAAACCGCTCGGTCACCTGCCTCTGCTGGGCTCTATCCTGCCTGGAGGCCAGGGGACAAGGCAGGGGACTGTGGAAAGAGGATCTAGCATGACCTTGGTTGGTGCTGATGGGCCAAATTTGAGCTGCTGACCACTCGCAGAAGATCCTTGCTGGGCTATACAACATCTCTGTGAAGCTTTGGGGCAAGATTGCATCATAAACAAGCTGAGGGGCTTCACTTTCTTACCGTATCTGAACAGCTGGGGTTTTGCTTAAACGTTGGTTGTAGCAAGTATCTAATCAATGCTCTACCAGTGGCTCTGGAGTCAAAAGAGAGATATCTTCCTACAGCACTACATAAGGCATTTCTAACCTACAAAGAAATATTCAGTAATACTGACTCCACCTTCCTGTGTCCATATTGATTCTGAAGTAACGCATAACGTTTTTAAAAGCAGACCAAGGCTTTGGAGGCTATTACCTTATTTCTTTTTTCTTTATGATGGTATCTAGGCTTATATTTTGTCTGATTGATTCCAGCTGATAGTTATGACATACTGCACAAGAAATCCCAGGCTGTAGACTGAAAGGATGACCAAGCAGACCTCAGGATAAATTAGGAACAGACTGTGAGTGTTTTTACTGTGGAAAGAATATGCTATGGCAGCAAACACTGAGAGATGCAGCAGGCACGATACACAGTCCCTGCTCAAGCAGGACTCCCAGAGAGCTTTTAAACACCTGAAGAATTTGAAGGTTGAAGATTTAAACAGTTGTGTTAAACTAAGGGAAGGAAGGGTATAGTAACATCACCAGCAAAATGCGCTGACAGTAAATAAATACCACTAAATGCTGATCCTTGGCCAGAGACTCAAATCCAGCTTGGTGCTCAAAGGTGCCAAGCTCTTTAAGGCTTTATTTTATATCTGGTTTTAGTAGTAAGGGCTTTATTTGATTTCTCTAAGTCTGAGTAAAGGTATTTATTTTTAGAGAACTATCCCCCAGCCCTTAGACAAATCTGTGATTCCCAGGAAGAAGCAGGGAAAGGATTTCCTCCGCTGGGCCTTAATCCAGGAACATGGTAAGTCCTGTTAACTCCAATATGGCAAGACCAGTGTATTTAAACAAATACACAGATTTCTTTTCTAGCATAAAGGTAGGGCTTTGATTTAAGATAATAGAGAACAATGCACTGCGGGCCACCACCTGAGCAAAACCTGCATGAATATGAGCCAGGTAAACTTTCCTCAGCTCACTTCATATATCAGAAAAAGGAATCTCGACCCCCCCTGCTCTAACTGGAGGTGTGAAATTAAATGTCTTTTTTCTCAGAGAGAAACAGAGGACAAAAAAAATGAAACACAGAACAGAACTCTGCTTGAAAACAGAGTGAAAATAAATCAGCAGTGAATGGATTAGCTTCAAGATCAGACTGCCCAGAGCAGCCTGATCTGGAACAGCAGAGCACTCAGGGCTTGTGTTTTTTAAATTAGTTTTAATAAATAGAATCAATAGCTCAAATTATGAAGAAGGACAAAAGCACAGATCAAATCAATCAAGGCTGTAGCTTATCGTTATAAGCCAAAGGGGTGTCTTCTCTTGTCTGAACAAGATAAGGTGGCACAAGAATCCACTTGCAGCTTTTCAGTATCTCTCCCAGAACAGCTGTACTCGGAGTTGGATACAGAGCATGAAAATGCTCCTGGTTATCCAAACACAAACACAGCCTCCCTTTCTTTTTCCTTTCCCCAGCAGGGGGGAAAAAAAAATAATAAAAAATTAATAAATAAATCAGGAAATTAATCTCTTGTCTTGAGGACAAATGCAGGAATTTACAGGGAGTATAAAACTAAATAGACAAACAAGCACAAAGTATCCTTCATTATACATGGGATTTAATGCCCAGGTGAAGAGATTCTTGTTTGAATCACTGGAAAAGTGTCTCTCCATGTACTAGGTTAGGAAAGAGTGTTGGAGAGCGTTCAGGAGTTCTCTGTCCCCCAAACAGTCAGCCAAGGATTATCCACTGGAGGGGAGTGAGTGGGACGTCATTAACTGCAATCAGGTTTTTGGCAATGGGAAGGGGACATTTGCACACAGGCACCTTATTTTCCTCTTGTTGGCTGGTTGGTTGGTTGGTTGGTTTGGTTTGGTTTTCCCACAGGGACTTTGCTCGGGCAAGCTGCAGCGTCTCGCTCCAGAGCCAGCTCTGCTAACTTGGGGCCGGTGCACCGAGGAGCCGAGCAGGATCGTGCCAGCAGCGGGGTCCCCGCTCTGCACGGGGCATCTTCGCCTGGGCACACAGCTCCACGGGTGCTCCCAGCAGGAGCTGGTCTCCAGCTCTGTCCTGGCAACGTAAGGGTACAGCACACAGACACTCCTGCTACACGGCACACCACCTACAAGGGCAGGGAAAAACGGAGAATCCCGGCTGCCTCCTTAGTTGGGGTAAATAAGGGAATGACCCTACTTCAGATAAGCTTGTTTTGATTAGTAGTGGCCTCCTTCCCCAATAAGGAAACCCAGGAAAAGCATATTGCAACTCCAAACAGCTAGTCAAGTCTCAGCTGGACCCCAGGTAACCAGCCCTGGGTCTGCATGTGGAGGGCTTCTACTGGCCACCACCAGGAGATTACCATGAGCTCCCCTTTCATCGCAGGGGTTTTATCCCAAACACTCCGAGCATCAGCTCTGGAGCACAAGTGCTGCACAGGAAACTAAAATATTTAAAAACCCCCTCCCCCCTGCCTCCAATATAACTTTCTTATTAAAATTTAGCCAAGTACAAACTACCAGCCCTGAATTTATTTCATCGTATATGGTATAACTGAAGAGGTTTTTGTACACCACATGACACCCTAGAGGTGTGAGAACAATGCACGGTGCTGATAACCTCTGCTAACTCCCATTCATCCTCAGGTTGAAAAGCTGGCATCAGTTACATGGGCTTTGTGCCCACATATAGCACATAAGAGTCTTTCTCACTGTTGTGCTTGAATTATAGATAAACAGCAAAAGGGGAATAATAATCTTATAATAATAGAATATATGACAGATGTACGACTGAAAGTCATTCACATGCTCCAGTGATGAGCATGGTTCAAAGCCTATCTGGAATAGCCTTCCATCTTGCTAATAAATATTCAGAGATTTTTAATCTTCAAGGACATAATATCGAACATCTGACAGAAAATTCAGCATAGATCCATAAGCGTTTTTTATTACATTTCAATTGGAAGTAGATTTCATAATGTTTTATAGCAAGCAGCGCCTTTGCCAGAAGACACAGAACTTTCTTGGCCAAAGTAGTCAGCAGTTAACCGCAAGTCCGACAAAATAAACAAAATACCAATTATGATTCAGGTGTAGTGCAAGTTATTTTCTATTCAGTGAGGAAGAATTGATTTTCCCAGCAGTGTCACTTACACTGTAATGATTATTGCACATAAGACAACTTAAGAAAATGATGGAAAAACAAATTAGATGGGCTGCAGATCATTGGCTTATCTTGACTGCTCACCTTGAGGACAGAGTTAGGGAAACATAATATACAGTACCGGATGTCAGGGTGCTTGAAACCTCTACTCCCCTTCCACCTCCCTGATATTTCATATTAAAATTTCAAAACAGAAATAAACATTTCCAGCAGGGATAATGCATGAAGCAACACATCTTGCCAGTCTAAAGACATTTGCTTAATTAAAAACAATGATAACTCGCTGTGACAGAAGATAATTAAAGGGGTATAAATTGTATAAGAACTTGGCTTTGTCTAATGCTCTCATTTTATATACACAGATATTCATGAGTCATATGAGAAAAACGTTGCCGCAGCTCCGTGCCTTTGTTAGCTGACACTTCAGTACTGATGACCATGTGCTAAAGCAATGCAGTGAAAGACTGGGCCCAATATTATGGTACAATCTAATGGAAATCAATAGGCATTCTTCCACTGATTTTTCAGCACGTATTGGATGGACCTTTTATCGCATGAATAAGCCGGAATAATGGGAACAGAGGTTAACCAATCAGCTACATAATGATTATCTCTTTATGCGGAGATGGAATCATCCCGATCAGAGTTTCTAACAAAAAAATGAGTTGGCCTCACATTCTTCTCTGGCGACATCCACAATCAGCCAATGTACTGTACATTAAGTGCTGAACGTCTTATCTAGCTGATAGAATTCGCTGCAAGAGGCTTGGTTAACCATGTTTGGTTTTGCTTTAGGGCCAGCAAAAATGACAGTCAGCATTGCCACCGAACCTGAAATGTCATTGCAAGGTTTCACACATACCCTTCCGGAATGGTTCTGTTTTTCTTCAGATTTATTTCAAAGGTCTGCATCATTATTTTACTCTATATTACTCTAATTGCAGCTTCCTTGCAAGATCTCCTATTTTTTTTCTGGTTTACATGGTAAAAGGTCTCAAGTTTTAAAGATGACTTAGCCTTGCAAAAAATGAGAGAATGTATGAATTTTGTAGTTGATTACTTTGTTGAGAAAATGTGCCACTAATTTATACCCCTTGACCAACAGGTTAGATGTAGTGCTTGTTATTTCAGCCTTTTTGATTATTTCATCTCACTACCCAACTACTTTTTTTTTTTTTAATGAAACATCCATATCTGTTCTTGCAAATAGATTGTTCAAAGAGTAGTCATGATAGAGGTCATTCTCTCTCACTTTCTCAGATTGAGGTACGCTTTTGGCAATGACAAAATGAATGTTTGCTCTGGATTTGACCGTTGTAAAGGATGTTTATTTCCTAGGGCTTTGTTTATAAGACTACAGATTTTAAAAGATTATTTCATGCTGCCTTTGGCAAAAGTTGCAGTTTGTATAAGTGCTACTGTTATTATTGTTCACCAAAACAATATTTAGGGCCCATATATTGAGTTACAAAAGAGCAAATAACACGCAGTGAAAGTATAGAAAGCCACAACCAACATATTGTCTGCCTTTGTGTATGCTTTTTGCATACACACTCAAGGGTAATCCTCTGAAACACACAGATGTTTCAGCTGATTATCCCTTTTATCTGGCAGAAGTAGCCTCTGACATAGTGAGCATTGCAACTTCAGCACTGAGATAGCAGGGAACGGTTAGTGATCAGTTTAACGCTGTTTTTTTTCCAGAAAGTATTTTCCATCATCACCTCTTCGATAAGATCAATAAGAGGGAAGAACATTCAGATGACCATGCCAGCCAGGCATAACTTGGAAGCATGCTTTTAAGCAGGATGGCAGAGGAAGCACGGTCATTGGGTTCCGTCACAGCAGCTGCTGAAATACAGATACTGATGTTGGAAAGGGACTTGGGGAACTCAATGCCATGGAAACTCCTACACTGCTGCCATACTTCATGGTGAAGGTGAAATTTAGACCTCCATATAGTCTAGGTGCACCTTTTCCTTCTTTGGAGTGTTTTAAGAAAAGCAGTTGACATCATATTGAAGATTAAGGCTTCTGGGACTGTGGGCTTCTAGGACCAAGCGCCAACCTGAATCATTTGAGTTCAGACTAACAAAACCCCAAGTGTTTCTATGCAAAATAGGCTGAAGCCCAAAGCTGTTGTTCATATAAGTAGGATACTAGCATAAGGTACTTTACAGAAATATATAAACTCCTTTATACGATCAACATTGTAAAGATGTACTCAAGCTGGCAAGTACGGCACTGCTAATAAAACCAGCAGCCTGCCATCCCTCCAAAGCAGAGGTTAACAAGCTTTCTGCGGAATGCAGAAAATCTTCAGGGAGACGCAAGCAGGAACTTCTGAAGCACCCCCTGCCTCATTCCCTATTTTTGCTGATAACCACCACTATGTGCGTTCAGCCTGGAGGACACTAACCAGATGAATCTACACCTAGAACCAAGGCCACCCCGTGGCAGTCTGATGTGGAAGGGGGGAAAAAAAGTCTTTCAAAGCCTTGAACAAAGAGCCAGTCTCCCTGTTTTCTAGCGCCACTGGAAAGTTTCTTCCAGACAGCGTTCATGCCTCTGATGGACAAACAATATGGCAAAGCCCTAGCTGCTGGTGGTCCACAGCCCTGAAGCCACAAGGCTGTCCCCACCAGACCAGGGCATCGGTAGGTCCAAGGGCAAGCACTCCTTGACGGGCACTTTGTGGAGACTCACGCTTCTGTGACCAGCCCATGCAGTGCTCCTGTAAAGCCCTGGTTGGGCGTGCTCCAGCTTCTAGGCTAAAGTGCTCAAAAACCAACCCAATTTCTGGTGCGTGGGCCCATGCAATACACTCAGCCACCCCGATATAACACTGCAATAACTTGTCCACGAATGAAGGAAACCAAAGGAATATTGTTTGCCACATGAATACTGTATATAAAAGTATAATCCTGTAGATGCATCATTCATGTATTTATGAGGGGTTCTAGCTAAGGAGACATACACAGATAGTACCTAAACTCACAAAGGGGTGAAAACCTTCCAATTAGTGCTCCACAGGCAGCCCTACTGACCATAACAGAGCCAACAGTTATCCGCAATTGAAATGCCCACAAAAACCTCCACCTCAGCTGTCTTTAAATTACTGACTGTAACGCTACTGTGAAACGCCGCTCTTCTAATACAGTGACAGAAACTGATACAAGAAAAGTACAGAAATGAAGAAAGTGGAAAAGGTGATGATGCAGAGGTACCGCGTCAGTAAAAATATATTTGAGGAAAAAAACGCCTGAAACTGTATACGCGTCACTTGAACATTAAAAAATAGTAGAGCTATGACTTTGTACCGCCTTATTTAGGAGATTCACAGCAGCAGACCTGCGCCTCATGCCACTGAGCATAAAGCCTTCCTGTGAGGAGAAATAGTTATTAGAAAGGAATATGAAGGCGCAAGAGGTAATTTTTTTTTTTCTTTTGTACAAGGAAATATATTGCCACAGGAGTACAGTCCGGTGAATAAGGTCTTGAAAGGGCTATAGTCCCAGCCAAACCACTGATTTGTTACCGGATACTCTTGGGAAATTACTCGTCACTTACCTCCTATAGCTTTGCTGTTTCTGTAATGGATAAAATTATGTTTACATACTTAACTGGAATATTGTGAAATCTTTTAATATTTACAGAAAATTTTGTGAGCCCTAAGAAAACCTTATCATTTCCATATGGTTCATTAAAACAATTAAAATCTCCCCTAATAATGTAAAATAAATTTAAACATTTGGCTACCTATTTCATTTGTGCTTTCAACACCCGTTTTATTTTTCCCTAGAGTGGTTTCCTGTCTACTGCGATAGCACAAAGTCCTGAATCTGCAAATACGTACAGATGGGTAGTTTCACACCTGCGCTTCGTCCCACCGGAAGGCAACGGAGCTGCTTGGGCAAGCAATTAGGATGGGTACGAACGCCGGTGGAATCAAACCTTAGATTTTCTTATAGGGTATTCCCTCACAGGGGCCACTAGTGCCGATTTCAAAGCACTGAGGAATGAGGTCTGGGCTTCATCTGCCATGGCAACAATATACTGCAGATAGAAAATTACAGCTCCTGGGATTTGGATACAGTGAGTATTTCCCCAAGCCAGTAATTCCACCTAGAAAGAGTTGTTGTTCTGCCTGGGCACTTCTTGTTTTTCTGTCATTTTCTGACACAGTCTGTACTTCTTTTATGACTCTCCACTTCCCAAAAAAAGAAAACCAAACATTTCCATAGCAGCTCTGTTGGCTAAAGAAAACTTCAGGGACAAGGCAGGTGTTTACCATCAACCCACTGTCTTCCCATAGCAGGGGCGTTCATAGCCCCTCTTCTTATAACTTGCTTGTTCAGAAATTTCTATATGGCTATAAACATTCCTGCTGGGAGACTGGACTCCAAGGAAAGACTCTCAAAATTGGTCGCTTCCCAGTAGTTAACAAGAAGGAAAAAATGGATTTGGCTGATCTGCGCTCCTTTTTTTCAGCAGTGGAGAGACTGGAGATGCCAGAGAAAGCGGCAGGGGCATTGCTTCCACTGCTGGAGCCAGATTTGCTTTCTTACCTCGGTGAGTGTCCGTGGCGCTCTCAGCCACAAGTGCTTCCCATTGTATAGGGTGCCCTTTGACAAAGGCTCTTTCCTCAAAAATTCTTATTGGGCTAGTAAAGGCAAGAGCCTAATATATTTATATCACGTGATGGTACAAGTGAAAAAAGAAATCAAAGCTTACCCTGAAGTTAGCACTGAAATCCAAACCTCTCAAAGCCAAGAGTAGGCAAGAGTGTCACACCAGGGATCATTTTTAAGTGCAAGGCACAGCGCAGAATATAAAACCATTAAGAGGCTTTCAGAAGGTCTGTAAAGAAAACCGTTATAACCCTTAGTCTGCCTACGTGACAATCCTTTTCAGCGAAGAAACCAAATCCCAAATAACTACGTATCACTTCCTCCCATCCCATGGCGCCTGGTTTTGGGAAAAAGGGACAGGCAGACAGCCCCTCCTTCCATTGCTACTCTCTCCTGCCTGAACCTGGGTGATTTCATCAGTTACAGCTACATATACGTGCTACTGGTCTCCATTCTCATCTTCTTTGCCTGGAGCCAAACCGGCAGAGGAAGAGGTTAAACACACAGGCACCCTGTGCACACGCGCAGGTGGGTGCATGCACGCTATTCACTTCACTTCTTTGGGTAGGACCCAGTTTTGAGGTAAGGGTGAGGGGAGGCTCTCTGAGTTTCCCACTGCATTCCACAGTTTTGTGTTCAAACATAAATACAGGACACCAGATCTCCTGAGAAAACAAGCACCACTTTCTTTTCCAGTCTTCACACAGTCAATCCAGTTCTTCATTGCACACTACTATTTCAAATAAAAAAACAAACACTGACCATCATTTGAAAGTATATTCCCTCCTTGCTCGGCTCCCATACAAAAGATGAATCAATTATTGAAAACTTGGAAATTTTCCCCATGGCATGTTTATGCAGACAGTGTATTTGGAAAACCACTGAAGGTTCACAGATTTCTTACAAATAAATACACACAAATTCATTTCAATTAACTGACGGTATTTAGACAAGGATTCATATCAGAAAGTAGATCTTCATGTGTATTATGGGGAAACTCTGTCAGTAAGATCGTTACCAGAGCAAGGCTCCACAGACGTTCACAAAACAGGATTTCCAGGCAAATATGCTAAAATGCTGACTAGTAACCACATTCTTGAGTAGATAAGAGAGTGGACAGAGGTGAAAGCTTCAGCCCGCAGCTCACCCTGTGTGTATATATGTTTAAAATTGAGACTGCCCTGTCTATAGCAAGTTCTGAATATGTTACATTCAGGGATGTAGAGTTATTTAGCTAGTCCAGGCAAAGACAGAGGCTCAGAAAGCTCAAAAGTTATGGAAATATACTCATGAAAACAAAGACTTATTCATACTGAGTTGAGTTGAAGGCATTTCACTCAGAAACGTATCTCCCTCTGCATATAATAACATCTGTAAATTCCCCTTTAGCTAACCAGGAGCAAATACACCTGAGTGGCTTGATAAGGCAATGGGAGATAAGAAGCATCCATACTTTCCAGGCTAAGCTCCTGAAACACCTAAGGATGTTTAGAGGAAAACGTTAAGCAAAAGCACACAAATCACGAGCTTTCCTGACCCCTAGACACCCAAAATCAAGGAAGCTGAACCAGAGTAAAGGCAGAAAATGGGCTCCTTATTACAGTGGATGCAAGGCAATTAGAAGAAATAATTTTCTATACTCTTATATGAAATCCAGGCTTGACTCTGACCTATAATTTGAAATAAGCTTCATTTTAATGACTTAAATTTCACTGCTAATAAGAGCAGTCCAATCAAACTACAGGCAAAGCATGTGAAATAATTTACAGGTTTTGTCTGAAAAGGTCAAGGTCTTCAACAAAGAAAAGTGACTTTTCCTACCAAAGTGCTTGCCCCTTGCTGTGTAAAACTAATAGACTGCTATGAAAAATAATACCTGTCTTTTGTGCCCAAAGTACCTTGTTTACCAAACACACGCACATATTAATTACCAATCAGCGGCTGCCAAAACGAACAACACGTGGCTGACAGAGGTCCCCGTCACCAGACAGTGAAAGTGAACTTAGTTCTTTCCACCGAAGTTAATGAAGCTATGACGATTTAAATTAGCTGTGAACCTACCCCAATTATCTTTTAGCTTGCTGGCACAAGGACACTCAGGAAAGTTAAGCAGAACTAACTAAAAAGCCGTCAAGTTAGAAGAGAGTGAGGTATGTTGAACTTTGCGTGGATTTCTTTTGCTTCTCTGCCGGCTGTTTAACAGGTTTGTTTATTTTTCTTTGCTAAGCCAGATAATTCAGTTTGGCTTTGCAGGACTCCCTCCTGCATACAAACTGCTGGCACTTTGAGCAGCTATTCCCTTCGGGACGTATAGTCACTTGGCATCCCTCTTCAGTGCAACTGTTCTCTCTGCTCTTGCGGCATTCCTCATCCACTCCCTTCCTTCACCCTCGTTAAGCTCTCCACATACCCAGTATTTTCAGCAACATGCCAGCCCCATGAGACCCCCTTGGCACCTGCAGAGGAACGCCTGGAGCTGGGCAGCAGGCTCTCCTGCTGGCTTATCAGGCGACACGTTTCCTGTGCGATACTCTTCCAGAGGAATTCCATTTGGAGCTTTTAAAGACGCCTTCCATTGGACACCTCTTCTCTGTTGCACCTCAGAAATGCTGCTGGGTAGATCAAGTATTTGAGAAGCTTTTTTTAATATTTATTTATTTAAGAGGCATGGCCTGGGGTTTGAGGGAGATAATAAGCTTTATTCCTCGGGACCGCAGTGCTGTTATGACTTTGCCGAGGGCCAGATCCAGAAAACGATTAACTCGTATTCTCGAGCTGTCATTTATAAGCCTGAGCGAGGAGCTGAAAGCGTATTACATGGACAAATGCAGCTAGAGGGATAACAAATGAGTGGTCCTGGCTTCGTGGCTCTTACAGTACAGCAGCTTGTACCCTGCCGGGTCAGAGCAGCGGGGCAAACACAACCCTTTCTGCGTCTGCCTCTGCATAAATACCCCGAGCTCCCCACGTAAGGGGTGGGAGGGCAACTCGGCGAAGCTCAACAACTACAACAGAAACACATAAGCACTTTAATGTCTTTCAAACTCCTAAAAGCACTCTTCAGAACTTTCCTTTATAGCTCTAACTATGCCCTGCTCTCCCAGCTAGCAATAGTCACATTTGAGTATCGATAGGATTCCCTGAGCCAAAGTGTCTTGGCCTCCCCTGGGTGGGATGAGATATGAAGTTAATACATTTTAATATTAGAAAAGAGAAGGCAAGGAAGTCTAAAATACAACATTTTAATTCTGTGCAGTGGAAACCGATGAGTTGTGAGAAGCTGTAGCAAGGGGAGTAAACGAAGCTAGGAAATCATCCGTACTGTTGAAGAGTTTAGCGTGGCATACTATTCAGAGCAAGGGAAAATTAACTGCTGCATAACACCGGTGAATGTATGATTCCTGAAATCTGTTTTGCGATTCATGTTCTTGTCAGAGATGTAAAAGGCCTCCATCCTACTTTGTAATGTCCTCTAAGCTTACCAACTCCTCCATTTTAACCACATTTTAAGTTTAAAAGCTACTTATTTTTCTGATCTTACCAGGACTTTTATCTCTTGCTGTTGCTCTACACTAAAGCTCGGTATTTACCAGCTCGCATCTCATGAATAACATTACTGTCAAACTCTCCTAGGTTATAATTATATGAAACAACATTTGAATGGGGAGGCACCCAAGATGAAGACACTCTATTCAAGTCAAGAAAATGTAAGACCTACAAATGACTAGTCTAATCTTCCAAACACTTTAGAAAAATATTGATGATAATCTCATTCAATAGGTAAGTTCTGATTCTTTGCATGAAGTGAAGCAGAATATACCTAAAACGTCTAACAGAGAGGCTTTATTTTGGGACATGAAGCTGACCAGTCCCAGGAACCCGTTTTGCCCGCTATCAGACGTGTGGGGGATGTGACAGGGGCCCTCTGGTTTTTGTGCATGTTCACAAGACAGAGGCTGCCAGAAAAGTCAGAACTTGTACATCGGAGAATCTCTCTGTAGCTGACCCCAGAGAAGAGTATCAGCTAGTATAGACCTTTGTACCCTCTCAATGCTGCATGCAAAATCAAGTCTTGGCTTTCACTGTGTGTCCCTGCAAAAAGCTTGGTGATTTAACAAGACATATATTTGCCATTACATTTTAAGTGAATGCACTTTCATTCAAAGATACATTAGATATATATGCACACATCTGTACATCTTCAGACTTGCTCATACATCCGTCATAGATGTGTCAAGCTGCAGTCCTTGTAAGTCAGGTGGAAGTCATGCGTACGTATCTATTGCCATAGTACCAGGAGTAAGCCAGCAGAGTCCTGCACTGCAGAGCAACTCCTGTTGTGTGCAGCACACCTCCTTGTGTTGAAAAGCTCCTGAAGCTTTGGAAACTGGATGTTTCTATAGAGATATGTACTTGGTAATTTATATACTAACTGAGGATCTGTCCTGCAGAGTTTATTATCCTTCTTTAGTGTCACTTTCTTCCTTTTCTTTTTTCTCTCTTATGCTCTGCCTATTTCTTTTTATCTTCCCAGTGAAAATGTCAAATACAGAATCCAGCAAAAGCGTTGGACCACTCCACCGATATACAGCCCAGTCATTGTACAGCAACCTCTATAGCTTTCTGCTTCGAAGTATGAACCGATCATAAATTCAGGAAGAGAAGAATGTAGCACTAACTGCAGACTTTTCCTACCCTAACAGAAACAAAGCTGTTTTAAATTAGAAAAAGAAAAATCTTTAGATAGCATGTAATATACCCTGAGTATGCTCTGCTGTGCAAATATTCTCATCCTCTTCTGATAATATGAGGGTTTATTGATTAAGTAGATGATTAACCACCATAACACAGGGACTTGAAAGCTTCATGGGTCTTCATTTTGTTAGCTTACTTTACCCTCTCTACACCCTGTCTTTCTTCGATTAAGGTCAGTCCACCAGGATAAACACCTGAGCAAGAACTGTAAGTGTTTGCAGGTTTCAATGTAGTTTCAACTGTAAGTGTGAAGGCATAAAAAACCATTTCTAATTTCAGCTGTCACTAACAGCGTTGCAGCTACCGTTCACATCATTTGCAGCTTCTGTCGCAGGGAAGCACGTCTGACTCAGTACATAACACAGAACTTGCTATTTCAAGACAGCCACTGTTTTAGTGGTCAGACATCTTCTCAGCCTTGACTTGATAGTCTAAAATAAATATCCTTGAGCAATTGTTACAAAAACACCTATGCAGAGAGCAAGTACAAAACCCCACTGTTTATATTTTGCAGATGCTTGGGAGAAAACCCTCTGTCTAACATACCTCTAAACCACTCTGACAATGGCTAAACTGGCTAGCGAAGCCAGAGAATGGGGTTTAAAATACAAAACACCACAGGATCAAGCCTAAGGCCTTATTTATTTTACCTGCAGTTTCCTCTTAGACAGCACTTTGACAGATGGGTGCCAAATGACGGACTGTCTCTGTTGTCAATTATTTCAGTCGTCTCAGTTGCTCCTTTCTAAAACTGGCACCGCTCTCCCACTGAAGCCTCTGG
The DNA here is from genome assembly GCA_008921705.1 of Burhinus oedicnemus. Classification (NCBI taxonomy): domain Eukaryota; kingdom Metazoa; phylum Chordata; class Aves; order Charadriiformes; family Burhinidae; genus Burhinus; species Burhinus oedicnemus. The sequence goes on from VFFE01007957.1 coordinate 824,185, forward strand.
CAAGCTAACATGTTAAACAATTCCTTTTAATTAGCTGAGTCACATTTCCAAGTTTGCAAGCTTTCTTTGAGGAGCTTCTATTCTCAAGAGATGTTTCTTACATCGTCTCCACGGCGTAGAAAGTCAGGCAGAGGGAACCAACTGGCCAACATCTACGTGCTGCTGTCGGCTGCTGCACTTGTATGCCAGCTAAGGAGGGCTAAACATCAAGGGAGTAAACTTTAGGAGCAGGAGAAAATTGGGAAAGTAACTGAGTTGAAGGCAGTTTCTCTTTGTATCAAATACAACACGAAGAAATTCGATTTCCTGATACCTTTCTATCACAGCATTAGTTACAGGATGCAGGTAAAATGCTGGAATTAACATTTCTCTCGCATAACTCCACAGGAGTGCAAGCAGAATTGGACCAAGCAGCCTTTTTCACCTCCCTTGTACTCTTGCTTTACTTTCTCAGAGATACAGTCTACTGCCCAAATGCTTGTGCCTAGCTGCTGGGTAAAGCTCTCTGTTTCCCTGGGACGCCATAAGAGTGATTTCAATAACTGCTGAGATGAGAAACCCAAAAGCAAGGAAGGGTGCTGTAAGAGAATGAGTAAGCTTTTCCTGGCATTTTGAGTTGCGTTCCCAATTGATATTCATACGTTTCTGCTTAAAGTCGTTTGTTAAATCTTAAGAAGGATCCCTTCTATTCTGAGAGCAAGTTATTTTTGTTTGCATTACTTTCTCAAAGCAAGACCTCTAATGACTAAACAAAATCTTAGTGAATACTAACGATGGACTACAAAGCTTGACGCTGGATTTTATAACTGTTTTAATCTTCAAGGAGTAAACTGCCTTAGGTGACTACTAAGTCGTTCCCACTCTCTCACTCTGTGAGACAATTAACAGCTAATACTTTAACACAGATGAACATACGTTTCCCACCCGAATTTTCAGCCTCTGGATTTTTATAGTAGTCAGAGCCATCTACGTTTCTCACAGGTATTTCGGTATCTATTAAAAAAAAATGTTAAGAATTCTTCTATCCAACTCCACTTCCAGGCAAAGATTACAAAACAAAACAGCTAATAACCACAGCCTCCCCTGCAAACACTCGGAGCACGCCAGCCGCAGAGTGCTCGCAAATCTGCAAGAAGCAAGGCACAAACCAAGCTGTAACTACCCTCTCACGACATTTTGGCCTGTAAGTGAAAAAGTAGATGTGGCAGCAACAAGAGTAATGAAAACCCATACTTTCTGGTCCCTGCTCTGTTTCCACACGGTAAGTACAAACTGCAATCCCTCCCTGTAAGAGGCTGCCAGCCCCCCCGCCAACACCCTTGCCAAAGCAGATGCTAATCCAACCAGGAGCAAAACCCCACTCCAGTACCATCCTGCGGAGCTCACGTTCACTGTGGAGCACAAGCTCTCACTGGTGGGAAACCAGCCACAAGGAATCCCATCACAGCAGCATGTGTCAGTGGCCAACCCTCAAAAAAAAAAGAGATCAGCCACGGCAAACAGTTGAGGTTTGAGATAATGGTTGTTGAGAGTAATATTTTTACATTTATCCTGAGTTTTCTTAGCAAGTAACAGAGCTGGCTGCCACATGCCAGCATCCCGACTTAAGAAACAGCTGTAGTGGAACAGAAACGCACAGCAAGAGAAGTGCTTGAGGCTTATCAGGTTCCCGTTCTCTCTCCAAAGCTTTCACGGGCACGTTATTCAACACCGAAAAGGCACTAGGAAAGGACATTAGGATGGCTTAGAAAAGCTATCAAGAACATGTAAGAGAAGGTGAAGAGCTCTAAAAGTGGACTGAAGAACCCCCCCTCCTTTACGTCAAATGAACATCAACTGCATCCAGCACTCCCAGAATGAGCTCTTCAGTGGAAAAAACCACCTTACAGGAGCTGCACTTAGCAAGAAGAAGCCTGTGCTTGTGTCCTATACAGGGTCCTTAGACACCATGGCCATCTACGCTCAAGTTGCTACACTGATTTTAAAACCCTTTTGACTCATTGAGGCCTTTTGAAGAAACATAAAGCAAACTTTTTCTGTTACCAAGAGTGCATTTGCAACAGCGCCTGGAGCAGTAAAGTCTATTTTAGTCACCTGAATCATCCCACTGGGCACTCAGTGGAGACATGCGTAGGAAGGCACCTTTCTAGACCCCTTTTGACCTTGAAGGAAAAATCTAAGGTTTATCTGTCACTTAATAGCTCTTCAGCTAATGTGTCTAATGTGATATTTACATAAAAAAGTAAGTATTCAAAGCAACTCTACATAGTTTTCATGGACAAATTCTTAAGCCATGCTGAAATCAGTCCCGGGGCTATACTGATTGAACGGGACCAGAATTACCTCCCGAGGAACCAAAAGTTGGTGTAAGTGAGAAGAGAGTCAAGTTGAGAGATTCTAACTCCAGTATTTGCACAGAAGAGCTACCAGAAGAAAGGATACGTTCATTGTTTTCACACTAACATTGTAATCTGCCTGTTTAAGAGAATACACACTCGTGCTGAGGAACCCACAAATTAGCATCCTCAACAAACCCTCAAGAAGTTAACAAGGACCTGCTGCAAACAAATCCCATTTCACTAATAGGTGCTTTTTGGCAGTATAAAACTCTACTTCTTTGCAGAAATAATTACAAACTGCTTTTTCTTAATCCCTAGAAGACAGACTTTAACCGTGTAATCCAAAGAAACAATCCAAGCAAAATTAAACAAAATTAGCAGTGTATGCCTGGAACACGGTTCACTCAGGATTTAGATGACCTAAATCACAGATGGATTATTTTTCCCCTCTAGTTACAAGAATGGTTTAAACTTTTACTGACCTTCTGTGGTCAATTCAAACATTTTTCTCAAGTTTTTACCTCAGTCTACGATTCAGTGAGCATAACAACTCCTCTTTCTGAATGAAACAAAACTTCTGCCCTAGGAAAACTGTGGGACAGTAACCATGGATATATTGCGGTGTGTAAAATCAGGATAGGGGTATATTTTTCCACCTACTGGCATAGCATTCTTCCTTGTATCCTCCCTCCAAACTTGCCACTACACTTACTAATCAGAGGGTTTATCCAGGACTACTCCTTGCATTTTTGCTTTAGGTCATACCGATGTCAGATGGCTGTGGGTGTAGGGAAGGGGTGAAATAACTTGCTTTAAAAAAATGTTAAAATGAAAACAATCGCTTGCACAGTTACGTACTCGCCATTGCGTAAGCTCTTTTGCTTGCCTGTGCTACTGACACAGAAAACAGCTGTCACACAGGATTGCTCACGTCACTTTATGGAAAACAAAAAGAAGCTTTAAGACAGATAAAACCCTTCCTTGAGTAACAAGGTACGGTATCTTTACGTTGTTCACCCCCTCCAACTGCAGTCGTGCTGCTCCTCAGATAGAGGAGGATCACTCCCTGAATGTTTATCAGAGTCCTTTCTGCAATGCCTTCGTGATTTCAAAAAGAAAACATTACGTTGCTTCTTGGCAAACAAGCGTAAACCTTTGGAAAGCTCCTGCCGTACGAACACAAACACTCATCATCAAGTTGTTTGGGGCAGACAAGTTGCACTACGCGTTTCGACAACGCTAAAGCAAGCTGTAAAGAAAGCTTAGGCTTTATGCTTCAATTTACTGTCACAGCACCAAGGCAGCTTGTTTAAAATTTAGTCTGCGCTTTGCATTACAACGTACCATATCTTTTCTTAACAGAGATCTTAAAACGAGCACAATCAGAGCAATGGAGAGGAGCTTCGCGATGTAATTAAGCGAGTGTCAGAGGAAGGGCTGTGCTTTCCAAGCAGCCGGTGTAAGTCTCCCGAGCGACTCCCTACAAGCCCGACCCTTGGCTTGCCAAGCAGCAGTTTGTTTTGAGAGCCAGCCACAAGGCTGCAGCTTGCAACCGTTCCCTCTCCCTACTTACAGTTCGGTGGTGTTGGCGGGGATGTCCCGGGGAACGTGGACCACCTTGCTCTCCTGACAAATGAAGACCCTACCCACGCAGCGGCAGGCGGGGTGCTGGCATCCCAAACAGCCTGCCAGGAAAACCAGCAAACAGGCGAGGATGGGAGACATCTCTGTCCTCACATCTGTGCCTGTCTCCTTCATCTCAAAGGGAGGAATGCAGAGACCTCCCAGCCCCACTCCCTGAATGGAAGATCCGCCCCAAAAGCTGGGATGAATCACGTGGCTCTTGGGGGATGACTTCTCAGCAAGGTTTGGTTCACGGCCCCAGATCCTTTATGACCTTAGAGTAGGGATGGAGATGAGCAACGCTGATTTGCCATGACGAAAGTATTTCGTATTTAAAGTGGTGTTGAAATCAGGAGCCCCAGCTGAACCAACCGGGGCGCTTTTGACTCACTGGGTTTCTGCGCTGGGAGAAGGTCCTTCCTTCTCAGCTAAGCTATTTCGCATGCTTTGTTTGGTAAGACCAAGGGACAACAAAGCATTTTTACTTTCTACAGCCCAGGCACTTTTGTCCCTGAAGGGGAGACACTATTTATGCTCCCCTTCACGGATCCAAGAGCCCCCTGCTTTTGTGTCACTCCTAGGCAAAAGAAATGTGTTATTTTTTTATAGGGTATATAATCTATTTGATAGGTTAAAAGCTAAACAGTCCTAAAGCCAGAGCTAAATAACGCACCTTTGTTTCCAACTGTAATTATTCTTCATGCACTTACTAATTCATCTCCTCTTTTCCTTGGCACTTTCATAGGAACCCAAACAGGAGAAAATGCCACAATCCCAATGGTCCCTGGGGACTGGTAAGCTAATTTCCTCATCTGGAAAAGAATCCAGAAATATACAGAATGGCTATTTGTGACACAACAGGAGGAAAACCGCTTCAATTATATCATCGTAAGGCCTGGACATTAAATCCTATCTTTGAGTTCTTATTTGTTTTGTTTACTTTTTGACTGAGCTAAAATATCTTTCCCGTTACAAATATTAATCCTTGGGGAAGGGACCTTGCCAATTCTTCCCTGTCACTCAGTCATGCTGCACCAGGATGTCATCTGGAACCAGGGTTTGTCTACAAGACACCTGAAATGAGAATTTTGAGATGCAAAGGTGGGGTTTTTTGTTAGTGTTGGGGGTTTTTGTATTTTATTGTTGGTTTTTTGTTTGTTTGTTTTTAACTGTAAATAGCTATTTCAGACACACAGAGCTTTTAAGTCACGTGCATTTTAAGTGAGCGCTGGAGCTGGATTGCCACAGGTAATTCTGCTGAACTTGATTCACATTCAGTCCTTCACATTGCTTAGAAGGATTTTAATTTTGTTAAAAACAGCTGTTAGGTTCTTTATTGGAGGGGTTTTAATTGTGGAGGTTTTTTTACTATTATTTTTATTCTGCCATAGTCAAAAAGCATAAGCAAACATAATGCGACACAAGACAGCATCTTTCCTCTGAAGCATGCTGGCCAAAAGATTCTGCCATTTTCACCTTTAAAATAAGCATCAAAATATAGGTGTTTCTCAGAGGAGCTAATTATGATTTGCAAAACTAACTCAACTGATTCTTTTAGTTACCCTAAGAGTTACCCTAATTTTACCAAATCTCACCAAATATTTGTTATTTTTCCCCACTCACTCAAAAGGAGAAGAGTGATATTTACATACAAAAAACAACAAAAAAAATCACGACAATTTCTTCTTTCTTACAGTAATAGGCTTGTAATAAATTGTAAGAGTATTCATTTAGCTGTACGTTTAAAACAGAGTCTATTTTGCTAAGGTGTTAAATAAGTTTCATGAGAATGGCAGGAAAAAGATTTTCTAAAATATTAGTGACTTTTTCCTCTTATATATATTCTTCCCTTTGAAAGATCTTAGACCTACAAGACTTTCTGAAACGAGTACCACCTTTACTTTCCTTCACACTCAATGGGATGAAAACTGCAGAAGTCAGTCCTATGGTCAAAGAAATTCCTGTATAGTAAAAAATTGCTATAGTCCACTGCAAATTGGACCAACTATACACTTCAGGATTTAAACAAATACCGGCAAGACAACTCATTTGAGGCTTTTCTGGTTTTGTCTTTTCAGTAGTAAGTCTCTGCTTTCTACACTGTAGACTGAAAGTAGGCTGAAAAAAACCAAAAGGCGAAACCTGAGGAATCTGCAGGGCACAAGAACATTTGCTTACAAATGAATGTAAGCCATATCTCTTCATCCTGAAATACATCAGTATAAATGGTCATGTTATACTGATGAAATGGATAGTAATATTTATGACAGTTTAAAAAGTGATAACATTTTCTGAATGTCAAAATAATTTGCACTGATATAAAGACATTGCAATTTGATTAACTTTGAGTTTCATATATCAAACTACAAAATTTGTTTCAGATGATAATAACAATTCTTCTATATGCAACAGTCAGGAGATTAAAAAATATCACTAGGGCTACAAGAGATTGTTCCAATTATTAGTGACTTTCAAAACTACACCAAGTGTGCTTTATTTTAACATAACTAGTAAAACACAGAGGTTTTTGAAACATCAGGTCAGGCCCAGCAACAAATCATGAGCATAATGAAGAGAAACTGGAGGGAGGCTAACTCCTTCCCGTTTTTGTTTGGTGAGGCCATTTTATCAGTACAGTACACGTTGCTTCGCCTTCATTTACAACAGTTAAGAGTGAGATGCTGACTACCAAATAATAAAAAATAATAGGTAATAAAAACCCCCAAGATTCTCTTGAAATACTATGGAGATAAGACATTTAGGGAAGTATCCAGTTAAATCCCTTAAATTCAATAAAATCAGACTAGTATGCAAACTGGAACTGACGTTTCATTCATATTAGAACAAGCACTAATTCAAGACCACACGAAAAGTATCTGAGGATAAATGGAGATTCAGAAGGATTTCCAAGTTGTTTTATATATGCGATCTAAGGTCTTGAAAAATAGACTCTGGTGCCTATTAATTTAGTGAACTGGGAATTCCTCTCCTGATTTCTGTTCACGACTGCCAAATGACACACAGCCACATCACTGCAGTCCCCTGGATGGATTAATCAGCTGATGATCCTCTCTTAACAACTGTGTTACCAGTTCAGGAACACAACTGTCTCATCTCAGGAAGAAAATCTATGTAAAGGAGGGGAAAAAAATACCAAGATACCTCCCGGTCTCTTTCTGGGAGGTTGCACTCACAGGTCCTCCTTGGGCACCAGGTTGGAGCTACCACCATGCCTGGAAACCCAGAGGACCTGTTGCAGGGGATCCATGAGAGCTGCTTAAAGCTAGTCATAAACAGGCCCCACATCTTCGTGCCATCATAGGGTGTAATACTTTTTCCTCAGTAGCTTGGTCAAAGCAATGCAGGGGGCAAACCCATGCCTCCAGAGACCTGCCCCAGCTATGCGCTCTGCCACCTTCGGAGTACCAGTGTGCTACGAACAAGGACCTGTCTTGTGGAGATGGCTGACGGTGATGTCATTGACATACATACTCTTGAAAGTATAAATGCAGAGATGATGGTGCTTTCAGATATTTATAAGAGCCTTATCTTTGCACCCCTTCGCAAAAGAACTACGCTCCAGCTGGCAAATTGGTCTTAAGAGTGTAAACTGTTTTCCTGAGTAAGGAAACAGAAATTTCCCCAAATTGAAGCACTGCAGCAACAGACATGCAATTAAGTGAATTATGACAGAAATTCAATGATGGTATTATAGATTATGTAATTAGACGGTTTCTGGGATAGACAGTTAAATCAAGGTTATGTGGTCACCAAGGGATCTTTTTTAACACAGTAGTAAAGGAATCTGGTTGGTAGGACTGGCCTCTAAAGTTAACCTTGACCTTTAAACTTAGCAGTGGTCTAATTCTGCAAGCACTGCGCTGGAAGCACCAAGACATTTTGCAGATCCCATCCTCTGACCAAGTTGCAGTGCCTGTCCCAGGCCACACTTTCACCTGGATTGCCGGGATACAGTGGGAAGTAAAATGAACCAGCCCGGCTCTTGCCCTCGCTAAATTTGCTCCAAATACACTGAAATGACTCTGAGTCCTTCCACCGCAGCGCGGACGTGGTTGGCTCAGCACCTAAATCCAGCTGTCGGAGCTATGGGAACAGCTCTTTTTCCTAAGGCAGGAAGCTTACCAGGTGTTGGAGTGTATCAACCTACAGGCAAGCAAGTTTGCAGCAGTTGCAGGTGTTTATCTCTTTTGAAGCAAAACATGACAGCTAATTAAGTAAATACTCCTTCTGCTAATGTTTCCCAGCCTCAGAATAGTGTTTAATTACTGAATGCCACTGTAACACTGTCTTTGCTTCACCATAAGCATTCTATAAAAATGCGTAGGCAAATAAATTGACTGTATGCACAGATGACATGCATCCAAAAGAAGTTTATCCTTCAAAGAACGGAGATTTCTCACTCTGTTGGTGATTTCCAGCACATAGGTTCTTTCTATGGCTTTACAGGCAGCAATAGCATCTATTGTCCTGACTACCCATGCTATGATCAGAAAAAGGCGTTTTCTGTCCAGAAAAACTTGCAATGTGAGACATAACAGATAGATGCCTAAGAGGGTATTAAGAATAGGGAGTCTGACACATCATTGATTTACTTTTTGTGAATGACTAACTTGGGTTTTAAAACAGCATAACACTGAAGTCAACAGAACATTAACCTGATAAAAATACAGTGTTTTAGGCTTCTTTCCAAAAATAGTCTTTCTGAACAGATTTTTTTTTTTACTTCATCTTTTTCCATGAATGGGATTATTTTTAAATACATTTGAGTGCCCAGACTTTATCTGTGCCCTCAGTGTTGAGAACATAAAACATTAAACTAGCCTAATAAAAGCAGTAGCTTATTGCTGTCAGTTCTTTTAGCCAGCTGCTTGCATGCAACCCTAACTCTAAAAGAAGAGTGAAATGGAGATAGTAAATTAGCCACCAGAGGGAGTGCATTCACTCGAGAAGAGAAAACACTAGTATAAGGAAAAGATTAGAAATTGTATGGAATTATGCTCACGCAGATTTCCTGTGAGAGTCTGGCTTTTGACTTCAAACCTTGGCTGTGATTAGTTCGCTTATTAAATATCACCTCTGCAGAGCGGCACGCCGCATGGCACTGAGTTCGATGCAGCAATAACCGACCGCACTGTCTCTGGCTCCCCTCCTGTTATCCATCCCCCACCCCGCTCCTTAAAACCTAATTAGCATCTGATGAAATGGCCCTGCCTGTCTGTTTGACTGGGGACGGACACTGCCCAGCGCGGCAGGGCCTTGGACACTTGCGACGCCTTAGTTGGCACTGCTCGGCAGCGAGTATGTCCTTGTCTTACGACCTAGGGGAGCAGGGGAATTATGGCGCTCTTTTTTTCACTCTGCCCCAATACTTTTGTGGCTTCAATGGCTGACAAGCTCCCACCCGGCCCTTTATCTATACAGTTTTTCAGAGGCGTTCTGAGGATATAAGCACCTCACGTATTTTCAGAGCACAGGAGACATATGCAAGAGACGACGCTGAAGTCAGAGAATAGTCTTTGCCACCCGGATCTAGTACTGCTCCCCAGGTTCGGGTCTGTTCATCCCCAGTCAATAATCAAAGACACAGCCCATCTGCTCGGTTTCTATCACACGCCTGCAGAAGCATAATTACAGAAGTATTTTTCCTTTGCACTGTCCGTGAGTGAGTTTGACTAGACCAAAAATAATGCACAAGAGACAAGGAAACCTGCCTAGAATCGCACTTTGCATCATATATCCTTCCCCGACGCCTTTCCCAGCCAGCGGAGCGTATCTGAAGCCCAGAGATGTGAGGTAAGGGAAACCTTGCCGAACTGCAGCGTCAAGTAGATCTGCCTACGGACAACAATAAACATACACTGTTCACGCTAGCACAAGTAGAACCTCATGAAACCCAACAAGGACAAACGCAAAGGCCCAAACCTGGGGAGGACGAACCCCCCGCGGCGATACAGGCTGGGCACTGCCTGGCCAGGGAGCAGCTCTGCCAGTAGATTGAGAGAAGTGATTATTCCCCTTTACTCAGCACTTCTTAGACCGCATCGACAGTACTGCATCCAGTCTGAGACGCCCAGTAGAAGAAAGACATCATTTAACCGGGATGAGTTCAGAGAAGGCCACCAAGATGGTCAGGGCAGGAGCTCTCGCCCTGTGAGCTGAAGCTGCGAGACCAAGGCTTGTTCAGCCTGGGGAAGGGGTGGCCTGTGGGGACCTAAGAGCAGGTCCCAGCACCTACGAGGAGGTGATCAAGAGGTGGACCCAGGCTCGTTGTAGAGGTGTGGGGTGGGCAAACAAGACACAACAGGCATGAGTTGAAACAAGAGATATTCAGACTGACTACAAGGAGATAATTTTTCATCTTGAGGACAGCCAAGCAGTGGCACAGGTTGCTGGACAGGTTGTGCTGACTCCTTCCATGGAGGTTTTAAAAGACCAGACTGAATAAGCCCCTAAGCAACCCAGTCTGACTTCACAGTTGACCTCACTTTGAGCAGGAGGTGGGATCAGAGACCTCCTGAGGTCCCTTTTCCACCTGAATTCGTGATTCTACTTATGGTTCAGAAAAAAAAAATATCTCCCTAGGATGTTTAAAATAGAGACTGGCTATTTGCACTTTTCCTCAAACCTACACTGTCAGTTGCTTTTAAGCACGGTTACAATACACTACCCAGCTATTAGTCTTTAATCCATAAATAAAGTAGAAATGTTCATCAGCATGAAAAAATAGGCTGGCAATACTTCCTGTCCACCATTTCCAGGGTCATGAGCCTGCCATCCGGGAAGCTATGCGGTTTAGCAAACCTAAACTTCTTACTCATTGAAATTCAAGAGGCCATTAATACTTTCAAGTACAATTTTTTATGAAATAACATGAATTAAAGAAACTTTACCCTAATGATGCCTCCACGACACGTCACGTAAGTCACATCTCCTATTAAAGAAAGAGAGCAGCCTACAGAGCTTACACGAGGAATTTCAAGGATTGAAGTATGGAGCTATCTGTAAAGAGACAATTTGCTTAACTCCTCTAGTACTTACAACCTGCCCATAGACAGTGCAAATAACGTGTTGTTTGGCTAGAGCAACTAAGTTTGCTGAAATTCGTTCAGATTAGATGACCATTTCAGGCATTGAAAGACATTAAAGAGGTCTGAAATAGAAATATCTTTTCAGCATACCATAGGTCACTTAACTTCCTACTTCTTATGTCTTTATTTTCAATGCAAATTTATTTTCAATTTTCTGCAATGGGTAAAACTATATCTTCTCTTTTCTTGACCTCAAACAGCTTAGGAGAAACACCTCTGCATGAGAAAAGGAAGAGCTCAGCCCTGATTGATACATGAAAGACACTAAATATCCTTTCGGGAAATTCATTTCATTCACTTAATAAAAAAAAAAAAAAAAAAAAAAAAAAGAGAGGTAAGAATGACAAATTAACATTTGTTAAGGCCTCTAAAGAAGATGCAAATGACTAACTAATCCCTGTAGCAGATTGAAGAAAAAGGAGAAAAAAAATATGAAAGCATTGTGCAATTAGTGTAGATTATTAATATTGATAGAGGAAGGCTAAAAAAGTGGCTCATTTACTTTGTAAGAGTTACAGTGTGTTGTATACTTTTTACCCTCATGACAGGTAGGCTAAGTAAGCCGCCTGAGGTGATAATTAGAAGCCAAAGAGTCACCGAGTCATTTTTTAACACTGTACAGTGAGAATGAATATTGCACCTTTGTTTTAAAACATCCCTAGAAGGGCATCCAAAGTTTTTCCTACTCTTGCTGAAGCTTTTACAACAAATTAGAAGAATTATTTTACTGTATTCAGTGACTGATGTGGAGCTACATTAAAACCTAAATATTGATCTGCTCTCTGGCAGCCATTTTCCTCTTCCACTCTTCCCCGCTCTTCCCTCTGGGACTCCTCAGCTGCTGCTGAACAGTAGTATTTTCCACACCCAGACCCAGTGAAGTTAATAAGATTATTTATGGAACAAGGTTGTGCCAAACATGACTAAAAAATTCAGAATCTGCCCCTTAGCATATAAAATAATGAAAAATGACACATGCACTTAAATGTACGCAAATGAGCATTGAAAGGAAAGCTGGGCATGTCTAAGTCTTTATGCAACTGGAGTCCTGGCAAAATAAAAAAGGAGCAGCTTCCAGTTGCTTCAGCAAACCTGAATTGGTGCTATAAGACTGTCCAGTGACATATTCCTCCTTGGAATACTTTTCATTTGACACCTTTTCTGCCAGGAAGCAGGTTATTGCGTGGAAGGTGACAGAGAGGAGCCTCCGGTTCTTGATCTGCCCGCAAGTGCTCTCGGCGCACCGGGAGCAGGTTGGTCACAGCTTGCTGCAAAAGGAGGAGATGAGTAAGGCCCTGCCATTGCTCTTGAGGCAAAGAAAGAAATGGCAGGTAGACTAGTGAGATTCTGCAGGTGATGAAAAAGAAGCTTCTCCATCTCTCTCGGGTACTTTACAGTCCTCGTTACCATGTTATCAAAGCACCTCACAATTCTGATGCCCATTTTTGTCCCCATTTCTATGGCACAGAAAGACCTCTAGCATCGTTTTACAGGCGGAGCTGGTTATGCGTCAGGGAAACTAATGGCATCCCCACAGCCTTGTGGATGCACCAGGGTGCAGAGCAGAGATCTCCAGAGGCAGATTCCCAGGGAAGCTCAGGTCTCTGCACAAGTGTATTCCCACAGCGATGTGCCCAAGCCTGGAAGCTGTGCGTCGGGGCCCCACGATGCAAACACACACATAGGACTCCTGACCTCCCCCTGGCCCACCTGCAGCCACTTTTGGCATCTGCACTGTGCTTTTCTGCACATCCAGCTCTGACTTGGCAATGGAGAAGCAGTGCTGCCGTCTGTGCCCTGGGGAACTCACTGGCATCCATTGGGGGAAGCCTTGGGAAGGACAGAAATGCACTGAGGTTCCCCCTCACATCCCAGTCAACACCTCAACTTCCCCTTGTCTCTAAAACCCCATCACACCTAACACTTACAAAGGACTTAGTTGCTATTCAAAGAGTTCAAACAAACTTTACAAGCCACAGTTGGAGTCCCAACAGAGGTATAGCTACCCAAATTGAACCCTGGCCAGTGTACCAGAAGATCCCGACCTGTGTAGGAAAAAAAAGTGCAAACAGATTTGTGTTGGCCAGCCCACCCTGACAGATTACACGTCTTCCACTCAGAAAGGCTCATCAGGCTGCTACCAGTCTTGTCATGATGCTGGGATATGGTTCACTGATGGGTTAGAGGAAAAAAGTATTAGATACCCAAAAAAGATTTAAATCTATTGGACACTGTAAACTGAAAGCAGAAAGAAAAGCCATACTCCACCAATATATTTCATTTTTCTTACCTCTACTATAGTTTTCCTTATGGTTTTGACTCACGTGACATGGTTTAGCATGCTACAATTTATCAACAAATGACACATCCAATTGTGTTACGTCGGAGATGAAAAAAACAATTACCTTTTGGACTAAGCTGACAACAATTTGGGCACAACAACGCAAACCACCTGTGGAAGGCTGCAAGACTATTTTACTTTTCATGATCACCTTTTTCTTTGCTGTTTTTAGGATGGACCACAAAGGTGAAGCACAATCTATTAAATGCTGCCAAACCAAGTGATGAAGACCACACCTTGGCTAATTATTGCTAGCCCAGGTGAAGTTCAAAATGCCTGGAGACCAAAGAGCTCACAGGTGAGGTTTTGTGCTGTGTCTCTTAAAAAGTATCTACATGGTATTTTACAAGACTGTTCTTCTGCATGTGCTCCAAGCTGAGCAGAAATCTCACTAGGACTCATTAGTCCACGCTCAGTGCTAACCAATCTTACTCGTGTAGCTCCTGATTGGCCTGGCATGTGGGTAAAGTGACCTTGCCTCTGCTTGCAAAATAACTTGTGGTGTGCCCTTGGAGAGAGAGCACCCTGTTGGCAGCCTCAGGGAGATTACTGTTGGTTGTCTAAATACAAAGCAAAAGAACATCGCTTTGCACCCTCCCAAACCACTGCTGCTTTGGGAAGTGGAAAGGCGGCTCCTGGCCACGTATGAATGTCTTCTTACAGAACACAGGAAGGCTGAAAATTTCCTTATAGGTTCCCCAGTCCGGCATAATCTGTTAAACCTGGGCTTGTAGTGCTGTCCTCAGGAGGCAGTTATGCTTGTTTGCTACTCTGCATGAGCAAAGCGGTTTCTGCCTACTTAAGATACGGGCCTACTGTTGGGACCAATTTAAGCTGTCCATCCCTTCCATGCATGGCAATGTAACCATAAGGGTCAGTGAAGATTTAGTCCCAAACTGTATTGACATTCACCGAACTCTGAAGGTTTTCTATTTTGGTGCTATCTCCCACAGTCCCTATAAAGGTTTCGTTATCTATGCAAAAACCATGAAGAAAACCTGATTCCAACAACAGATCCCTTGAGTTAATGTTGACTTGCTATTTACACCAGCTGAAGATTAATGTGACAATAAAAGAAATGGATACAACTAACATTATGGAATATGAAGGGATATAGGCGAGAAGGAGCCAGGCCATATTTCCCTTGACTTCAGCGCAGCTATGCCAGAGCACCACTGCTGAAGATTTGGCCTGCAGCAGTCTGGATAAACAGCTTGCCTCTGGATCAGAGCAGCAATAGTGAGACATCAAAAAGGCGACAAATCTCAGAGAATGGTGGTACAGATGTGCTGCTGGGCTCTAATATAATCAGCTTTTATGGAGAGCTTTCCATTGCTTGCTCTTAAGGTCTAATTGCCAGGCATTATCTGGCCAAACAGTATATGGAAGTAGCACACAGTAATGATTGCCTGCAGGAACCTCGGGTAGTGCAGCACACAAGATGAGGAGCTATTCTTACTTCACTTATTACCCAGGAGCTGATTCAAGGAGTAGTTACCTTTGAGCCATTAAGCCACCGGTCACCCTAATATATCTCAATTCAAATTCGTTATAGGAGTGATTTTACCAAATGCTAGCGGTGACACTGAACTGTAGGAAGAGGATTGAATTTTGAATGAGGAAGAAAATGACTAAAAACGACTCTCTGGGGAGAAAGAACACTTTAAGAAATTAAAATCTTTAGCCTCTGCATGGTTGTTATGCAACCCTGCCGTACAGGAGGCACCTATACCTAAAGAAAGATGAATAACAATCAAAGTACGCGAGCCACTACAAAGGTGTATGAAGTTTTGGGGGAAACAGAAACCCAGCCCAAATGTACCCTTCAGATAGGGTTCTTAGCCTAATCTAAAGCTAGCATCAGCTGACAGAGCACCAGAAAGTCATCCAGCTTCTGGGCAGAAAGCATGCCAGCTCCAGCAGGAAAAAGCTCCCAAGGCTGATCGTGGCCAATATTCACACTTTCACATCCTACTACAAACTCTGGCTTTCGTCACTGACAGACCACAGCTGTTGTAGGGAGCGTTCTCCAATGTGTGTAGGAGAAGGTGGCATTTCTGCCGTGTATGAAGGTGACAGCACCGAAGTTAAGCCTTGCATCTGTAAATAGCTTCTGTTTCATCCCTTTTCTTCTTCTGTGTCTCCAACTGATCTGTCAGAGGGCAATGTGGCACATTTCTGGCAGAAGGACAAGGCAGAGGAGTAAACACTGTTTGCTCCTGCTTGCTCTTCAGATCCCATGATGAGATTAGAGTGCCAGATTCATTAAAAAAAAAAAAAAATCAAACATTTCTCGGACAAGAAACTCTGTATCCCCCCCCATTCTGTGAAAAGCTTGAAACAATAGATCCCACAGTCCCAACTGTACTTGGCTTCTCAGCTCAACCTAATTCTGAAGCCAGATGCCATGTTCAAAGGGAACCGACTATGGCACAGCACGGGGGCAGGGTCAGGCCAGATGCAGAGAAAGGTCCAGCATTCAGCTTTTCTTCCATTTATTTTTTTAATGCTTCTTCCCAGGAAGAGAGTGGGGAGAGGCTCGTAGAGGATGATTAGCTCCAGAAACATAATTAGAAAAGGCAGAGTGGGAAATGATCTCACTGGGCCACATCCATGGACCCTCTAAGCGCTAAGGATATCCCTTAGGAAGCATTTCTGTTACCGACTGCCCTACAAGCCTGGTGACAGTGCCTGCTCTGTGCTGAGAGCAATCAGAGAGGCAGCGAGGGTAGAAAATACAATTACACTGGTTAACCTCAGCTCCAGGTGAGCAGTAACCTGTTGCAAAAATCAGATGGCACTCACCCAGGAGGCCTGAGAGGACTCAAGGGTCAAGTAGTTGAGTTACTAATGGCAGTATGTAAGCACGTTAACCACTTAAAACATCCTCCAATCTAAAGAATGAGTGTCATGTCAGTCCTTAAGAAAAGGTCCCAGGGAGACCTGGGGAATCGCAGGCCTGTTGTCACGATGGCAACACTGGGTAAATTAACAGAAACTGTAATAAAGGATGCAGCTACAGAGCACGGGAAAACGCCAGACTTGTGAGGAACTGCAAAGGGAAATCCTGCCTTATAGATCCTTGCAGAAAGGAAGGATCTAGCTGATATAATTTATTTGCATTTCCAAAAGGCTTTTCATTAAGTCCTTCATCAAAGGCTTTTAAGGAAGCCAAATAGCTGTGGGGAAAAATGGAACAATTCTGACCTGGACAAAAAAACTAGCTAGGACACAGGAATCAACGCGAAGATGCTGGGGAAAAAAAAGCTGATTTGGAAGAATTTGGTACAAATCTACAAAATAATCAGTGTCATGAAAGTAATGGATGGTAATCAACTTCCTTAACATCTCTTTCATTCCAAGAACTAAGAGGCATCCAATGATACCAGAAGGAGCTAAACCAGAAGACCTGTTTTTTAACACAACAGATAGCAGACCTGTGTAATTCCTTCTTAGACTATATTGTGGTTGCAAGAGTGAACATTGATTCAAGGAAAGATTGGACGACTACTTGGAAGAGAGATGATTTAAGGTTGCTAAATGGACAAGTAACAAGAGACTTCGGAAATCCCCAGAGCTGTGTGAAGTTGGAGGCTGAGAGAATATTAGGGGAAAGTATCACATAAGTTTGCCTGCTCTTTCTCTTCTTTAGGTGTCCATTTATGATCACTCCTGGAGACAGAACAGCAGATCTTTGGTGTGAACATTGTCACCAGTTTTATGCATGTGAGACCCTACAATGGCCAATCCTGACTTAAAGGGAATTAGCTTTCTACAATAGCCAAGGACCATCTACTATGTTAATTGGAATACTTTATTTACATTAATCTGTGAAGTTTTCTCCCTGACATATCCACTGTCTTGTATAGAAGTTGTAGCACTGAAATATGCCAATACTGATAATTCTAGAAATGGGAGAAACTTTCCAGTAGTTAGTTCTTGAGTCATATATCCCTACTGCCTCCAGATTCATGTAAGGACAGCAGTTCATTACTAAGAGTTGAAGTCATTGCTTGCCAAGTACGTGTCAAGTTTTATGCATTTGAATTGTTTCATGCATATCAAAACGACAACTCATGCTTAAACTTGTATACTTGCTTGAGAACATTCCTCAGTTAGGTGCTTGCACTGGCTAGGGACGGCTTCCCCTGTTATGAAGAAATGCATCAAAGTATTTTCTTTTTCCTTCTCCTTTGTTAAGCTAATCTACTTCTGAGCACCTCTAACCAAAAGATCGCCTCTGGTGTTCTGGTGCATGGAGTAAACAAGGGAAGAAAGATGTTTCTCTGATCATTCACTTCAAGTTTGCTTGCAGAAGAAGGAAGCAAGACCACCTGAACGAAGATGTGGAACAACCACAGCCCTACTTTAAGCAATATTACTAACAAATTATCACAAGCATAGAAATCGTCAGAGCAAACTTCAGCTATAAAACAAATCCTTATATGTGTCCCCCACCCTAGGTTCTCTTACAGAAACAGTGACACAGGACATGGCATGCTCTTTGGAATGTTTATGTTTTCAAACTGGTAGAGAAATTAATTTTCAAATTGTCTTTGCTTTGGAGGCTTTAACAAAATTTCTCTGTTCAGTGATATATCGAGATAAAATGCAAAAATGATGCTTTTTTTTTTTTTCTTTCAGAACTAGCTTGTCCTAAAAACTGTATATGGTCATGAAAAGGAGAGAGATGTTTTTTGGAACTGCAGAGTTGCATGAAAGAAAAAGGCCTCAATCCAATACTTCTGATGTATTTTTACTTTACACTTTTTATCCTTTGATAAAGATTCACCAAATTTTAGTGGTTCTGCAAAATAATGTAATGATTGCAGTCTGTATAGAAACAGTATATGAACTACTACATTTCACTATAGAGCTCTGCAATTGCCTCCGAGTCCTGCTATGTACCCAGCGCTCATGCCGTTTGCGAAGCCTACACAGGGAGCAACTACTGTGCTTGAATATGGATTTTTGTTTGTTAATATTTACCATGGGGTTTTTTGGTTTTGTTTTAACCCGATTTATATTTAGTCCATTGAGTCTATGAGGCATTTTGTCAATAAATGATGATGATATTTTGCATATGTGGCACTCCTTGCCCTTGCATGTCTAACAACTGTATTAGCAGAGCATTATTTAGCCACAGTCTCTGGGAAACTGTAAAAAACAAGTTTGCATATGAAATCCTACCCTTTCTAAGGGTGCTTCAGCTTCTAGAAGACTCTCTTGACTTGGATGCATCAAACTCTTACCAATGAGGTGGTTTTGCTCCCTAAAACCAAGGTGCTCAAAACTTGCCATTGGGAATAAAAAGTTCCAGTTGAGCGCAGCTGTACATCCTCCTAAGGGTACTGCATTAAATAATTTTGCATAGGATTACACTTACTTTTCCTAGGACTGTAACATCCACTGCCACAAGCTGGACCACTTACATTAAAGCATGCCAGATACCGCAAGCAACGTCACTGCTGGTGGGAGAAATCAGCAAAAAGCTGGTGCAGACCACACAGTACATTGGTTGGTGAGCATCTGTCTTGTTGTTTTCAGTTATGCTTTATGGTCTTGTAAGGAGACAGGACTTGAAGAGACCTTTGAAGGGAGAAGAGATGATGTCTTCCCTGGGGAAGATCTGGGCATGTTCCAGGAGAGAAGGCTGCGACCACGCAAGGTACGGCAGCAGCAGCAGAGAAGCAGCACAGCCCAGGGCTGGACGCCTGCAGCACACGCAGGGGCTGCAGCAGGAGGTGGGAAACAACCGGTCCAGCTCCAGAGAGGACAGAAAGACACCCCAGGAAAGAGAAGAGGCTGGGCAGAGTTTGCTGCCGTTTATAAAGTAGCAGAAATCAAGCCTAGACATACAGATCAATTTGTAAGGACACAGGGTGTGGAAGAACTGTGTATAAAATTTTTAAAATTTCTTTTCTGTCTATCCTATTTACTTTGATGTTTCTCTATAAAAAAAATCATACTTTAATTTCTAATAAAATTTGCCTCTTACATAATTTTTTGTTTGTTTGTTTCCATCGCCTTTGAGACCTTCTCACTACCACAGATGCTCAAATCACCGGCCAGCTGGGGTTCCCTTCTCCCGGAGGCTGCAGGTTCTCTGTGTCAGGAGGTAATAAATACACTGATACCTGCACAGCCAGCTCTCTGTCATCTGCTTTTGTAAAGTCTGGAGCTAAGCAGCACAAAAAGGACCAAAGCTCCATGCTGCCAGCTCAATTTTGGGGCATTTTACTCCTGAGCTTTGCGCATTCAACTTTTTTGCTCCTACGTGGTGCCCCCTCCAGAGCTGCCTAAGACATCTGTCAGCTTATGGAGTTGGTCTGAATGTGAATCGAAAGAGAGCTGCCGCATGCTGGAGGCAGGGCTTGATGGACAACCACATAATGTGGGAACATGATCGAAAACTGAACACATTTGATAGAGAGGCAGAAAGAAAAGGAAAGATGGTGGCAAAGAGTTAACGTTCAGACTCCTCAAAATAAATACATCATCAGGGTTAGCAGTTTCTAATGAATTCGGTGATTCTATTTAGCAGTGGAAATGCTGTTTGCTGCTTGGCATTTCAGTGCTTACATAATTTATAGTCTATTATTTGATAATGTATTGAAGCAGGTTGTTGTCTTTGGCACCATCAAAGCTGTCTGCTAATTCGCTGCTTGACCTTCTCTGCATGCGTGCAAAATGGAAAAGAAGCGGTGCAGGGCACGCTGCAACGGTTCCAAAAATGGCTTAGTGTTCAGACAGTTTGATTGGGATGAACTTCACCACCAGTCTATAGTTTTATTTATACATGTTTGGACAAAAGTTACAAAGAAAGACTGAAACATTTCTGTTCTGTTTGGCTTCTCAGCCAAGTGTCGTTTTATAACCTAGGTGGTGAAAATGTCTGGGCACTAGGGTGTAACTGGGCACATCATGCTTCTACTCCATGTCTATGAGTCACCTATGGAGCCAAAGGTGTCCTGTCCTGGGTTTTCAAAGCTGTTCATCCCTGAGAACAAGAGGAGATATGCTAGCAACCAGCTCACATATGGGAAGAAGGACTCGGCTTGTATATAGGAACACTTACAGAAGTATTTCAGCATCTGGATGCAGAACATAAACAGTTTGCATCCATTTTTCAGAGAAGTTAAGAATGCTAGATGAAAGGGATTTGCAGATGATCCAAAAGTCACCAAAGCACCATGAAAACCAGACAGAAATATCAATTCTGGAGAATGTTTTGCTTCATGCATTCCCTGTAGTGGGGAGAACAGAAAGCATTGCTAGGACGTGACAAGTGGAAGAAAGCTGTAAGGCTGTCCATTGACTGGGGCTCCCCCGCAGTGACAAGCTGCTCAGCATACCCTACAGTAAGCAGTCGGGGGACAATTTGCGTTTGCCACAAAGTCACAGTTCTTCAAACAAGAAGAACTGATTTTTAAGCACCAGCAGATTCCCATTGACTTCAGTTTGGACTGCAAGACTAGGGACTCTACATGTAGATATAGCAAAACAATATTAATTAATACCTACATTACTCTGCTGGTGTGAGATCACAGAAGGGAGCATAGGAAAGTTTGCATGAGGTGACAGAGCTGCCACCCGTCCCTCCCAGGCTTCACCCTACAGTCCACACTACACCCACTGCTGTTCAACTGACCCAAATTGAAAGCACGTTCCAATATTTCTTTTCCTTTTTAATTTCAATTTTGTTTCTAATCTGGTAGAAAAATAAGTGGAGCAAGGTACTGAGAGAGGCAAGGAAAATTTAAATAACTTGTTAGTGCCAAAGTCATTGAAAGGGTTATTTAATGAGAGATGCCTGGTAGGGGCGTAAGATGGAGAAGGCTACACTGTGGCAGGGTTTTCTTGATGCTCTTTTCCCCAAGCATGACTCTTCTTTCCCCCGTGAGTCACTTTTATGTTTTAGAGAAACAGTTGTGAGCCACAAATACGTGTTAACTGGAATTGATCAAGGACAAAATGAATAATTTACTTTCTGAAGAAGAGATCATCTATATTACTATAGACTTTTTAGCAAAGATTTTTTTTCCCCTGATGTTGCAGCCATCCTGTTTCAGATGCATTTACATGTAGCAAGAGTGCTGCTTTGTTTCTAAACTGGCACGTCCCAGCAGAATTCCCCACCTTTTTTTTGTTTCAATGCTTCTGATCTTAAAGAGCATGAATTATTCACAAAGAATTCCATACATCTTCAAAATATTTCTGTTAAATAAAGCTGCATATTTAATTTTTTCCCCCGCTGATTATCCACAATGAGGAATAATGATTTGAATTGTTGAAGATGATGAATCCCAAGCAGCTCTCTACATATGGCTACACCCACCCCCCTGTTTTTTGCCAGACCTGTTCCCAGGTCTGACAGTTTGTGCTACTTTGATACAACAACTCATATTTTTATAGACTGCTATGTTACATCTATTTCTGTGATAGCAGTATCAAAAGTTTTTTAATAGTCAACCCCCCAAAACCAGAGTAAAATGTTGAATAAGACATGAGAATTCTCTAGGCAATCAAAGAAAAGTTGCAAATAACTAAACACAGGCAACTTAACTGAATACCAGATATATATCAGTAAAGTCAAAAAGTCAACATGAACTGCGCCATTTTTGTTGACCCTCTTTTAAAGTTCTCATTTTAAGATATACATAATCTCTACAACTGCAATTAAAAAAAATGCACATACAGTATAACCAAATTACCGTTCAGTTAAAAAAAACCAAGTTTGAAATTCTTAAATATTTGGTTTCTATTAACAGTGCTCAAGCCATCATACTGTATTTTTGTTTCTCCCTTTCCCTCCTGTTTAGCTTACGATTCTGAGTAAGACACAGAATGATAAATCTGTCGCAGACCTTTTGCATTACCTCCATAGCCATGTATATCTTAACTTCCGTACCTTAAAATGGGGAGAAAAGTACTTCTCATTTACAAGATTAGCACAAAAACCCTTTTTTGTTTGTGTGGCACTGAGGCCCTGAGATCAGTGCATACATAACATAAATATTATAGTTGTGTATTAACTGCTTCCTTGAAACTTGTGCCTTAAGAGTTCAATATGTCAAAATTCTTCAAATGTTTTTGGGCTTGTGGATCTCACAAGCTTTGTTACATTCTCTGGTATAGCAAAAGTGCATTTTACAGATATTATTTTAGACTTTCAGCATTCACCTTTGAAGCTGAGGACAGCAGTACTGATATGCACAAAAGAAACAAGGTCAAACGAGCAGTCATCATTTTTGCACAGCCTATCCGTACAGAAAAATTTCTCAGTGGGGCAAGCTTGGTCCCCTGAGTTCTATCAAGCTCCAACCTCATCTGAAAAACATGTTCCCTCCTCAGTCTGGACCAACTTTTTTTCAGTCTGGGCACAGTGTATACAAAGCTGGAGGGACCAGCGTTGAGACTTCACTACTCTAGTAGCCAAAGAATACCACCACCTAATCCAAACCACTTATAATAGATTTGGCAGACAACGATACCTAGGAATCACCGTACAGAGGAGATCTAGTAAGTGGTGGGTATACATGTCTTGGACTGGGTCACTGAAGTTCTGCAGCAGCTCTAGGGACTGAACTCAGGCCTCCTACATCCCCTTCCAGCATCCGGACTCCTTCTCACCAAACAGATTTTTAAATCCTATTCCTGTTTAAAAGGGTTTTTTTTTTCAGAGGGTGAGAAAAGAGAGGGAAAATTTTGCTAGAACAGAAAACTGATACACAACAGTCATACAACTCCAGGAGCACGCTTACACTGATGTGATATTCATCAGGATGGCTCCCTGTCTGGCACAGTCTCAGACTGTTGTCCGCGTGCGTAGTGAACAGCCTTTCCTAGAAAAGTAAGCATGCTGTTTGCAAAAGTACTAAATAATCATGGCAAATAGAGCTTAAACTACTGTCTCTGCCCTAGAGATGTTCTCCCTGTTAAGACTTGAAGTGCAGAAAATGAAAAAAAGGAGGAAGAATTTGAGGGAAGAACCATGACATCAACCTATATATCGTAGGTGGAGTCTATGCTGCGTTTGCAGCACCTCTGAAGTAAGCTGCTAAATAAAGAGCAAGTCAGATTTACCAGCATGAAATCCTCTTGTTTTACGAGCCAACATGTGGTATGTGAAATGTGATGGGGGCAGCCTAGTGAGATACACAGCAAGGCAGAGAAGGTGATTAGCATAGAGTGACTCAGACCATTGGCCACGCTGAATTTCTAACAAAGAATCTGGCACAAACATAAATTCAGGGAAAACAAAGTCTGTATACAGAACTAGTGATGGCTGCTAAAAGATAAAGAACTGAAAGGGGGGGGTTGGGGTGGTTTGCCATCACATGGGGAAGAGAAGAAAGAAAAGTAAGACAAAACACCATTGCCAAGAACAACTGAAACACCAGACATCCAATAGACGCGTTGAATAAGCATGTAATCCCCCCAAAATTAAGCTGGAAGAGACCTACCACGTACTTACATGAAAATAAGTAGCAACAATTTTAAACTTCAGAAGTGAAAACTTTCTTATTTACCCAGAGTTTCGGAGATGACTCCCCACCAACCTAGGATCCCAGTTACAGGAGAGTTTGCTGAGAGCGCAATGCTTTCCCTCCAGAGAGGCACCTCCAAATACTGCCACCCCGCTTGGGCCACCTAAATGATTAGAGAATACAGCAAAACCACGGTCTGGGGCGAAAAAAACCCACAAAAAATAACCCCCACACAAAGAAATAGGTCTAAGCTTAAGAGGGCCATGAAGAATGAGAGAGGGAGAGGTGCAAGGAGGATGTGCAATGGAGCCATCTGCAATTCCCAGTGCTGCAGCTATTTCAGGAAGAAAGGAGTGAGCAGTGCATACACAGACCAAGGACGCAGAGGGCTCTAGTTCAGAGGATGATGCCTGCAGTGCAATTTCAGTAAAAGCGAGGACTCTCAAAGTGTATGCACAGCCAAAGTCGGTCACCTATCATTCAGCTGCCATATTTGCAGCTATGCTATTAAATGAATGACTGTTTTGATTCCAGCTGGATTGTGGCGCCAGATGCAATATCATTAAAACAACAATGCTAAGCAGCAATCTTAGAGCGGGCAAGTGTGACCAACTGCAGGTGACGGAAAATAAGTCTTCTGAGGCCAGCTGGCAGGAGCAGGCTGTGGCTAAAAGCCGCGCAAAATGAAATACGATCTAGTTTAGAGTCTACATTAGCTTATAGAAGCATTGTATAAAGCAAGCAGCTTGCTACAGAGGTGTCAATGACTGGCGGGTGCTGTGCGCAGAGGCCAGGTCTGGTCCAAATAGCTGCTCGAAACAACGGCAAAAGGCAAACCGCAATGGGACTGGTCTATAGGAGGCAGCTGTAGACTCTGGGCAGCAGTGGAGGCTTTAGGACTCTGGTCTCCCTCAGCTAAATATTTAACTGAATGTCGTCAGCGGCAAGAAAACACTGAAGAACTTTAGCTTGGATATAGGAATTACTACAAACGGATGTAAGCAATCCAGAGGACCAACAAGACACTGCCGAAGGACTAGGCAGTGTCTACTGTATGGAAGTACCTACTGCCGTCACAGGCGTGAGAGATGATAGGTTGCGGTGGTGTGCCGAAAAGGGCTGTGTTTATAGTGCAGCCTAGGAACTGGTAATCTTCATGTCAGCAATTATAAAAGGCAGGGAACAACTCCCCCCAAATTTACAAAGCTTTCTATGGGGAAAAAAGACGCAGCACAGTAAGGAGAGTGTTACAGCTGTTTGCTGCAGAAGTTTCCTGGAGGCACCAGGAAAGGCGTCGGAGCCATTCCTAGGCTGACTTACTACACTTGTGGCACCTTTACAAACAGATTTCTTCACAAACAAACCGTTTAGTTTTACAAGCCTACAGACCATTTGACACCTAAATAATGTGGGAGTGCTCACTGCTGATACCATACATCCATCTTGCAATGAAGGCGGCATCATTTTGCAGTGTACCTTTCACTGGTACTAAATCCCTCTTGTAATGGAAGGGGCTGGAATCTTGGTAGGATTCCAGAGATTTAAAATTTTTATTGTTATATTTATTGACAATTCATAATAAGGCATCTTCTGGCATTTATTGGCTGTTTGACTGCCTCATTTTTACATTATAATTGCAGAAATTTTTGCTCTTTTCAATTTTATGTGTTTATTTTCAGATTTATTTCTTAGTTGATTAATAATCATAGGGATTGCATATATTAGAAACAAAT
Source organism: Burhinus oedicnemus (assembly GCA_008921705.1). NCBI lineage: Eukaryota > Metazoa > Chordata > Aves > Charadriiformes > Burhinidae > Burhinus > Burhinus oedicnemus. The sequence goes on from VFFE01007957.1 coordinate 849,820, forward strand.
AAACTTCAGGCCTTTCACAGAATGATTAATTAAGGGAACCATTAATTAAACCACAAACGCATGTGGGATCTAGTGTGGAGTCATAGAAGGAGGATGGTGAAATACTTCACTGATTTACTTAGGTTAAAGAGGCTGCAAAACTTAAAAATAATGATAAAGACAGTATGTGTAATCATAATCTAGTAAGTACAAGTGTAAGTGATGACACCAGTTTGCTATATCATCTTTGCAATTTTTGAAGCAGGATTCAGCTCCTTCTGCTCTCATTATTGGGACAGTTCATGAACTTGCAGATATCTTTCGAGAAAGCCAGATAAGCACCTTTGGTAAGAATACTTACGAGTTTTCTTTGTGAATATGTGTTTGAATTCAAATACTTTGGCTTTACCTCATGTTTTATGTTTGCACACTACAGAGTTGTTTTAACAAGTTTACCAAATCGCAGACTCCTGTACTTAATCATTACATCATTGCAGTGAAGCGATGCTGGATGTGCGTCATGCCATCATTTTTGCTTGACAGGAGAGATGTCAGAGAACATGTGAAGCCAAGAGTCTTACAGAGACTTGCTTCACTCTGCGCTGACTTTGGGCTCCTCCTCACGGTGTAACACGTGGTTCTCATTACCATGCGGTAACTTGTTTCTAGTAGTTATAACTGAAACATCTTTAAAATTCAGTTCCTAAGAGCTATCCTTCCTAGCTGGACGTAGTAACCCCCACCCAACAACTGAGCATTAGCACAATGCAGAATTTAAATATATATGAAACAACAATATAAATCAAATATATATATATAAAAAATAATATTCTATTACCCGTGGAGGTGTTCCGTATGGAGACCTATGGACTTGGCCTGTGTCATGAGTACTAAGGATGCCATTGACAAACCCATTTACTCTTGTGCTGTTCCTTGGAGCTCAGGATATCTTGTTAACCATCAGAGCAAAGCAGGCAAAGAACAATCCATGTTATCCATTAAAAAAAAAAAATTAAACTACTCGACTTTCCTCAACCATTATGTTTCTTTCTGGCCATGACTGCCAGACATCTGAAGATGTCTTTTATGACAGAAATAGGAACAGGGTCAGATGGAGTGAAGGGGGGCACGATCAGCTTGCCTTTGTGCTAATGCAATTTTTGATCATTAAAAAAAAAAAAAAAAAGGTGCTAAAGGTTTGGGTCATCACACAAAGCTGCTGGATATCTGTGGTGCCTTTCCCAACCCACAACCACGTCTTGTCAGAGTCTGGACACAACTGGTTTTCCTAATCAAGCCTGATTGTCCTGGTGTGTGTTTGCAAATATTTGCAAGGTACCCTTGGAAGAAAATATATTAGAAAAGAACTTGTGCTTGATCTGTGAAGCCCTTTGCATCGACTGTTTGCTACTCCCTGCTGTTGGTGTGGTGTGACAGAATGGCCACCAGGAAAAAGAAAACATAACCTGTGTGAATTGGCACAGATAATGTGGCTCCCAGTATAAATAAACTTTTGGCATGAGATCCCCTGTGTTTTATAAGATCTGTAGATGCTTCAACAGGACAAGGTTGTGCAAGGAATGACATAATAACATAAATCCTGCAATTATTTAGGAAAAAACACTGAAAAATCAGATGGCAGAAAAAAACCCCAATCTGAAATACTTTTGTTTTCTGGTTGATGCAAAGATAGAGAATATACTGATGCATTTCTTTATATTGACAGAACCTTCTACCGATCACAACCTTTTTCAGACAAGAGAAATCAGATCCCTTCCTGAGGACAACAAAATATGATATAAAAATAATTAAAGTCTTGTATCTCAAGAACAAAATGTTTTATTCCTTTTCATTTCAGGAACACTAACTATATATTCATTTTGAGATTATTTTTTCCCCCCCAAGTTCTGGGTGAGCACATTATGAAGGAGTTTGTTCATTAGGCTGTGGAAAGCAGCATTTTTTTCAGCTGAGGGGTCACCACCTCCCCACGGAGCTATGTAACCAGGGGACACCGAGCTGCTGCACTATTATCTGCCCCCACCGCTTGAGAGTCCTGCTGCATGAAATTTTCCCTCAGGTGAAATAAAGAGTTAGGGCTATTTTTTCAGTCCGTTTCTTCCGGCAATTTGTTTAACATCAGCAAAACGCTTTCTGTAACCACAGGTTGAACGCAGAGCCTCGTGGCGCACCCACGCGGGTGACAACGGTTCGTCGGGCTCTGTCACAGGAATGTTTTCCCAAGGGCTGAGCCAGAGTGAAGACAGGGCTCCAGGCTCTGATGAACGAACCTCCCTCACTGAAGGTGCCACACAAGTGTCACCTACTAAAAGCGACTGACCAGAAGCAGGGATGGCTCAGTGGGACACGTGTCCATGCCAGAGCGGCGCTGGTTTATTAACTTACTGATGAATTTAAAGTCCCAGCAACAAAGCTGTCCGGAGGTGCAAGAAATGGAAGTTTGAGATGTCTGAGTCACATCGCTCTAGCACCACAGCTAGAGAGAATCAGCAGATGCCGGGAGCATCTTACACTGGTACAGCTCGGTTTGCTGCAGGATGTTTTCCAGGCAGTTCGCTCGCCATATACTCCAAAACTCGCCATATACCCCTCTCCTCCTTCCTTCTCCCTTCGAAGTAAATGGTGTCTAGCTGCCAGGACCAGCATAAATAACGAGAATGTAACAGACTTCCAGAGACTATGGGAGACCAACTGGCTACAGCCGTGAGAAAGGTAAATGTGCTCTTAAGCTGCATTAACAGAGATATGCCGATACAGATCTAATATAAAAGCTATTCTGGAGGACGTTCTGCAAGACAGGATGTATATATACATATACTACTTTGCTTATCTTTGTATTTTCACCTGATAATTAATTTGCTCTGAATCTTGCTGATATTTTTGTAAATCTTTCCCATTCACCAGTTCAAAATTCAAATACAAGTATATTCTCAATATATACCAAATTCCCAGTCCTGAATACATTCTTCTTATGGCAGAAATGAAGGCATAAATTGAGATTATTGGCAAGTGGGGGAGCCTTACAAGGAAATACAGCAAATGACTTTTACCTTTTAATCAAACCAGCAAACTTAATGATGAAATATAAGTTTTACTTTTTTTTTTTCCCCAGCAAGTGATGGGAAGTATGCTTTTAATAGCTGTTTATGTCCTTCTACCCAACCCCTTACCAAAAAAAAATAATCAGGTTTTGAACACCATATGCTGAGCTGACAAAATGGAAAATCTGTTTGATAAACTGCTGGTGAGCAGTGACACAGAATGCATTCCTAACAAAGAGGAAGTCTTTTTTTGGCAGCGTTCTTTTGTTTAAAAAAAAATTATTCTTTTATGACTGCAGTACGACACTCTGATGGTTTCAATGGCAAGATATTAAAAAAACAGGACAATTTAAAGAACCTCTCATTCTCTTCCCAGAAGATCATCTTTGCTGTGCGATTACTTACTATACCTTAATAGACAAGTGTGAAATAAAATTGCTTTAATAACCTAGTCAGAGTGTAACCGTTGCTTTGGTCTTTGTGACAAGATGTTATTTAACAGTGTGCTGCATGTACCCTAGGGCAGGTGTCAAAGACAAAGGAAAAGCACTTGTGAGAGCTATAAAAATTGGATGTGCTTGTACTCCTCCTCTCCCACCTGCCTCTCCCCCCACTACCCTTACGCTGATCTTTGTCCTAGTTCATGGAGATGCACTTTCTGCGAGGAGCGGAGGATGCTCCGGTAGCCAGCATCCCCGCTGGCCCGAGCCCCTGGGTGCTGCTGGCTGCCAGCTCTGTCACAAGTCACTCCACACGCTGCTGCTCTGATGGTGGCAGTGGCCCGTCAGGAGATAAAATGTGACCAAAAAGCTAATTCTAGATAAATTTCAGATGTTGTCCACTGCTTTTTTTTTTTTTTTTAAAAATACTATGTTTTTAATCCTCTCTCCAGCTGCTGATGGTGGTTGCATTTTTTTTCTCCCCTCCCCCCCCCGGTTTTGGAGCACATCTTCAAATTGCACTTGCCATAATGAGCCAAATCCGCCTGGTCGTCTCCGAGCCACATGCAGCAGTACTGAAGGATGCATTGCAGGGATTGCCAGGGCTTGTGGTAACACTTTCAAGCTGGATGAGAGGAACTGTGCAGTCTCAGTCTTTCATTTTTCATTTCCTGCAGCCATGAGCAAGACCAGAAGGACTTAGGGAAGCAAACTTTGGGGTCGACTTCCAATATTTGTGCTCTTAACAAATTAGGACACTTTCAAAAATTCTACAGCAGCTTTGGAAGGAAACAGACACAATTGTTAAGGTTGCTATAGAAATGTTTATAGAGATGGCAAAGATATGCTGCAGAGACAGTTTTACCCAGAAATAAATATTGATTTGGATGGAGCTTACGTAGTTAACTATTTCATTGCACGGATTTTATAGATGACATTTTTAAAAGGTTAATGTATTCATTCTTTCCTAAGTCAAGGAGAAGCACAGAGTATCATGTAATAGGGTCTCCTCATATATACTGAATTAAAGTGATTTTGATAGACAACTTTAAAACTATTTAAAATGTTAATACCTATGTAAAAATACACATTTTAAGTAAAGACATTGTGTCATATTCTTGTTAACCTTAAGGAGATGATAACAGGAATATCAAAGCCTGATCTCTAGAAATTTTAAAATGAAGAATAGGAAAGCAAATTTTTAACAACTTGCCTCTCTGCCTCATTCAGGCAATCCTTTCCTTTCAGGCAGATGTTCTCAGACACACACAGTCATCAGTGATGAATGCTTTCCAGAGGTACAGTGCATAAGTACTACCATAGTACAACAATCTTATAATTTAGCTATGGAAAGTACAAAAAGTGATTGCTTCACTTTTAAAAAAAAGCACGACACAACTCCTCAGATGGAGTTAGGACCCCATAAAGAATTATCAGCTGAATGTTATTTTTAAAGTTCATCTACTGTGCGTTATCCATTTTCTTATTGTGCTTTACAGTTTTAGCAAGGTATGGAACAGCATATCCTGAAAAATGCTCTACAGATGCTCTTGTTCCCCACGGGCAGACTGCCTATTAAATAGTCCATGTCCCTACCCACCGAAATACCACGTAGCCGAGTCAAACTTAGTGATGGCCAGACCGATTTAGATTAAAATGGAATTCCATCTTAACTTTTCTCCAGAGCTTGGAAACCAAATGACATTTGTCCGTCTCTGGCGAGGACTCTTAAGCACCGTGCTCACCTCAACGCTTGCAGAATTGTTTGACTTCAGCCCTGACTTAAAAATGAACTACTTTGCCAGAGGCCATTGGCATTGTGTTTCAGGTGAGGCTGGGATGAGGGAACACCTAAGCCTGCTCTCCCGCAGGTTTTCATTCAAGCTTCAGGCAACAGAAGAGAGGGTTGGTGGAAAGCCTGTTCTCCTCCTCTCCTTTCAAGAGCAGTAGCGACAGAAGCACGACACGGGGAGGGAGCACCCACTGATCCGCAATGCTCAAGTATCCCACTGCCAGCAGCGAAGGAAGCTCAGTCTCCAGGCCATGCCCCCAGCTCTGTTCTGACCATTTTGAAGCTGACTTGATAAAGTAAGATGAATACGAACCAGCCAAAACGGGGCCCAGAGATGCGAGTTTCTAGGTGAGAGCATGCCTGGTGCTAAAAGGCACACACTCTGCTTTGCAAGGCAAGGCACCGGAGCGTCACAAGAAGTTCCTGGGAAAGGGCATGAGGTTGAACACACAGACATGTGCAGAGTTTGGAGGACGGTCTATGAACCAGCTAAATGAATCACAGTTACAGGAAATAAACCAGTTCTCACTGATGATAAGACAAATAGTCCCCTGCGTTTAAGAGAAAGTCTGAGAAAACTCAACTTTTTCACAAAAGCTCTGTGAATTCTGCTTGTACAGATCTCACAGGCAGATGATTCGACACAGGACTACAGTAGCCTGCTTTACTGCCTGTTTTCTGAGCAATTGCTGAGGTTTTCCAGAATCAAATTGAAGATGGTTATCTCAAAGGATCTCTTAATAGCCCTTACACAGCAAATATCCCACAATGTTCTGAAAGTCGTAATTTCAGAAACATTCACTGCAGATATTACTTTTGGAATAAGTATCGACAACTTATGCCTCCTGCAAAGGCAGTGCAGGGTCTCCATCGTAGTTCACTTTCATCAAAAAACAGAGCATTTCTTGACACGTTCTGGTGTCTGCTACATAACTCATATTGACTACTTGCATTTTCTATATTCTAACGTAAATATGACATAAAAAATAATTTATAGTCAAACATTTCATTTTTACCATCCCTTCGTGACATTCAGCTTTTCTAGTTCTAACTGACCATATGTCCAGTGAGACCAATCATTCTCTACCGACAGATCCATTTTTAGAAAGAAGTGAGAAAATCTTCCGTATGCCATGTGATATAGCCACATCAAAAGAGTTTCATCTCCATGATGATCTTTCTGTCTTCAGCAGGCAAATGCTCAAGGAAATGGATCCCACGTTAAATCGCTACCTCAAACTGAGCTGGGTCTGGAAGCAAATTAAAATTGAGTCTTATTTTCAGAGGAGGCTTGGTGTACTACACAGGAGCTGACACTGGGAGCCCATGCAATCCCATGTGCCCAGCTGGGTGACCTCTCCAGGTTAGTGGCAAAGGAACGCATACTGGCCATTATAAGAAAAATTAGCAATGTAAGAGCTGATGTATATCTTTAGAACTTCCTATTTGGCATAACATAACTATTAAAGGCAAGGCCTAGAATATTGAAGGATAAGCATTAGTCAATGTAGATGTGATATGTGCTACCTACTTCCTCAGCCAGAGCTCTTCCTTTCAACCTCTGGTCCTATACTGGGGAAAAAAACCCACCACAGATCCTCCTTCTTCGCTTTGCACATATGTGGAAGAGACCTGTTCCTGCTGATAGCAAACTTCCTACAATGGAAATGTGGCAGAAACAAATCAAGTTGAACCAAGTAGAGACTTGGGACACATGAATGATGAGAGGATTCAGTAGAGAGGATCCACAACCATCTGGTTTTCCACCTCTGTCGTCTTATTACCCACCTGGCATTTCTCTGAGTTGTATTAAAAAATTATGCCCTGTGACTTGTTCAGGGTATTTTAAGTCTGGTGATGTGTGTGCACATGGATGAGGCAGAGGAAGAAACTCAGAGAAAAATGTTTTAGTACTCTAAATCTTTTCTTTAGCCAAAAGAAGGAAAAGAAAAAAAAAAAAAAACATATTCTAGCCTTGTCAACCTTTAGCTAAAAAGCACAAGGCCTTATCTAATAAAAATACATGATAATTTCAAGTCTTTGGGAGGTGTCTTGCCCTTCATAATTTCCATCTCAATTGACTTCAGGGATCGGTACTTTGATGCATGCCCCAAATTTGATAACAACACACACACACACAAACGCATCTATGAAAAGAGAGAGAAATAGGTAGATACAGATATATATTTCTAAAATAAAGTCCGACACTCCAAAGAACTCTTTGTTTGTCTGCCAGGACTGGTGCTCAGCACAGCCCCAATGACAGCAGAACAGAGGGAAGACGATGGCCACCATCTGAGTTGGGTTTTAGCAGTGTCATCGACTGCTCATTTGCAAGCAGCACAGGAGCCTGAACTCAGTTCTGGCAGATCGTACACTTAAAGTCACTTTTTGTTTAACCCACAAGACAAATTATAGGCTTTATTAGCCTAGAGGTGTTACTAGCAAGGAGAAAACCCAGGAATGTTACCACCATCCCTGAAGTTTTGAAAAAAACCCAAAACTACACCTCTAGAAACTTATTTAGAAGAAGAAACTTCTTCAGATGCAGTGAAAAAGAATATAAAAATTCTACCTTTTATGCCTGAGAATGAATCTGGCTCTGTAAGACAAGTGGCATATCACAACAGCAGATGCAGCAGAAAACAAAACTAAGGGAAAAACATGATTGGACAAAACAATTTCTCAACAACTGTATGTATTAGTTGCTGGTGGATGCGGAATCCTGCCATATCACTGAATGTTTAAGAATAAGTCCGTATACACACTCTGTAATTGAATGTCAAGAAAAATGAAAATATATTGTTTTATTGCTACTGCTCATTGATTTATCGAAGTGATTTATTGTCATTGGACATGAGGACCAACAAATCATTTTGCTGACACCATCAGCTGCCTTAACTAGGTTGTCAGTTCACGACATTAAAGGTAATGGATGGTGATTATTTTACTGTAATGGGTTTAATCAGTGCTTTGAATGACTTAGCAGTCATGTCATAGTATAGCCAACTCATCATTCATCAAGGCGGCATTTTGTTTACCAACATCATCTATAATTCATTTGATTGTTGACAATCATCAGCAAATACCTCTCAGGCTAAGTTTTATCAGAAATGAAAATCTGTACAGCTGCAGCATACTAACTAAGCCCACAGTCTACAACCAGAGGAGAAACATTGGAAGTAGCTTGCTCACTCTCTCCGAGAAGAGGAACTGTCAGCCCAAAGAGGTACTGCCAGCCAAGGCTACGTTCCCATGGGCTGCTTTTCAGCCCGGCACTAGGATTTACAGCTTTCTGAAATACAGAATGCTTGTTTGGTTGTATGTGAACACTCCGAGCAACCCTGGAATTCAGTGTTAAACAGAAATTTTGGCATATTTCAGAAAAAGGAAGTGCAATCAACCTGCTCTGTATTCCCAACAGAAGAACAAGCTTAAGCATAACATGTCAGATTTTCTCTCTCTGAATGGAGGTCGATCCTACACTTATTTGTATTACGACAAAATTAATTGTGGAGAACTCCAGATTCATAAAAGTGCTTGTTAACTTTATGGAAAAGGGTACACTACTAGAAACATTGTGGTGGCATCATCTTAAGACAGGCCCCTAAATCATTACTTGTGTTACATCTTTTATGGGTAAGGGACAAGATGAAAATTGCTAAAAATATTTCATATTAAGCTGACAAGTTAACAGCTTAAGTACCCACAAAAGTATATTAATACAAATTAATGGAAACTTTCTACAGCTCCAGTAGCTTTTGTACTAGCTTTTAGTGCAAATTTTTTCTCTGACATTTGCATCACAGATCTCAACATTGATATTCTACTGATCTACTGGTGCACAGACAGAAAGCTACTTTAGATATAGTGAAAGAAGAGTATCAAAGTTCTGCCTTTCAGACCTGAGAAAGACCCTGGCTGAGTAAAACACAAGCGGTAGCTGTTCCGGATACCTTAACGTTAAAAGAAACTTCAAAGTTTTGTGAGAATCTTTTACATTTCAAAAATATATTTGATTATTGTATATAAATATGTAAGAGACCTGCAGAAATCGAGTTTAAAGGAAAGACATTCGAAAAGAATATTCAAAGTAAGAATAATCTCCCCTCCCTTACTCCATACTCAACATTTGGCCTACAAATCTTAAAACTATGAGAAATGAATGCATTTTGTGAATAGATGGACCAAATTTTGAAGGTGCAAGTAGGATACAGTAGTTTATAAGAAATAAAAGTTATCTTCAAGGTCAACAGCAAACATAAACCAGTGTTCCAGTCCAAAGACTAGACTAAAAGTAACTGATGTGGCCAAAAAAAAAAACCAAACCAAATAAAAAACAAAACACCAAACCCAAACCAACTCGTGTTTAAAACACTATAGAAAATAGTAACTTACACACTGCTTGTTCAGGAAAAAATTATAAGACCAAATGTATAAGCACCCACACTCACTTTGTCATCAAATTCATGAAAAGACACAGACCAATAATGCCAGCCACACACAGCATTAGGAATAAGGTATCATGCATATTAGGAATAGCCTGGCAATATCCTAGGCTGGGATATCCACGGATTAGAGATGGTCTACAGTAGGGAAATTACTTTTATTACAGTTAAAAGGAGATTAAATAACGTATTAGAGATTTCTTCCAACCCTAATAGTCTTTCACATGTAAAAGTGAAACTGAAGTGAATAGAAAAAACTGAAAAAGACTGACACATAGCCTAACAAATGTCATTACTATGAAAAGGAAAGATATCAATGCCAATGCAAAACCAAGATTACAGAAACCATACTTATTTAGTAAGGTTTGTTTAACCATTTTAAAAGCAATTGACATTAGTGTCAGACAGAAAGTACAAGTTAAACCCCTAAAAAGCTTTGAAAAACTCAAAATTCGCAGTCATTAAATATTGAGTATTTTCACAGAAAAAGGTCTTGAAATGTGAAATACTACACTTATTAACATTGTGGCAGTTATGTATGATTTCATTAGCAGAAAGTCCTAATTCCGTCAGACCTTATGTTCTTACAAGTTTTACAAAATTGTCACCTAAATACCTTGTTCAACATCGCAAGATTCTGAAACTAGATGTCTTCACGGAAAGGCTTTTTTCCCCAAATTTAGTTTTTTATGAATAACGTCACAGAATCATGGAATCACAGAATTTTCAGAGTTGGAAGGGACCTCTGGAGATCATCTAGTCCAACTCCCCTGCTGACACAGGAATGCCTAGAGCACATTACTGAGGACTGCATCCAGGCGGGTCTTGAAAATCTCCAGAGAAGGGGACTCTACAACCTCCCTGGGCAGCCTGGTCCAGTGCTCTGGCACCCTCACCGTAAAGAAGTTTTTTCTTCTGTTTGAATGGAACCGCCTATGTTCCAGCTTGTGCCCGTTGCCCCTCGTCCTGTCACTGGGAACCACTGAAAAGAGTCTGTCTCCATCCTCCTTCAACCCACCCTTTAGATACTTAGAAGCAAGAAGAAGGTCTCCCCTCAGCCTTCTCTTCTCCAGGCTAAAGAGTCCCAGCTCTCTCAGCCTTTCCTCATAAGGGAGGTGCTCCAATCCCCCAGTCATCTTCGTTGCCCTACGCTGGACTCTCTCCAGTAGTTCCCTGTCCCGCTTGAGCTGGGGAGCCCAAAACTGGACACAGTATTCCAGTTGTGGCCTCACCAGTGCAGAGTAGAGGGGGAGAATGACCTCCCTCGACCCACTGGCCACACTCTTGCCTATGCAGCCCAGGATTCCATTGGCCTTCCTGGCGACAAGGGCACATTGCTGGCTCATGGATAATTTACTGTCTACCAGGACACCCAGATCCTTCTCCTCAGAACTGCTTTCCATCTGGTCCACCTCTAACCTATATTGGTGCCTAGCATTCTTCCTCCCCAGGGGCAGGACCCTACACTTGCTCTTGTTGAACCTCATAACATCCTATATGTTCCTTCATGAACTTAGCAACTCCTATGCTTACTGAACCTGAGGCATATTTAGCTATGCAAATATAGTCCCTGTATTTAGCATACAAAACTGAAGTTTAAACCTGAAGCTTAAATGCTGTAAGGTTCAGGTTTGGACTGACTTGGCAAGCAGCAGGCAGCGGGTACCTCATCAGAAAGATGGTACTACGCTCACCAGAATATCCTATCTAAAACACAGTTGCTAGCTCTTACAGTAGACGAAGCAAACCTTAAATACATGCACAGACAGTTTCCCATTCAGAGAAGCTCAATATTTGGTCTATCCTTAAATTTTTTCTTGTTGAAACCTGGTTTGGGTTGAGGTTTTTTGGTTTTGTTTGTTTCATAAACTGGCTGTAGGTCCAAACTCAAGCCTGCTTCCAGCCAACAAAACCTTCTGCTATAGAAACATTACCTTTCCTCCCTTCAGCCACCTGCCATTACCCTTGCACTCTTTGTCCAAGATATTCGTAAAGGCTCACCTTCTTAAAACTGAAGAGGAAGCACCTGTACAGTCAGACAGTCTGTCCCTATAGCTTTCCCTCTCATTATCTCCAAGATGGTGAACCAGCGTGCAGATTCTCCTTTGAAAGAGGCATTTTCTTTACAAGATGTTTTACTGATGTCAGTAGCAGCACTTGTTATATTAATAGCAAAATAAATGAGGCATTTTAATAACAAGTGCCTTCACACAGTTGCTTTCATGGCATACTGATTTCAGAACATACATGGATATTTGGTAGAAACCATATAGAGGCACATGAAGTGAACTACAAACGCTATGTTTGGGTTTGAAGTTAATGTCCATCTAAGGTGACATACCTCAGCCAACTGAGGTGGCAAAAAGCTCTGTTGTAGGCAGTGCTGCAGGCAAGGCAGGAGACAGCAAAGCTACCGAGCTTCAGCCTACCCATCTCCAGTAGTGCTAGCACCGAAGGTGCAGCAGCAGTGACCGCAGCCAGCAGCGCATTAGCAGCGCACTGAAGCCCACACTGCTGTGTCTCCATTTATCCTCACGTTTCCTCAAGTCTCCAGAGAGCAGTGGGGGAGGTGAAATCCCTCAGCACGGGATTGATCCGAGTGCCTTGCGGAGATAATTCACACGTCAATATTGTTAACCATTTCATTTCTTCTTGTGAGGGAAGGATGGTAACAAATCACGCTGGAAGCCACAGACTTCCAGCAAATTCAGCAAATCAAGAACTGGAAGCTACACTGAGCTGAAGAAAATGGGAAAGGACACATTAGGAATTCAAATCTGAAAATCGTAATATGGACAGGCAAAAGAGCTTTTAAGGATCAAATTGCAAAAAGCAAAGATTTCTTTTTCAAAGTAATATACTAATAGTGGCATGTCTGCTGAAGAGTTTCTAGAAGTAACAATTAGTCAAAAGGACTGTGCTTTATCAGATAACTGAAATCAATTATTTCAAATATTTGCTAGGAAATAATTAAGAGAGGTGGCACAAAATTTCTTTACAGGAGAAAAGTCAGAGCAACTGCGTCAAACCAAAATGTAAACAAGGAAGATTTAAAATTAGAAAAGAGTAAGTAACAATATTCCAGTAAGAGTCCTAAAAGAAATCACACGTGGAAGTGCTCCTCGCTTAAACAGGCTTCTGTAGAGACATACGGACTTTTGAGTTGTTCTTCAAGGGATTAATGGAAAACTGGGGAAAGTTCAGACCAGAAAATCTGACTTTCATACCAAGTGAATTGATAAAAACTGTAATAAAGAAAGAAGTAGCAGACAGACAAATAAATATAACGTAGACACAAAGTCACATCTCATGGGGGTATTCAGGCTCTCTGAAAGAGATGATAGATGGGGATGAGGCTGTTTCAATTGATCTGCTATACTTGGATTTCCAATAAGGTTTTGACAAGGCTTCTCACCAAAGGTTCTTAACAAAATTAAACTGCATGGAACTACAAGGAAGGTCTTTTACAGGAATAAATGACTTATTAAAATGTAGAATGTAATGCATAAAAATAAATAGTCATTTTTCATAACATAGGCAGGTTAAACTGTGGGCCCATATGAATCCCCTTCAACATATTTAAAGCTCAGGAAAGCAATGAATAGAGAGGTGACAAAGTTTCTTCACGATTTAAAATTATTCAGGGTACTAAAAATGAAAACTGACTGCGACAAGTAGCAGAATAATCTCACAATACTCAATGACGAGACAATCAATCAGTGTCAGATGAAATTTAACGTAAAGCATTTGGGGGCAAATGGTCTAAATATGTATATTTATTAATGTAGTCAATTATCTCTCAACATTCAGGAAAGATCCTGGAGTCATTATGGATAGTTCTTTGAAAACGTCAGTTCATAGCTCGGGGCAATGAACAAGAAAAACAGAATGGTAGGAATCATTAAGAAAGGATGAAAAACAGCAGCAAAATCAGCATTATGCCTCTTTATAAACCCATGGTCTTCCCATGGCTTGAATACTGCATGCCTTTCTGGGCACCCCACCTCTAAAAGGACAGAGCAGCAGAAGAAAACAGATAAGGAAAACCAAATGATCGAAGAAATATTACAGCATCCATACAAAAAAAGATCACACAGACTAAGGCTTTTTAAACTTGGAAAACAATGACCAAGAAAAGATAAGACAGAATCATGCAAAAGTAAGGAATGTCATTGCAAAGGAATTTAGAGAACAAGTTATTCATTATGCCCCAGTTTGATTTGATGCTTCTTAATTTCTGTGTTATCAGGCAGCAGTTTTAAAACTAGGAAAAGAAAACAGGTTTATCTTTTTGACCACAATGTATAACTAGAATGTCAAAAATCATTGCCAAGGACACTGTGGGAGCCAGCTGTATAAACAAGTCTAGAAAAACAAAACCACAAAAACAATAGATAAGTTAATGGAAGGAATGACCTATAACAGCCAGAAAGATGTGACTACAACAGCAGGCTTGATCTGTAAGTCAATAGCTACAGACTACCAGAAGTTGGGGAGGTGCTGGAAGAATTGTAACTGTGTACTTGCTCTGCTTTTGTGTTCTTTTCACAAATATTTGCTCCTGGCCAGTATCAGAAGCAAGATACAAGGACCATTGATCACACTCAGTAAGAAACATTCTTGTGTTGCTTGTCTGCTAAGTGGTTGGCAATGAGAAACACCAACAGAACAGACATGGACTTAAAAGTGTCGTCAGGCCCTAGTTTTTGGATCTTCATTTTCTTTTAATTACTTTGCTTGGTTTTGTCTCCTGTCGATTTAGACATATATATCTCACTCATTTTGTACTGTGGATCTATAAAATACAACCCTGTTGTTCTTTGCCATTTTCACCCATAATGCCATTCCTTCCCTACTGTATTTAGGTCACATACTTCTGAGAAGTTGGACTTTCTTATGCTAAGTCTGAATTTGGCTGAGTATGCTCTGGGCAGCTGGATACAGTCTTGAGGGAAAAAGGCCCCCTAGTAACTATGAGGTTTTAGTGGGCCATCTCTCAGGATTACAAAACTCTACTCAAAATTGCACAGAGTTTGGTCCTCATTGGGATCTGAAATTTCTCACATTCCCATCCTACCATGGCATCACAAACCACCTGCTTCCTCTGTAATAAGCCTAAGCCCCTTTGCTCTCACTTAGATCTTCCCTTTCCCAGTTATTAAATACTAAATTAAGAGTTGCTCAGTCCATTTAAAATATGTTTGCACAATGCAAGAAGTATAGGGGTTGAAACCCTGATGGAACCTCTAAATGTAACTAAAATACTAATTCAGGTTTGACGAAAGAAGATGTCAAAGTGGTACTCACCTACAAGATTTCCTGCATGTTGCTATATTTACCTGAAGCAACCCATAAAATATATATGCATATATAAAGTATGAAAAGAGGCAGCATAAATATTCTTTTGCATCCTTTGGTACCTTCCACACGCAACAAAGATCTTAACTCTGTTGAGGAGATACACCTGAAAATTGAAGAGTAAGTTTGACTGTTCCTCTGTATCAATATATATCATCTTGCACTCTTTACTTAACTACATTAATGTACGGAAACCACGTAGGTCCAACAGGACCCCAAAAACATCCATTACAGCATAATACATCCTAATGTACATGGGGGACAGAGACTCTTTAGTTAGCCCAGTACCTTTGGAAACTGCAGTGCACTTCAGAATATGTTTTTTAGTGCCTAGTTTGAGAGAGGAGAATGACAGTATTTTTTCCTCCCCAGAGAATTTCATCCATTCAAGTTCAGTGAAGGCTCAAACACAACGAGGAAAAATTGAGCTGAAAAAGCAAAAGGATACCTGTAAAACAGCTGAAGGAAACTCTAGCTTCATCCTTCATGGAAATTGCTCTTTTTCCTCATTTACCTGAATTTGGTGACAGTGACTGCACCAAGTTTGTAAGCAGCTCTGCTTTGGCTTAATAAGAATACACTGGCAAAAAGAAACACATTCTTCCTCTGGTTTTTATTGCCTGCAAAATGTCATGAGAGTTTCAAATTCAAGCAATAAGTGTGAAGGAGAATAGACCATAAAAGCAAGGATTATTGCCTCAGAAATAGCTCTACTTTCCCTACCTTTCAATAATGAGGCAAGAACTTTATGGAAGACACCACAGCGATCAGCATGGTATAAAGGAGAAAGAAACACATACATGATTTGATACAAGAAAAAAAAATATTATTAGATTTACACAGTGTGCAAGAGCGAGCTGGAAAGAGGAGCCTCTCTTCTTTGTAAATAGTTCTCTTAAGTCTACATATGCAAAGAATGTAGGAACTGCCTTTTAAAATCTGATCTTAACGCTTCTATTCTGCACTAAGAAAATGAAATGCAACTACTAGAGAAGAGTGCAAAAAGTCAAACGTATTCCTGCAAAAATGCAGTGTGTAAATTGCATGCAAATGAGTTGTCATTTTCTAAGAGCACATCTCCTCCCATTGGAAAAGGAAAACTTAACTCTAAAGCATGCTGTTTATAAGCTATTAAGGTAAACTGAAAGACATGCTCTGAAAATTCTATTTTCACCTGTTTCTTGCTGATGAAGTACAGTCGAAGACCTACTTCTAAAACACACACAAAGTTAATTTATTCTTCAGTATGAAGCAGAGAGAAATTCAGGGGTGTCTTTGACCATAAAGACATATCTTGTTGTGAAATATATGCCAGAGCTTAGATTCAGAGGGACTGGGTTTTTTGGTCAAACTCTGTCACTAAAATACGTTGGGTTTTTTTTATATCGAACATTTTTAAATGCCTGTTATCAAATTGCTTTGGAAATTATTTCAAATGTATTGAAGCTAGTTCAGATATTTTCTTTTTACTTTTACATTATTACGCATATGTCAAAATTATATCGAACTCAGCTAGACTACTAATACAAATTTTCCATCTTATCTACTTTAGAAATCCTTAAATAGCAGGTATTTAAAATCTCAAACTTACAGCACAAGCAGACACTGCTTAACATAAGAAAAACCAACCTCCAATACCCCAAACCAAAATCACAGCTATTATTCAATGATAGTTGAAACACTGGTGTCCTTAACGATATTAAAACAAACCTCCAAAGAAAATTGGTACTTTCTGCCTGTTCAGGTAATGTGTGGTGTCCATATTCAGAATGATATGCCATGAAATGGTGCAAGAAACTTCAATATTTCAGGACTTCAGTTTTTCTCAAAACCAACATTTTTGGGCAGTGAATTTCATGGGAAGTTTTAATGATTTGCTTCATTTTTGAAACAGCATGAAAATAGTTATTGACATATCAACGTTCACCACGAAGAGACACACAAGCTGCACACAGCTCTGCCTGGCAATGCAAGCCCCTTCAGAGGCTCCTCATGGTCTAACCCCATTTTTAGAAGAGATTCAGCATTTGAACTCATTTGGATCCTGCAACAGTGTGAGGCTTTAATGACTTGAAAAATCTGGGACGTATAGCGTACGGGCCACCATTCTCCATCTGTGCAACCGGAGTGACAGGAGGGGAATATTCTGAAAAGCAGTACATCTGGGCGAGTAAACTCAGGCAGTATGTTAAAAAGTCACCTGACGGCTAACCTCACAGGATATTAATTAGAGTCCAAATTAGAAACAAATATGATAAATGCGCAACTCAAAAGCCTAAAAATGCCCTCTCTTTTCAAATAGGGGTTTTATGCTATATTTTGGGACACAAACATAATAGCACTCTCAAAATATCCTCGTTCCCTTTTTAATGTAACATTTATTCTGTTATGTTGATTTTGTTCATCTCTGAGCTGGAATTTAACAGTAGATTAGATCACTTTAGAGCTTTTGTTACTATGGTAACACTGCGCTGCAGTTATATTTCTTCACCTCCAATCTTGATTTTGAGGTGACTGGTTATATTTATTCCTGTCCTTTACAGGATCTCAGTGTGATGGAAAAGCATTTGGTAGAAGGAAAACGTTAGCATAAGCTCCCACCATAAGGTGGGCAGTCCATACTGGTTAATTTGTGCTGAAGGTTAAGTGTGCTGTGGGTTAAATGCATTCACTTAACTTTTCAGGGCTTTAAGTTCTAAATTAAACCAAATTACAGGTGAGTAAAGTTTGTGCTGGTCACCCTCGGATCTCCTCTCTGACTGGCTTACAAACAGTATGGCACTGCAGAGGTATTCTGAGAAGAGACCAGCTCCTCCGAGAGATGAGAGTTTTATCATCCAACACAAAGATGCAGAAAACCAACCAAGCAGCATCAACCAGATCTCACCGTACGCTATACAAAACCTTTTCCCTCATCAAAGCTGAGGTCCACGCTACAGAATTCTCCTGCGCATTAGCACCACAAGACCTGGAGGCTGTCCCCATCCCCAGACAGCCCAACTGTCCCACACAGAGCTCAAGCTGCCCACGCAGAGGGCTACAGCACCGCTGCTCCGTGGAAGGTTTCTTCTGTACTTGGCTGCACTGTACCTGGCTTTATTGGCCTATAATAGTGGGCACCATTCATGAACACTAAGCGTTCACAAAAATACAGATAGGATTAGCAGCCAGCCTTATTAAAAACATCACCTGACACTTCCCAACATAGGCTTTTATTTTATGTTACTTATAATTTGTTAAACCAAGCTGAAGATTTAAAGGTAAGAAGATGCTCATATAAGATGGTTGAAGAGTAGGGGGCTTAATCTTCTCACTCTTCCTCTGTGAAAGGAGAAAGACTTCTCAGGCAAAGTAGCCAACATACAGATAGCCTCCCTCACAAAATTACCCTTGGAGGCAGGGCTTTCTCTCAGAAAACTGCTAAGGAAGTAGAAGGCTATTTTCTTATTAAATGATGACTACCATTGTGGATAGCCCCCTCTAGGCATTTATACCAGGCTGATTTTTTTCATAGGAAATTTCAAGAAAAAACTTTGGGCAATTTCTAGTGTAGAATTACAGAAAAATACACTTTTCCTGTATGGTTTTGTTTGGGATATGTCTTTCATTATCCTATGAAAATCAAGTCAAATTCCAACAACTCAGGAACCTGTAAAATATATAGCTCATACGCGGAGGTAAGACTCATTTTTGGAAGCTAAACATCTCCAAAGTAAATCCCCCCTCCCCAGTCATGCTGGAGCCTTAGTTGTTTCACCCCTTCGAGCTCGCAGCTGCATCCAAAAATGCATGCAAAAACCTTTGCTACAGACAGCAGGAGGATTAATTACTTTTTAATTAGGGAACAGATTAGCCTAATTCTACCAGCAACCACATGGTGGCGATCATGTTCTGTGCTTACAAATTAATGGCTTTTAGATCACAAGGTCACTTTGCACATATAAACATCATGTACATCCTCTCGAAGGAGATCCTTCTGATTCGTTCTCCTAATGCTGAAGAATTGCAGAATTCATCACATTACACCTGT
This sequence comes from Burhinus oedicnemus, assembly GCA_008921705.1. Classification (NCBI taxonomy): domain Eukaryota; kingdom Metazoa; phylum Chordata; class Aves; order Charadriiformes; family Burhinidae; genus Burhinus; species Burhinus oedicnemus. Next base: position 868,929 of record VFFE01007957.1, read on the forward strand.
ACCTGGTTTTCTTTACCGTAAATCTAAATCCCCACTCTTAGCTTATTTCATCAGTTGGTCTTGTTTCATTTTTTCCCCCTTCTGTCAAAGAGTCCAATGAAAATTATCACATGATATCGTGCTAGCATTCGTTTCGACACTGCAATCTTTTTAAGGTTTGCAGGCTACCTCCAATAAAGATATCTCATTGAATAGTAACTGGTAAACACTAAAAACACTAAATTGCATAGTGTATCAAGTAGCATAACTCACTCCAGTGGCTCACTAAGGCTTCATTGGGTTTGTCCTTGAGGCAATGAAAGTAACTACTTAATATTTTGCCATCTCTTTGATCATTTTTATAACATTTAGTTATCAAAGAACATTAGCTGAAGTGTAACATCTGCTTGTCAGAAAAAAAGTACAGGGTTTTGGAGTTTTTTTGCCTACTCCTTCCAATTAGATTGATTGAGCCATAAAGATGACAGGTATTCACATAGAAACCAGGTGCAATTCCACAGGATCCAGTTAATGTGCATTAGAACAAACAGCAAAATAATGAAAATAAAGAAATGATTCAGAGCACAACAGCAGCCATGGTTGCATTTAACAATTAACAGAAGGTAGACTTGCTAAGCATTGATCACACCTGGGGGAAGGCAACATTCTTTGGGGATTAAAGTACATTGGCAATTTCTTGCTAAAAATACAGCTTGATTTGCGGGTATCTTGTGTGATCATTCACCTGTGTGGCTGTAAATGCTCTCAGATCAGACAGGGAAAACTCAAGCCTACTTTGTACAGGACCAAATAAGCACACAAGAGAGGAGAAGAGGAGAATCAGACTCTGCAATATTCACTCTGCCTAGATGTTCACAGGTTTTCCAATTTGGTTTTAAAATAAAAAGATATTAGTATCTAGCCAGGCAAACAAAAGTTTACATATAAAGTAGGCGAGGTTGATCTTGATGGAGTGAGAGAACCTGTATGGAATAAAGATGATTATGCCCTACAGGAAAAAATAAGAATGGGCAGCTTATTTAGGATGCAAATGTTTTGACATTTATTCAGCGTTTTGCTTGGCAGCAGCAACAAGAAATAGCACGTATCGTTCATGTACCACTCGACAGAGACCTCAGCAGGAAAAGCCAAAACTAGTGAAAACATACTGGACTGATGTAGTATCGCCAGGCAGAAAACTTTGGCCATAGAATCAGGGCACCTGGGTTTTCACAACCCTGAATCAACACTCAGATGGGTTAAAGGCATGTACCTCTTGCCAGAGAAGAGTACGTGTGATGTATGTTGGTACAGCAAAATTCAGTTGACTTGGTGGACGTATACAATTTTGAGGTAAAAAGATTGATCCTTTCCTGGTCTTCGCTTTGAAGCGCTGGATTTGCAATTTTGATGAGTGCTAACTGGCTTACTGGGAGAACGTGAGCAGCCATCTCCTCTTGGATATGAGAGACCAGGTCTGAAGGGCAAGGCTCAGTTGTATGCAATCCTCCCTTAGCAGAGAGACGCAGCGATGCTTTGGGTTTCGCTGCAAAAGAGGCAGCTTGCTCTCACCAACACAAGTGCCTCTTCTCTATCTCCGTAAAATCCTAATGGTAATGGAGTATCTTGTGGATCTTACCTGGAGATCGAAAGATGAAGTGAAGTATACGTGTGGCTCATCTCATCCAGCTGTCTCCTCGTTAAAAACAATAGTGACTTGTAATCTCTAGGACTTGACAGTAAGTTATGCGAAACGTACTAGCTATACCACATCTCCCCACGCCCCAAGACAAACCTGCTCTAGCCAACAAAGATAGTCTGAAGAGAGAGCTCTTAGCTTGGATGTCTGCTGAGAAGTTTTGCTGTCGCTAAGGGAAATGTACGATTTTACCATATAGTAGAGTTGGTTGAAGATAACTGTACCCTCCTTAGAAGGCTTTAAATCAAGCAGTTTAATGCACAAAAAGGTACCTGCCTTACCTCAATTAAGTTTTTAGAATGGGCTAACTAGCCCAGACTAGTTGGTCATATCCTTGTACTGAAACCTCAAATTAGGCAAACCATTTTTATAAGAAATTGGCAGCCAGAGCCCATAGCCAGAAGTGAACAGAATCAGATTCAAATTAGCAAAGCACAAATAGAAACTGTGAGGCTCACTGAGAGGAAAATCACAATTTGCTATCTGCAGAGAAATGATAAAATGGTAACATTAACGGAGGTCTCAAAATTCCTAAACTGTTACGCTGCTTAGTGTTTCAGGTGCTTTAATGCACCACTTTCCCAAGTGCAAGGGCAAAATCTGCAATTTTCCTAATTACTTCTGATTTTCAGAACAGGACATTCTTTTTCACTGTAACATTTTTCTAAGTTGAAGTATACAATGACAACAAAAAGGCATCACCCGTGTTTCTGGTCACAGATGACACTGGATCCCTCTGCTTACACATTTTGGCTAGATAAATTTGGCTGCTTTCACACATTTTCCTGATGATTTGTTTGCATTTTACTTTAAAAAGAGACTAATTCCTTTAAGGAATTAATAAAGAATTATGCATAACATGCCAGAGCCGTATCTAGTGGAAAGCAATGGAAGTCAGGATGGCTCTAAGTTGGCCAAGCAAAAAAAAAAGAAAAGCACTTTACAGAAGCAGTGCAGAAGTAATCTAATGTACTTTTCATTTAAACACATGTTTTTCAGTAGATAAGAAGATTCTTCTTAACATATATTTGCATGTACTTCATAAACGTTCTGTATATTTAATCTATTTTTGCTTTATTAAGGTGTGGAAAGGAATTTGCCTTCCAATATTTATTCTGTTCTTAAGTCTGTTTCAGTTTTGTACTGCGTGTTCCCTAATCGAGGACACTAAATTTCTATTCATGTTTTGTTCTCCATTTTTTTGTGTCCTTGCAGCTGATTCAAAACAAGGATGCTGAAGAAACAATAAGAGGATTTTTATAGTAGTCCTTAGCTGACAATATTAAAAGTGGCAGTTGATACGTTTTTTTTTTTTAAAAAAATCTCAAAATCAAAGATAATCTGAATGTTACATATTTGAATTGAAACTGTAAATGTGGCATGCTGATTTGATGATGCTTGTTCTGATCTGTATACAGCTTTCAATGAAGGATCACACTTGATGAATCAGGCACCAAAACGTGAAACGCTAAGCTTAGAGGCCTATTTATACAGGGATTAGGTTTACCAAACTAGTGACAGGCGGTTTAGGCTGTTCATCCCGAGTTTCAGAAGTGAAGAGGTTAAGGTAATTTCATGCTGCTTTGTTTCTGACAGTGTGAGTCCAGGGGCTGTGAAGTCCATCTGCAGTAAAGCACTCAGCCACAGGCAACATGTGACGCTGCTTAGACGCTCCACGAGAGCGATAATAAGATTAGCTGTAAGAAGCTAAACGCTTGACCCTGCACTTGTGTTGCTATGCTTTATACACCCGAGAAGTGTTAATTATACGTAGGGATCTAGTAGCCTCTAAAGGCTGAAGTATCAGGCGAAGGTGCTCCACCTCCGAGACCAACTTTTGTTCTTCGATAAACACGTGCTGTTGTGCCATTGAAAAGAATGAGATACGCTCTGCAAGAGGAATATTTTGGGCCCTATCAGCTTATGTATGGAGTTGCCCTGACTTAACGAAACATCCTCTCCTGCTGAATTGTAGGTGTGATTCAATGTCTACATTTTATGCTCACTTTGCATAAATTACCATGCTGTGAGTCAAACTAATTATTATTATAGGCTTCCTTTCATAATTTTTGAATTCAGAGTAAAACTGCACCTCACTATGATATTAAAAGAAAACCTCAGTGCCCTTTTTATGGTTAAAATCTTTGCCTCCCTCTTATTAGTGCTTCCAGGTATAAGCCCTCCTCTCTCTTGCCAGGATCACCTCTCTCATTTTCTCCCAGGACTATGATTTTGGGCTTCCAAGTCCACGGTGATTCACTGTGATTGCCCCCAAGGACCTAACCTTAGCACAAGTACTTGTCTTCATGTTCTCTCTTAGGGTCAACAATGGGGGGAAACTGGACACCCACTTGCTTTCAGGAAGCTCTGTCTTATTCTGTGTTACAGACAAAGAGTCAAAAGAAAAAGTACATCATAAAAAACGACAAATCCACGTATATTCTACATTTACTAGGTATCATCATCCATCATCTGTTAGGTATCTTGATAGACACAGATGCAAATTCAGCTCGCTCTCAGCGTTCTAGCCTGCACCTCCTTGTTAGCCTTCACTTATCACGCATCAGAACAGGCTCTTTACACCCTTTTCTTGTTTGTTTGTCTGGTCTCTCGAACTGAGCAAACCAATGCATGCAGTTTTCTCCTAGAGGAATAGCTTTCACCAGATGACTTGACCCACAGACTGATTTGTCTTAACAGCCAAGAGCAAATAAATAACACAGATATGTATGTTACACAGAGCACTGACAAATTTTTTTTTTATTTTTTCCCCTATCTTCTCTCATATATCATTCCATTTGCTTCCTTAAGCCACATAACTAGATGAAGACCTTTCAAAAACAGTGTCTAGGGTATTAAAACCTGTCCATGTGTGCCAGGTTTGTTTTGATGTTTTCAACAGTCTTCTGCATTTATACTGAGATGTTCAAAGTACAGCTGAAAGAAACCTGGCTTTATTTCTAAAAAAATGCAAGACTTTGTTGTCATAGTCTGTTCATGTTTGTTTGACATGGGTGAGTTTTAATCTGTCTGAAGTGTGTATGAATGCAAAACTTCAAATAGAAAACCACATCTATAATTTGGGTTTCAGTGAAACTGCTCACAGAGAGTCGGTGAATTTTCAGGATATTCTACAAGCTTTGTGTGAAATTGATGCTGATAATGAAACTCAGAGGTTTGCATATAGACTTCAGCAGCACTCCTTCTTTTGCATCCTCTCTCCTAGGCCAGTTTCTTTATTACTAAACCCACAAGAACATTGTTCAAGAGACACTTACGTTGCTGCTTTTATATCAGCAATATAGCTGCCTCCTGAATTATCCACTTCAGAGGATATTTTAGTAATAGAGAGGGTAAGCACTGGTTTACTAGAAGTCTGATGTTCTTTTGGCACAGATGCTCTGGTGAAATGAAAGAGATTTCAGTGGCTCTAGAAGCTTCAAGGTTCAGCAAATTCAGGGAGTCTTGGTAGGTTATGTGCAACAGAAAATGGAGGAGTTGACTCATCCAGGAATCAACTTTTTTAATATCTTCTAAGGTGCCAACCAATGTAAACCTTCCAATACAGACCTAGCCTCATCAACCCCTGTTTAAATGCCAATAATGTCAATAAGTAGTGCTCTTCATGCACTAGGTACAACTACGTTTCATCCAAACCAGCTTTTATCATATCAATCAGCTAACCTAACTATTTTGCAGTGAGCACGCTTACTTGAGCGCCTTCTCACTATCAAGCCTTCTCCTGCCTAAACACCTCTGCCCAGAAAGCATCAAGAAGTTTCTCAAGCATCTTCGCTTCCTGCAGCACAACATGCCTTGGAAGCCTGAGCAACACACAGACAAGCATAGGTGTGATTGGCACTGGGGCATGTACAACCCGGGGCACCAGCCGCTAACCTTCTTGGGGAAGCTCAATTTTGCCATGAAGATGTCATCCATGAAGCTGCCTCCCACCTGATCGATCTTTTGCAGGATCCTTTTCCCTCCTCTCCTTTCCCTTCAGGTTTTTTCCTGCTTTCCTATGAATGCATTCCCTTCTTATTCTGGTCTAGAAGGAAGAGGCCAGCCGTGACCCTGGAGGTGGTGTGTTGTTTATGAAAAGTTGTAACATTAGTACAGACACTGACCGTGCCTTCACTCCTTCTTCACATATATGGTGCGCTGGTGGGAACTAATGGGCACTTCTTCAGTTCTTACTGAGGCAGAACTCTTACTGGACCAGTGGGATTTTTATCCAAATAATGAAAATATCACAGCAAGTTCGTAATATTATATTTCACAAGTGGGACTTTCAGAGGTCAGAAGATTTCAGTTATTGTAACGTATGCATTGCTGGATCGAAGAAGCTTGCACTGTGGGGAATAAGAGATTGACATAAAAAAAAAAAACCCACCATGTCTAGGATAAAGAAAAGTTGCTTCATAGAGAACAGACCTGTAAAAATGCTACATTAATACTAAAAATATACACTGGGGGCTACCGTTGCAGCCTGGGTGCACAAGCGGTTTCTACAAAGACAGCCATTTATTTCACTGCGTACACCTTATCATGGGGAATGCGCTACGCTCAACTCTATAAAGGCTCGCTTTCATCTTCAGTGCCTCTCTTACAAGCGAGACAGTATTATACTCACGAACGAATGCGAGTTACCTAGCTCAGGGAGTTACACGGCGTAGAGAGCCTTCATACAGGTATTTAGTCATAAATACTGTCGTTACAGAGAGGCACAAGCACCTGCGCTTTTGCGAGGGAGGCATCGGCCGCGAGGCAGTACAGCCGTTCAAAGGTCATGCCACAGCAACCCAGCCTCGACCCAGCTGGTATCTGTCTGACAGAGCCCCAGGTAACTGAGATCTGTCCGCACATTGCAGGTGCGTAACGGAAAAGAGCAAGGAGTCTGGTCATATGGCGATAACGTATGTTCCGTATTTATATGCGGCAATAAGTGCTTATAACAGATAATGAATGAGGCACAGCTTACATTTTCAACACTGTACACGGAACAGGCTATTTACCGCTTCTTTCCTTAATTTGCTTCAAGAAAGCGAACGTATTCATCTGTTTAGTGTGTTTTAACCCTTAAGAAAAAGGCAGTGAGTTCTGACACAGTCCAACAACGTGCAGCGCAGAGCCAAACCGTACAGCCTGCCAAAGCTGCGTAGGGGCAGCAGGTTATTAACAATCCACTCATTACCGTAGAGGTGCAGCAGCTGGAGACGGCTCACCGCTGTGAACCTTCATAATGGCTCTTTCTTCTATCAATATTCCTAGATCTAGTAAGTGTCTGAAGAAAAGAGAGATCTCAATAAACTGCCGCTCACTAATGCAAAAAGAAAAAGGGAAAAAAGAAGAAAGGGATAAAGGGAAAGAAATACTTTGAGAGCAACTACTTCAATGCAAACCAAACTGAACATAGTCAATACCTCTGCTGAACTGCCAGGACTTTTAGGAGCCATACAGCAACAGACCATTAGTAGCAGCAGATTTTGAAAAAAAAAATCATTATTTTAGTCCCATGATACAAATATTGACTTTCATCTGTTCTCTCTCGGTGGGCTAATCCCTCTTGTCATTTTTGTAATCCTCATTCCCGTACCTTGTAAGCTTGAATCATGTTTTCTATGTAGTAGCATGTTATGTCAAATAAAGATATTCAAAAGACTCCTGAAGTCTGGTGAAAGGCTTTACCTTAACTCAGAGTTCCTTAAGTAACGTTTAATTTCTCAAAGGAATAACTGCAACACATCTCAGAAAACACTGCATTTCAGCGACTGCCCGGTAGGCTGTGGATAGGAGTGAAGTATTGCCATTCCAGGTAACTAGGGGGCACCGTAAAGGAAAACACCAACATATTTTAGTAAAAAAATCTTTTAGACTTGATTGATGAATTATATGCCTTGCTTGCATTTCACAGTGCCTTCAGAACTTCCATTCTACCCTGATTTTCTGCTGCCCACAATTTTCTGATACTGTCAAGCCTCTTCTCCCCCCCCTCCTTAAAGGACGTAAGATTATTATGCATTTTGGGATTAGCTGAGAAAAGATGGAGAAATCTTATTCACTCATACAGAAATTTAACACTTCATCCCATCCCAAGCAAGCAGTTTAGTGAGCAGGGGAATTTACAAACCTCAACTTCCTCACAATTCTTATCCTTTTGGATTACAAGGTGTTCTCACTTTCTTGATCACAAAATACCCCTGATCTGCATTAGTTATTATATATGTTATAGCTTTTAAAATAGAAAGTAAGGTTTAAAATCTTGTTTCTGTAATAAAGATGTTAAAGTGACAAAGAAGACTGATGAGCAATTTTCTGCTACTACGCCAAGACGGGAGAGGCAGCGCTTCTGTAGAACGAGTGTGCACGAGCAAGAGGAGGCAATGTGCTAATAATAATAATGTACCCTTTTTCATTCCCATCTCCTTCTCCAATTGAATAGAGCAACAAGTCATATGAAGTCTTTCACTCTTAATACTTAAGGTGGAATGATCCGACCAAATATCATAAGAAAAACCTCTGCTATTTGTAACAGTAACGCCATGTATATATATAGAACAGACAAGTAATTAACGTAGGACTGGGTGGAAAATGCATTGCATTATTCTGCACTAAGGCAAAAAAAATTGACTTACAGAGCATGTTTTCTTTATTTTTGTCATGACAGATACTTAACAATAGTGAAGAGATGTGTGGACGTAACTTTGTGCTCTAAAGATACTGTTGTCTTCGCAACAAATTGCAAGTTTGTCAATGAATTTGCACTGCTTGCTTCCAATAATTTGCTGATCTGTTGTCTCAATGTCACAGCAAATCCTACTGAAAGTGGAAATTTGCTATACATCAGTTTGTCTCTTTAAAACACTGTGGTAAGAATCACTTGGCCCTATTTTTTGACACCCTGTGAAAAGCTAGACCTATTCAACTCATAAGCATTTATTACTCACCTGAATATACACTACTAATAACTCCACTATGATCTGTCCAAAACTTGCATTCACTATTCATATTTCTCCACTGTCAGACTGAGTAATTCATAGTATGGATTAACGAACATTAACAGAAGCAACAACTGAGAGTCTAAAGTTACTACACTGAACACAAGGACGAGCTTCTGTTCTATTAACAAGATGTTTGCACAAGCATTTTCAAGTTTTGGTTTCATTTTTCTCCCTCCCATAATCCCTTGAAATGTAAATAGGAGATTCGTAAAAAAGGAGATTCGTACTTCAATTATTTTACAACAGCAGAATTTCCCTAGCGATGCACAGTATTTTGTCATAGAGAAAGGCCAGTTATCATTGGCTTAAGCACTGCTGCTTTGATTTTTTTCATATAATGGGCACCACTTCTATAGTCATAAAGAAATGCATGTTGTGAAGGTATGGCACAGAAATCCCTTAACCCCAAGGAATGAATGTCCACGTGCATCATTAGACTAACAGCCATGGAGTACCCCACCATACCGAACACAAAGCAACAGCACTGAGATCTCTACCCTGTCCTGTCTCTCGGACATCCACTCCTGTGTGCTGGTGATGCTGTACTTACTACCCCTGATCACAGACATGACAATAAAAAGAGAATTTGGACCACGCACATCTCAATTTGAGCGGAATTGATGCATATAGTTACTGAGTTTCATTTCCTCCCGTTACTTGCTATGCTACAGATAAAATTGTAATTTCAGCTGTCTCGTCAAACCAAATCTCACCTTTAAGCACCTATCAGGCCTTGGCTAGAAAATACAGAAGTGCTGTTATATGCGAGATATCGCTTATCTCCTCATCTGCTTGTTGCCCAGCAAACTGTCCCTGTCTAGTTTCATTCATAGTGTAGGGCATATGTTTTATACTCGACTGCTGAAAGGCTGGTGTCCCGACTCTGAAGCAGCAGCTTTCAAAACCATTTGTGAAGACAGGAAATACATCTCGGATTAAGCTCTTCTTACCAATGTTATATTTAATTACTGAAATTCTGAGACAGTTTAATTATAAGCAGCCATACAAGCTTACCAAGCATTTAAAAGATAGTCCCAGGCTCAAATGCATTTTCTTCCTTTGTTCCCAGCGCCAAGTACAGCAGTGCAACCCTGGAGCGTACATCACGGTATTGCTGTGAAGCCTTTTTCTTTAGATGAAAGTTGGTGAGCAGAACCAACGTAGCAACAAAGGGCCATCCCCTGCAACCCCAGGAACTGAGGTTCATAGGAGACATGCAGAAAAAAAAAAAAAAGAGTTGCTGATTCAAGTACATTTTCAGGTATTAACCACCTGTGGTCTGAACTTATCAGCCCAGGAGAACATAACAACTTACAGATGCCTTCTTCGCCAAAATGAACGTATTCGTGCTACAGTAGCCAGTCTGACCGTGGTATTTCTTTTTGTTAATGTGAGCCCACTATTAAATTATAAAGTTATTTCACAATTCAAAGCTTAGTGCCTAGAGCTACTTTCTGTGCTATAGAAAGCTACACTGTGATTTTCATGAAGAATAATACCTGTATTGTTTACAGAGCAGGGCTAGAGACAGCTCTGTTCACCACCACCTGCAGGCATTGAAAATTAGAACAAGTACATGCTTAATCATTTACCAGGGAAATGGAACAGCTACAATAACAACAAAAAAGAAAAAATAAAGGTTTTACTAGATTAAAATGATGCTATGAATAATGCAATATGCTACAGGAGTGTCAAACATCAGCTCTCTTTGACCAAACTCTCAACAAGCCGTTTCTCAAACCACCCCTCTCATTTGCTAGCAGAGACCTTTTTGCTTGCTGGCTACTTGGAGGCAGCTGAGAATGTTTAGTGAGACTAAATCCAACTGCATGTGGAAGCTCAGTTTCTAGAAAATAAATACAAACACATTTTTGATTAGACCACCGTGCTTAATTATAGCATTATTTGTATATGCCAGTCTTAGGTAGGAAAGTGATTGGTAATTCTTTGGCTTTGATTTAGTACAGTGGGTTGATTTGGTCAAGCAGTAAAGTACCTGAGAGACAGCCAGGTGTGTGCCATTCATCACCAGCTGCCTCACACACACAGATCTCCAGCTGGGCTCCTTTCACTCCCTGATTGGAAGCACTCACAGCAAAGGCACGTTTTAGTCTACTTGTAACATAAGCTACTTCGCCACAGACGACAATGCTCAAGCTCAGAGCCTGGCTAAAGTTTTCTTCTGGTGGGTTATTGGTGAAGGTAGGTGAGTATTCAGGGTAGCACCTAAAGGAATCTGAGAAGGTCTGAGCAAACCTGGTGGAATATATAAATAAATATTTCTCGTTGTTTAACTTGTTTGCATCCTTATTAGTTGAGTTGTTAATTAAAAGCAAAATAAATTGAATGTGAATTAAAATTAATAGGGAGCACAAATGTGCTTGGGGTTTAAATGCACCGTGTTATGAAGTAAAAGGTATCTGATGTACCTGCTTCATCTTAAAAAATACAAATAAACTGCCACAATTACATTATTAACTACTTTACAAGAAATTACAGATTCCTCTCTTTCCATTTAATCCTTATATTAAAGGCAAGATTTTTCTTAGCAGATTAGCATCCTTCAGGATGTACAATTCTTGCACAATAATTGTCTCCCAGGCATAGGAGGTGCCTGTAATGCCTGCCGTCCAAGAACTTGATGTCTTACACGCAAGACACTACAGGGGGATGAGCAACTTATTTTTATTAATGATACCATTTTCGCTTTGAAAGCTGTTCTTCGCATATTCTTGAGTATCAACACACTGTGCCTGCCAAGCAGCAATCAACCACCTATTGCATTTGCCAATATGCATATTTCTCATAGCTGCTTACAAAAGCATTTCAGACTCAGACAACCATGAACATCATGGTTTCAAAACATGTTGCATGAATTTTGCCCAGTACGATCAAGAGCTTCTGGTAATGCACACTCCCAAAAACATCCCTACAAAGGCAACCAATTTAGGAATGCTACTGGAATCAGGCAGAGAAGAAGTGAGGGAACTGGCCTCGGGAGCCCCACTGAGTGGGAGATACTGACCCATGCAGAGAACTTAGCCGATTTGCCAGTCACTCCCCACCCATTACAGACAATGAAAATAAGTCACTCGTCTCAAATAATTTCTGTTGCATATTATAAAGCTGTGATGATAAGGCTTGCTAACCCTTATTTCTACTTTGTCTGCCTTGGATTCATGAGCTTTTCTGCCTGTACCTGTCCCAGGATGACTGGTGGGATCACCTTCCTTTCAGACACGACCATTCTGGGGACTCATCAACTGTGTATTGCAAGAGAGGCTCATCTGGGTTTTAAGAACAAGTGCAAATGCTTCTAAACTCCGGTGATCAATGATGTATTGATCAACAGCCTTCCTAAAGAAAACATTAGAGGGGAAAATCTAACCATGAATTTGTCTCATCCATGTTTACATATCACCCCAAATTACCGCAGGTAGGCTGCCTCTTAATTTCCAAGAGCAGATAGTATGGAGTGTCTAACCAAAGCCTAGATACTTGTGCAAATCTGTGGAAAATGCTGTTCACAGTAGTACGGTCTCGGTCTCCTGAGTGGCACTGGCAGAGGTGCTCACCGACGGTACAGCCTGCACCACCAGCAACACCAGCACGACCCCAACAACAAACCCAGCTGACACAAGCAACCTTGCACCGATGTTACAACCCCTGCAACGAGAGCTTTTGCTGGCATTGCTAAGCAGGCCAGGATAAGCAGTAGGGATGTTTTCACACCTCTCTGCAGAAGTAGTGAAGCGGTAAAACTGCAGCAGTTCTCCAGCTCCAGTCTTCTTCATCTGAACTACTTGACCAAACAGATTTTAGTGCTCCCCAGAAATGCAGACATTGGGTGTCTTAGCCCAATTCTTCCTTGCCACATGCAAACATCAAGGTTAATGAATCTGAAAGCAAAGTCTACCTCTTTCTTGCCTGGTCCTCCTGAGCACTCAACGCCCGCACGGGAGCAGGTCACCCACCATCACGCCCACTATGGTCACGTAAGGCTAATAGTAGATGCGGGATTGCTGTAACAGACACAGATCGTCAACTTTGTGCGAGCTTTCACAACTATTATACACTCTTCTGTTTGGGCGAAAAAATAAAAATCACATTTTCCTAGCCAAAGGAATAAGAAACAAAGGAAAAACCTAGTAGGATTTACATACAGTATGACAGACACAAGCGTACATGGAGACAATGAGCACCTTTTTTTTTTTCCCCTGTTAAATAAAAGCCTCTATTTTGTCCCAAGTGGGCATCCAAATATTGGGATACCCCCAAATTTCTAGTAGTTTGTATATTGTGTATGAAGTATTTTGTATATTTTGCTTTCAGCATCCTCTGAGCTACTCACATTTTGCCATTGGGAAGCAGCAGCAGTTTATAAGAGGTCCCCACAGCAGTTAACCTAGTTTAGGCAGTTAATGCAGCAATTGCAAAAGAGGGAAAAAAAAAAAAAGTGCTCATAAGAGACCTGATTTTAATTTTCCTTGGGTTGGGTGGTTTACCAGAAAAAAGCTTTTCTTCACCTGGTTTCACCCTTTTAAAAAAAATAAATGTGAAAGTCTCTGCACTACTGCATGCATCAGACAAAAAAGAAGCTTTTGAGACCTATGTGAGTTTGTGGTGATAAATGGGTCAGCCTAGGTACAGAGCCAGGATCTGTGCACCCAGCTGCTACAGCTTCAGCAGGTTTGGGGAACAGACAAAGAAAATACACATAATGCAGCCAAATAAAGACCACTGAGAGCCCTCCTTATTTCCTATGAGAAACTAAGAGCCTGCAGGGGTAGAAATAAATTAGGTAAAAATTAATAGCTTTTTAAATTCTAACTAGTAAGCATATCACCCAGAGCTAGACAAACCGCTTGAAAGAAAAAAGAACCCAAACCCTATGATTTTTGTTTTTCAGTAGCTGGGAATACTAATGCAAGAGCTCAAGGCAAATACATTAATCCCCCCCAGCTATGCAGAAATAAAATGTTATGTTCAACACTGCTTTCTTCAATGCCACTTTAACAAGGGTTTTTTCCACCAGCTTCCTCTCAACAATAAAATTTAATTTCATTTAAATAACAAAATAATACCCTAAACAAAACCCAAGAAAGGTGGACATTAATTAGAAAGCATTCAGGTCCCGGCTTTGAGATAGATTACATCTTTTCTACGGTTTAAAATACAGATTTTATTTTTTCTTTGTGTTCAAAGTCACCAGTGAGGTGCTTGGAGTTCAGCAACAGTGAAGCGGGAGGGCCCACGCACAACCACAATACAGGCTTTTCCCCTCGGCAGCGTTGGAAAATGATCTGGTGTATGTACAGGTACGGACAACAATGGTCTAACCAGCCGTGCAAATGTAGGTTTGACAACAAAGCAGAAACACCCCGTAACGTCGTGCCTGCATGCGGAAGAATCCGCTTAACTGGCACTCCATTCAACTTGATTTAACTGAGAAATAATAGAAAAGAAGAGCGTCCTTGAGAAAAGGGGCAGCAAGGTTAAGGAATAAAGGTGTTTGTGTCCCTTCCTGCAACACTGATGCTGCCCTTCCCAGTATTGTTGGAGGATGCTAACATTTTCAGTACGGGTAACGATATTTACTTTAAATGCAAAGGCGAGTAATCTTAACGCATTTTTTCTGAGCGTTTCTCAGTCACTAGAGTCAAGCAGAACCTAACAAGCAGGTCTAATCAGCTACCGCTTTTCTGTTATCTGAGCTTGACTTGCATGAAATTTCTCATGTAGATGAGAAGATAAAACAAATTACAACAATCTGTCCCAACAGTTTTCTAAAAGCCAGATGAAGTTAAGAAAAATAAACCTACCAAGAAAGAACCCTCCAAAATGCTCGCCATGCTTTCTTTCAGGAAAGGAAGGTTGCAGAAATGTAGCAATTCTGCCTTTATTTGTGTGTCATTCAACTCGGGAGATTTCCACAAGACATAAAATCGGGTTCATTTTTTCAGAGGCCCAGAATAAAGATCAACGCTCTTGATCGTTTTAAACGCTGTACCGTCTGCAAGCCTATCCAGACATAGGAACTCAAACTGAAAACCTTCCCCGTGTTGCACTTCATTCATTCCCCGTTCCACTATGATTACAAACCAACTCTAATTTACCATTTCTAGTTTACCAAGAAGTTACTAGAAACACATAGCGCACTGATGAACCTTGCGTTGGTGTGGCTTTTAACACCACACTCATGCTTTCAAAGGCGCAGAGAGAAACGGAGACAGATGAGACCTCTTGAGGGGAACGCGAAGATGGGCGCTATTCAAAAACCCTTAATTTAATACAAAGTTTCCCTCAGATAGGAAAGTGCAAGTAAAACATCTGACATCAAACAAGCCAGGGATGGGGAAAGTTAGAGTGGCTGAACATGGTTTCAAACTTAAAGCAGCGGCGCATTTGAAAGGAGTGTTTTTCTTTCCTGCTTTCTTAAGAAATCCTGTGAGCAACTGTGAGTCTCGACTGATGTCGAGCTTCCCCCGGATGAGGGAGCAGGTGAGGAAACCACCCCGGTGAGACTGATAGACAATCTTCTGAGGGCCTTACGTGCTCCAGGTCCCTCCTGGTCACAGAGAAACGTCTCTGTGCGGTGGCAGACAGGGGCTGGCTTGGCGGGGCGCCTGCTGGCCCAACGGCACAACCAGAGCAGAATCTCCACTTTCAATTAAATACCATTAAAAAAGCTTTGGCCGTCACCGTTGCAAATAAGCTGGAAAATATGAACTGGAAAGGTCTGAAGCTATTTCCCACCCTGTCCCTGCAGAGACTCGATTAAAAAAAATGCCTCAAGAAACACCTCTGTATCAAACACTTTCCCAAAACAACAATACAGGAGCAATGTCTGTGATGGGAGGGAGGAAAAAGAAAAGGGTGTGGGAGAGTCACATGTGGTGCCCAGGGATGTGCTGGGCTCTCCCTGGGGTCTGCCCCTGCCCAGCTCTCCTCCCTGGGACTGGGGTTCACTCCACAGCCAGCATCCCCTCAGCACCAGGAATCAACTAGTAGCGTTAAAAAAGAAAAACAAAACAAAAACCCCTTTACTGAAACAAAGGAGTTGTGTTTGTCCCAGAAGATGAGACTCTCAGAAATACTACCCAAGATTCAAGTCCCTTCCAAAACTCCTAGGTGCATCTGGCTCGACAGGTGGCAAGGTTGACCTGGTCTCTGCCATCCTCACTTTCAGTAGGACCAAGCAGTTCCTTCATGACGGATGTCCACTTTTCAATCTGGATGATCTCAGAGCCGCCCTCCCTATTTCTGCTCTCCCCAGTCGCGTTCCTCTGTGCTGCATTCCTCCATCTCCCCATGCACTTGGGATGATGCCCATCACTGACAAGTCCCTCAGCGGAAATTGTGAATACTCTCAGCTATCACTCACTCCTTTGCCGATTCTCTGCTCTTGACGCTTCCTTGATATTACGCTCCTCAAAGCTTGTGCAGATTGTTATGACCACGCATTGCGCACCAAGCATGTTAAAGCGATATATATTTCTTGCACAATCGTGGTTGATATTTGCAATATCTTGAAATGACTAGCGAGGATTTAGCATTTTCGGAGGAAGAGATTAATTTAGCTGGTAAGGTCAGTGTGGTTGTCACAACAGTGTGGATCAAATGTAGCCCTTAGGTGAAAATATGCAATTACATTTACACAGTGCATTATGTTTTCATCTATGGGAGAAGTCTTGTTATTTATACAATACAATTGAGGCATATGTCCAACAATGCTTCTAACATAAATATTTTTAAAGATGAAGGAAGAAAGACAAAACCAAGAACACTGAGTAAGCTGCCTCAGAAATGAAAAGAAACTTAAAATCATATCATTTTCCCAGGTGAAAAGCAAATAATAAAGAATACCTGATGAAAAAAACCAAAGAGGCAGGAGAACACTTATTGTCACCCAGATTATTCTTATCAAACCTTGACATCTAACACATGCTTAGATGATTTCAAGACCTGGCAACAACACTACGCATAGGGGACAAATATTTTTGATTTAGTGCATTCCACTCCAAGTCCTCCTGATGTCAGGAGGACATGACTTGAGAGAGGAGTGTCTAAGTGTGAAGAGACCTCAGGTTCCGCAGCTCTGGGCAATCACAAGCATTAGACTACAAACTGGTGTGATAGGTGCCAGAGCTGCAGAAACCAGGGCCTAATTGGTCTAGGCTGTGCCCTAAGCCTGGCAGGTATATTTGGTACATGCTGGTTTAAATTGAATTTCTCCTCTTATTTTGCATTGCAGGTTGTGCTTAAGTCAATTCCCTACCTGTGGGCTATAATTCAGAATACAAACACCGAATTTGATGGTTGGTGGAAAAAATGATATGCAGATGGTAAAAACAGCATTCCTTGTTTTCATTTTTTATTTGTATTGAATTAGTACCCAAAATCTCCAGCTGGCATGAGGATCTGAAGTCTACTGTCCCTGCGTGAATTATTCAGTGCTATTACTTTCTTGCCAAGATTTCCAATATACATATAAATGTATATGGAAAAATATTTGTTCAATGAAAGAGCTGCAGTGAGGAATGCTTGCTTTCTTGGAAAACTTTTAATAGAATTTTAATAGAATTAATCGCAGTGAAAAGTGGACTTAAAGTGTAAATGGAATAAACTCCTTTCATAAGGTCCTGTAGTTTGCTTAGAAATTTTTCTTTTTTTTTATTCTTTTGTTTTATTTTTTTCAGAGTCCATTTTAATTAGCGAAAGCCAGGATCCCTTAAACTAGGAAGATCTTAAGCTTAAACATGTATCAACATTGCTTTGCTGAGCCCATTTGCTCTGTGAAATTGGACAGATAATGATGTCTTGAACTCTTCCGTCAACAAGAATGAGGTTACTAGTGTTCATTCCCAAAAGAAACTGGCACACCCTCAGCGTCGACATCATTTGGCCTGATACAGTGTTTTAGTAATTTAATTGCTTCAGTAAGAGAACCATAAAAGCTTACCCCTTTCGGGTTTCGCTTTGTTTGTTCTTCCTTTCTGTTTTACTATTAGTGAGGAATGTGCAGCAGGCTGGGAGAGAGGAAAAAAAAAATAAAATTGAGAAAAAATATCAAACTTATTCCTAGGAAGGTCCAGCCATTAGGTCATCAACCGTAACATTTTCAGGACAAAACCAGCCCTGGTTCTTCCTGACCCCACAGCATTCTGCACGACAAAAGCCACGATGGCTCCAGAAGCCATAGGGTGAGCTGTAGCTGGCTGTGCCGTTTGATAAGCGCCCTTACTGCTTCTCGCGTTCTCGGACTTGAGCGCGTCCCTGTCAGTCACTGGTGGGAGCAGATTTGGAAGGGGAGCTGAGCAACAAGCAAAATCCAGTGCTCAGGTTTAGTGCTGGGGGCACTGTGTTAAGACAGTCAGAGGGCTGGTCCTTATGGCTAGCTAGCGGTATTACTTAAACTCTCTTTGCCAGAGCATAGGTATTAAATTTGGATAAAGGCCAGCTGGATAATTACATTGCACCTTATTAAAATTTTAGAGCAATTTCAATTGGAGAAGAGTCTTATTATATTAAGCCTCCATGACTAAAATCTGCCAGCACTTCCCTGCTATTGGTGTTATTTAAAGGATGCGTACAATAATCAGGGCCAGATTGCAGATCCCATCAGGAGGAAGGGAGTAGCAGGGGAGGGAGGATGTGTTGTTGCACATCTCTACAGGAGGCAGTCACGGCACTGGCCCTTGCACCGCTTGCGCATGAGTTGTAGCTGTCAAGTAATGACCAAGACTTTGCAAGGCAAGGGGAACAGAATAGGCACAAGATCAAAGCCATCGCTACACCAACCCTGGAAAGAAAATTGGGAGCAGCCATCACCAAGTACCCCTAGAGTGCTGTGTGTATGGGGGTTCTGGGGGCTCTACCACACTACAGGCTTTATGAACTGGAGGAAAAAAAAAAAGTAATCCAGCTCATCTTGTGCACCACCATAGCACAAAAGCCCTGTCGGGGATATTTGACTGCAATATTCACCTTCTTACTGCAGCTGTCCTTCAACGTGATGCCTGACTTTTTTCTCTGTCTCTCCAGTTTTCTTCCTCCTTCTGTTTCCAAACCAGAAGACTGCCTTTGCAAACAGCATATTCCCACTCTGCTCCCCAGGAACAGCATCACGTGAAGCTGCTTTCGCTGGCTTCCTCTCCTCACCAAACATTCTGGTCAACATCTTGTCGCTACAAGGCTTGGCGGGGTATGGAAGATCTCCATTGACAGCCAGCGTGACATTTACTTCTTGTGCTTCACTGCTGCAAGAGGAACTATGAGAAATGAACTCGTTCACACAGGGACATACTGAGCTCAGAGTGGCAATTCTTACCTTCCAAGACAGGGGTGGCCCCCTCATTACCGTAGCCCTGGCTGGGTAGATCAAAGGACTGTGCAAAAGATCCAGGTTTGTTTGAACACCACTGTATGCTATGGCACGGTCACAGAAAAGGTGGCCCTTACACAAAAGTTTTTCCCTCTACATAGATATGCCTGCACACTGAATTCATTATGTAGCAAGTAAAATCACTGCACCTCAAGATCCTTACTTTAAAACTTCTTATGCAACAGCAATAACCACCATGAGGCGTTGTTCAGAAAACACACCACATGCTTACATTTGTGGCAGCCACTGCAAAAAGACAACTTGTGTCTAACTGTTGGAGCTTGCAGTATTAAAACAGCACTGAATTATGTACTAAATCCCTGGGAGAAGTAGCAAAATATTTTATATTCCTTTATACAAAGTTGGAAGAAAGAAGTTTTGTTCAGAAAATGCAGTTGAGGATGCCTTCCTGGAAAGGTGAGCGGGAAAGCAAATCCTATTTCAGCCACCAGTACCATTTATCTGAACCGAGCAAAAGTTAAATCAGGTTTTCCCAGTGAAGCAGGAGAAGGGTACCTAAGGATCAATGGCCAGGGGATTAATCCTAATGGAACTGGTGGATAAATCTCCATGCACCAACGACAGGCTCCAAACTATCCTAATCAGTAAGTTTGCACTAGCACTGCTGCGATGCTAGCTACTGTTAGCCATGGTAAGGTAGTTTTACACAATTTCAGAGCAGATTATACCCTCATTTCTTGCACAATTTATATTGGCACAGAAGCACTGCAGTCTTGAGCGTGAACTGGGATTGCTCCATGGTGAACTTGGCTACCACCTCCATAGAAATGGACATTCAGCTCTCATGTTACAAGTCTTGTGGTGTTCTGCTTTCTCCTAGAGATGA
The DNA here is from genome assembly GCA_008921705.1 of Burhinus oedicnemus. Lineage (NCBI taxonomy): Eukaryota > Metazoa > Chordata > Aves > Charadriiformes > Burhinidae > Burhinus > Burhinus oedicnemus. The sequence goes on from VFFE01007957.1 coordinate 888,839, forward strand.
GATGCTGTTTCATCTCCTCATGTGATACATCACAGACATGACTAGGGCACTTCTACACATGTCCTAGTCCAGGTAAGGGTCTTGATTACTGACAAAAGAGCGGGATGGGGGGGGGAGGGGGGGGAAGAGGGAAAAAAAAGAAAAAAGACCATCTACTATCATTCCATTCAAGGCTCCCGAGCAGCGAGGGCTTTGAGGCTCAGCAGAAAACTATCTAGTAACCACTTCTGTACAGCACTTGCACTCTGCACTCACAAGCAAACATCTCCACAAACCAAAGTTTACCTCAGTATTGGAGCTGGCATGCTCATTATCACTGATTCCACAGAGACCAATATCATAGCTCCCCTAGAAAACGTTTTTGGGGCCAGGATTATGCCTTATTCTATTTATTTGTCCCTGAAGTACAGGGAAGCTAGAGCTTCCTAGAGACAGATGGGTTTTGTCAGTCTCCCTCAGAAAGAATGAATGAGAGATGTCACTGCTCTTTAGTACAAACATGAAACATGAGGGTGCTTGCATCTAATGGTGACCCCAGAAATGGGTCTTTCCAGTGAGAACCAAGCCAGGTCTACTTATCTCATTTAGTAACTTGAGTCTGGAACGACACCTTAAAGTCCACTGGTATAAAATTCCCACTGTTAACCATTTAAAAAGCCATTGAAACTGTTATAAAGGAAAAGCTCTTTCAGTCTTCAAGAGCAAAAAGGTTGCTGCTATAAGAAGTGGTTTATATAGCTCAAACCGACGTGGTTTTAGAGACTGTTACTAAAGCTAAGCAAGACCAAGGCATATATCCCTTGAAGGAGAGAAAGCTTTGAGACCGACCTCAGAAGTGAAAGCTACCATCAACCTAACTTCACTGTGGGCAGGTGAATTCTGCACTTGCCCATCCAGAGCAATCCCAACACCATCTTAGAGCTCTTCACTCTACAGGTACCAAAAATGCCTCTCTCTGAAGTTACAGAAATATTGACAGGGTCCATTGCCATTTTGCACTGACAGCCTGAGCCGAATTGTCCTGTTAGCTGAATAGCAAAGAGACATGAGGGGTAGAAACGTAGGCTGCCTACTGATGGTTGCACTGATTTCTCACGCGATCTCATATTAAGGTTTCATTTGTCCTGTCTGAGTTTTTTTAGGAGCAGATGCATTTAGTATTATTAGAGACATTAATTTCAGAAGAGGCCAGGGATATATTCTGTACGGATCTAAATGAGAAACACGGTGCTTTAAGTCACTCGTACAATGGTGCAGAACACCACAAAGATGCCCACAAAAGCAACATTTCTTCATTATATGAAATAAGCCAGGTGTAGCTCTTTTTTGAATGGGAAACACAGACTTAAAATGACATGCCAGCTCTTGAGGGTTTTCTGTTTATCAGTAGCACAATAACATCAAAGGAATAAAGAGCAACTAATTTGTTTGATTTATAACTTGATTATTTTTACAGGCACTTACCAAAGAAGATACCTTTTAGGGATCAGTTGCTTGATGAGACTTCATTAGAGCCATTAAGTAATGTTTGCTGTTTGAGATAGTATCATCAGAGCCACCATACCTATGAAGGTCTTGGGGGAAAGAAACAATACTGGATGCAAAAAGGAGTATAAGAGGTTTTTGACATTCATAAGTTTACGCGTGTATCAGTACTAGCCTTGCTTTTCCATGTAGTTTCTTTTCTTAGGCATGAAAATTGGAGTCTGCAGGTTTCAAGTGGATGAAAGTAAACACCCTCTGATAAGCAAGGGAAAACAGCAGAGATGCAAATTTTAAATGTGAACCCATTCCGTGATCAAACACCATGGAGCTCAGATCATAAGCACTTACAATGAGAATGGGTCAGCAAGCCAACTCAGAGACCGTCTATTCCCATGAGCTACAAAGAGGGTTTTTGTTTGCTTGTTTGTTTTTTTGAGAACCTCATTACAGGGAAACATAAGATGCAACTTCCCTACTGATTATTAGAGGAGAGCAAGGAAGGGCATATCTGTTCTCTGTTCAATGATCCATGCAACCAGAGCAATATCCACAGCAGGCAAACCCAGACTGTACGAAGCTGAAACGTCCAGCACAGCAAACATTTTTAAATGAATGTAGTTAGGGCTGAATCAAGGTGATCTCTGAAGCCTGCTCCAAAATCCTTTCTCTTGGGAAACAGAAAAGTACAGTCAAATAAATTAATGTTTCTGTATATATTACAGCTATAATTTTAACATGCTAAGCTTGAGAGAATTGGGCTATATGGAGTTTACACAGACTGTAAAAACATGAAAATAATGCTCAATGCTCTTCATCACATTGCTGAAAATAGAAAGAATATTCAATTTTGCGTTTTCTCTTGTTTCTACATGCAAAACATTAAACTGGCCACTTTTTCACAATTGTTACCAAAAGAGATGCATTATTTCTAGAAACAAGAAGTAGCTGATCATGGCGCCAGGTGTCTCCGGCACTAGGAACAAGTAAGTGCTCTCACTGCCAAAGATTTTTTGCAGTAAATTTTCAGCCTGGCTGGGGGCTGCTCACCTCTTTTACATATGCGAGGAAATTGTACCCTGCAGCAGTCATCCTCTACCGTCTCAGCACTTGCAAGGTACAATATGAAGATTTGAGATTCATTAGGCCATGGATGCAAATAGAGGTTCATGTAGAAAGATATCCAGGAGTGGTGGTAGCATGTAAAACTTGAGAGGAGGATCACAGACAGTGTCAACTCCTCAAGCACAGAGGAACTGTCTTTGGAAAGGGTAAATCTCATTTGTGCAGGAGACAGACTTCCTTGAGGGACTTTACAAGCCTGTGAAGTACAACCCTGCAGCATCAACATTTTCCACTCTATCACAAGCTTCAACACTTTCTGCAGACTTCCAAGAGAAAACCATATTTCAACCTGCCTTAATTAATTGGACATATGTATACCATACAGAAATCTAATAAAACCCAGGCAAGCAGAGAAAGAGCGGAGGGAGAAGCGCATGTAACAGGCGCCAGTGTCACCTCTCAACACACTGCTGAAAGGCTCCGGCGCCGCAGCAGCGGGCACTGTGTCAGAGCCAGAAGGCTGAGGCAAGAGAGGACCCCAGTACGTCTCTGCTTTGGACGAAACGAAAAAGGTAGCAACGCTCATCCGTATCTTCTCAGCCAGGGTGGGGGGAAAATGGAGATACCAGCAGGGAAATCATTCTGCAACAACTTTCTTCTACTGTTTTCAACCTTTACTGCTTCCAGGTGGGTAAGAAGGATGAAGACAACATGGGTCTATTAAAACCAGACTGTAAATGAAACAGCGAACACTGTAATCTCATCTTTTTTCTGCTTTTGGAACTCCATATGGTTTTGTTCAACTGAAGATCTGAATTCTTTGTGATTCACACATTTACTTCAATTAGCAGATTCGGCCCCTAAGCGCTTCTAGGCAAGTGCCCCAAACTGCGTTCATCAGGGTATGAATTGGTATAAACCAGGGTTTTTCTGCTGGGTCATGGACAATGATTCATAGAACAACGTTAAGGGGCCGCTGGATCCCAGCCTCGGCTCCAGTGGGAAATGAAGAGCAATTCAACCCCAGTGTTTGAGAGAGACACACTGCAGCATACTAGTATCATAGTTTAGGGCACTCTTGATGTAAAAGCGCAAAATTCATAAACATAATTTTTTTTAAATGTCTTTCATTCCATTTTATGATTCTAGCCAGAAAAACCCACAGAATAACAGTGTTTTTCTTTGGAAACAAACTACCTGTTCAGATGTTTCTATCTTACTAACTCTCTGCTTTTGACATGTCTCCTGTAAGCTGCATAGGTACATGTGAAAAACTTTACCTTGCTCTAAACATTGCTGGGGTTTTTTGCCTCAAGGTATTTGTGAGATTAAGAGAAATAATATAAAAGGGCCATGGGCATCACTGCACAGATCAGTTTCATTCTGCTACTACTTGTCTGATGCTCCTTTTGTTTTACTCTTTGCTGCTGCTGCTCATCTCATTATCCCTCCTTACTGCTTTTAGCTGTACACAGACACCTTTTACACCACCTAGATTACTTTCTTCTCAGAGACATGGGTGGCTCTTACTTTGAGGGTAGTAGGTCTACAAGATTTTGGGTCCACTCTACCCCCCAGTGCTTTATAACCATTTTCCCCCTCTTATATTAACAGCCGACAGTGCTAGCGCCAAGTCTGACTCCACAAAACACCAGAAAAGGAAGCATACTGCACCTGTACAACAGCTCTCCATGGAGATTTTCCCCGGCTGTCCCCAAAATCGCAGGAACTGACATGCAGTTGTACATGAAAAGCAACAGGCAGGGGAAAATTACAAATTCCTTTACAAGGTAATGACCGTTTTTTCTTCTTTTTTTCAACCTTTAAAAAATAAAGATGCTTCTCTTTTTAGTATTACCTAGCAATAAATAACCTATCCTATATACTTTGTACGATAGTCTTTGCTTAAGTCTCCACTGCATTATATCCACATGTGCATGCACACAAACGTACTACTAAGATTTTATTGAGATATGTACTGGCTAAAAACATCAGAACTGCCACTTCTTTCAGAGCTTCAATTCTCTTTCCTTTCCTTGTCTTCTCATTTGCATCCAGGCATCCTGTAACAAGTGTCTTCAGAAATTCATCTATTCCTCAGCCATTCTGCAAATATTTTACTGGTACACAAACTTTTCCTCTCCTCTGCTTTGTGGGATAAAACCCCCCCACCATGTTTTGTTCACTAAATGCCCAAAAGCTCACCTTAAGCTTATGTTGGCAATGGGTTCCTTGGAGAGATATGCCTTTGCAACAGGTAAAACAACTTTCTAGCAACGCAGTTCAGCAACAGCACGGAAAAATTAAGAGACACTGAACAAGAACAAAGGACTTGGAATCTGAGAGAAATCCCAAACCCAAAACTCCATTAAATAGTAAAACTTGAGCAAACCCAAAGTAATGACAGAGCACAAAAAGTGATTATGTGAACTGGAAAAAACATACAGGCACTGGAAAAAAACATAATCCCCATAATTTTCCAATCATCCTGATTATTATAATCTGCATTTCCACAGTATTATTCTACTAATGCAGTATCAAGTACAGCAGTTCTCTCTTGTTTATTTTGGAACACGGCTGTTGTTTTAATTGAGCCTAACAGATAACGTGATCATTGGTGCTTCTTAGACCCTAGCTACAGAATACAGTCAGGAAATGAAAGCTGGGATGGTATCATTTATTCTTTATTCCTGCAAAATGATTGCTATAAGCTGCAAAAAAATAAGTCTTCCCTTTACAGCCGGGCCATGCCATAGGAGATAAAAGCAGAGCTTTCACCTTTTTTAAGGAAGTGTGAAACTGAGGACAAAGGGAACAGGAATTTTCATGCTAAAATCTTACGTTCTTTCTGCATGGCTTTGTAGTTTTTTAAAATTCGTTAAACACGCAGCAAGGTTTCCACCTGATCAGTCAGAAAAATCTATTTTGACCAAGAAAGTTCACTCAAAAATCCAGAATGCATCTGTATTTCTTTGGTTTGGGCCATTCAGGACCTTTGGAAGGTAGAAGAGACCAGCACCTCGCTCTGTTGCCCCCGCTTCCCAACACTTCATACCTGATAAACAGGACTCTAAATACACTGCCAGAGATCTGTGCTCCCTCACCTGTAGTCACAGAGCAGTGACCTTGACTCCTGTTGTTCCTGCAACAGCAATCAAATCTGCCGTTCGTACCTGCCTTCAGACTACAGCACTTTTCTCCTTCCCATAAAGCAAATCTGTGCTACTGATACTTGGAGGCATGGAGTCTTACACCGATATCTGAGCAAGCAAGAGATTGCACCCTTCAGGACTTGGCTCCTGCCCAGGTAACACAGCACACATTAGATTTTCCCACTGCGGGATCTCCTTTCAATATGGCTTAGGAATACAATCAGAAGGCAGGTCGGATGATGCTAGTAGGCAGTCACTTGCAGACATCCCAAACACGCAAGAGAGCGCAGAGTGAGTGATGGAAAGAAACGATAACCAAGACAGTTGACCTCAGACATACTGGGGAAGACATCTGAAATATAAGCAAAGCTCTTCTAGAGATGACAGGTTGGGGTGGCAGTCTGGATTGCAGCTTCTCAGCCATAAGGCAGAGACAGAGAACAAGATGTGAAAGGGTAGAGGAACAAGGCCAAGAAAACAGAGGTCTGACATGAGGAATACACAAGGAGAGAAGAAGCAGCATTCAAGAGAACTGCAAAGGAAAACGGATGGCAAAAGGGACAGAAAAGCAGAAAGGCTCAAATCTGGTCCTTGTCCAGCTGTGTAGGGTTTTGCCATCTGCCTCCTGCAGTAAATCTGCCGTTGCACTCAAAGTCGTCTGCAGCCAAGATAAAAACCAATCCATAAGGAACTTCCTCTAGGCTTTAATGGCAGCATACTATCCCTAGTGAGTAGGGCTGAATGTTCAGAATCAACCTCATTTTGATGCCTTTCTTCGAACAGTGACTTATGGGATTTTACTGTTTGTGCTCTACCAGTATTTTCTTGGACCAAGGGCAGAGTGTATCACCTGTAATATCATTACTGAATTAACACTTGTAATTACAGTTAATAATAATAATAATCTTGAAGCCATTTGCCTGTATAATTACCCTCAATCTTAAAATTCTTTCAGTTACTCTTGGCAATCATGGCCGAACCCAAAGCACAGAGTGGGCAGGAATCACGCCATCAAGTTTGTTATGCTTTGGCTCTGGTACAAGCTACAGGGAATTAATAAACATCTTAACCTGTAGACAGTTGTCATACAGAAGACTTGGTTATGCTGTTGAAACTGCACAGATGACAATATACAGGAAGAAATGATAGGTTGTAACTATTGCACATGCTTGGAAAAAAATGTTGTGCCTTCAAACAAGTACGAATACTTCCATCTGTAGCCTGGCAAGACCATTCACTGTTGGTTTTACAAACAGAAAATGATTGTTGTGGGGTAGAAATTAGACAGAACACAGCACAGGACATATTACAAGACTGAAAATAGCTTTGCACTTAGATATTTTTCATGGATGATAAAGAGGGGTAATGGATTGTGACTGACATGTCTGTGACCTTCTAGAAGCTTGCAAGTAGCTTTTAAGACCAAGGGAACATTCTTCTCTGCACAGTATCATAGAAATAACTTCATTTTGCTAACTAGCTCTCCATTCATGAAAACTAAAAGAAAGAAAAAATAGGGAGATAAGGGGGGCGGGGAAATAAATTAAAAAATCAGTGATTCAGCTACAAGGTCGCACTGAAACTTTCACACACATGATCTATCCCTGTTTGCTTTGTATGCAACATGGGGTTTTTTTGCAATGGGTCAAACTGATCAGATAAAAAAGGAAAGATTACACAAAATAATATTTGTTGCCAGAATGCCTCAGATTCTGGCTGGACCTTTTAATTTTAATTTTTTTTTTTTTTCCCTTGCAGAGGAGTCAAAGAAAATTAAGGTGCTTAACAGGATAATGAGATAGAGTGGTAGCAAGGGAGAAGAGAGCATATGTTCATTTATTTATAACAATATTGCAAAGTGTTCAACATATTTAAATCTGTAAGGCACACATTCACCATGTAATTTAATTAGCACTTATGGTGGATACCATAAATGTTTCTAATGCACACTTACTATTACATGCAATTATAAATAACATGCTTATTTATAACAGTAAACTGACCAGAAGATGGCCCCATAGTGAATACAATGCAACTTAAAATTCACTCAAGGGAATAGGCTGATGTCAAAAAGTGCAAGCTCTGTTTATCAATCCTGAAAAGTACATTAGGTAGGTCTCGCTGAAGGGGTAAAGTATTTGTCATTGTAGCGCTCCAAATTATTTTAAAATTCATTATGGAGTAGATTGAGCAGATATACAGATAATCACCAATCTACTTTACTTCCTTAAACTTTAAAACCAGAGTAACTAATGCTAATGAAAAGCCAATCTTATTCCCATGTTGTGTGTTGATTTTTCTCAGGAAAAGAAAACTCAGTTTTAGGGGCTGACCCAATGGTCACTCTTGAAACCCATGAAGAAACTCCTGATAAATTCACTGGGATTTTGCTTCATGCCCTTCTCTGGGGTGTCCTTAGAAGAGCAGAGCCACAAACTTGTGCCTTCATTTCCACTACAACTGACTGGAAAGAATAAAGAAACATTTCACGGCATTTATGAATGTGCTTCTTCCTTTACAACTTCTATCCTGGGAAGCAGACTGTACATCTGCTTTCACCAGTGAAAATAAATAGATGTTCTTTCCTAGCTGGAATGGCACATGCCACTATTCTTCAAGCTTTGTGCATGTGCAGGACTGCTGTTTTTTGGTGTCAATCATTAGTACTGCCCAGAAAACAGTAACGCTACGTGAATGTGCTCATATCTGGAAATAGGAGACGTAATAATCAATGAAACACAGTAGCTTTATACTGCAAGGAGGTGAAATGGCTGACTACAATAGCAGTCTTTTTTTCAAAAAGCAGAGGATTTTAAAAAAAGAACCATTTGAACAAAACAGCTTAATATGACTGGAATAAATTATGGCACTCTTTACACCACAACTCCATAAAGCCCTTTCCCATACACGTACAGGAAAAAAACGGTGAATGGGAAGGGTTCTGAGTGAAGGCATGGCACAATAAGATCTGATACAGCTTCATAATATCACTTAAAATTAAATCACCGTGTAAGGATATAATGTGGCTTATTCTGAATGTCAATAATGTACATCACTGTACCATATTATAGATCCAGGCAGAGCAGGGAGTAGAGGGTTAATGTGGAGAAGTTTGAAAGCAACAAGAACATGGCTTCTTGCAGTTGATAAAAGCCAATGGAAAGCTGAATTTACTTCCACTATATCATTTCTGTTTAACAGAGGTGTTTTGCACGGACTGAATGGGTACAAGCGCCCTTGGGCAGCCACGTGCTATGACAGGTAAGCTAAGACAGTCAGTCTTACATCAAAGATGCAGACATGATGGCAACAGAGAGATCATAGTTTTGGGAGACACTGATGGATAGCATCAAGTGGAATGGGTCAAGTCAGAGTAGAGGGAGATATTTGTTTTGATAGAGGATCAATTTCTTATTGGATGCTGACAATCAATATAAGGTTCATTTTAAACTAATATGTTACTCAATGATATTCAAAGGTTGTTTTTTAAAAAGTTACTGTAAGATGATAATTATTATTTTCCTTCTTCTCACACACACACATCTTGACCAAGCTACATGAGATCAGAAGATCTGAACAGCCCATTTCATCGACACTGGGAAAAGGCAAGGCAATATTTTAGCTAACTCTGGGGAAAAAAGCACTAAAACCTCCACAAGCTCTTTATTCCTCAATTCTGCGTGCTCCACAGGGTAGCTGTGTACCTCTATTGAAGCTACTGGCCATTTGACAATTACAGACAAAGGATTTCTCAAAGGCTCTTAGTCTAGCTCCATGCCCAGCTTTTAAATATTGAAGCAGAGGTAATTAAGATTAATAGAATGTAGAGTTTCTACAATTAAGATATACTCTAGACAGGCAATAACATAATGTTTATTCAAACAAGAAAGAATGGTGCATCAATAATTATGACTTGAACCATTCCTTTTAATTCAAAATCAGATAATGTTAAATATGCTGTACTCGCTGCTGGGCACAAGGAGTACCCGCCTGTCTAGACAAAAATTCTTCCTGAAGGAGGACTGTGAGTCACCCCAGAGCTTTTGATCAACACATCCAAAGTGTAAACAAATGTTTCCTGAAATAGAAAATTCTTATCACAACATAATTGCAGCTGTTCGGATTTCAGACAACAGTACCTGCCTCGAAATTTCTGAAGTGCAGATTTCATACTGCTGTATTCCACAGCTGCTACAGTAGAGTCTAGCAGCTGGCACTACAATTACCCAAAACACTCTATTGCCACCAAATAGCTCAGACCTAATTGCCACAGATGACCTTACCTTACAGTGAAAAAAAAAAAGTCATTTTTTGCTCCATGGGTTACCACAGAAGGATGACCTTAAAGGAGCAGATGAGGAGGGGTAATACCCACAGCAGACCTTTGAAATGCAGAGGGTGGTAGGCTGGACCCGAATAATTCTGAATGGAAAAACCAAATTACTACTAAGTTACCCACTCCACTGCATACTTATACGGCTTTCCTAGGTGAAAGGCTGAAGAGTAGAGCGTGAGTAAACAACCATATTCTCATGCAGAGGGTTACAAGCATCTTGAAGGAATATACTCTGACATACAACACGTGTATTTTGAGGAATGAAAATCCTTCTATATAGTTACTGTAGGCTTCAGCAGTCAAAAGTTTCCCATAGCTGGTTGCTGTCATTCTGGACACCAGACCTTCTGGAGGAATGGACCATTTTTAGAAGCCTCACAATCTATTGGAGGTGAAAAGTCAGATTACAATTCCCCTTTGAAATGAATTTTAGAAGAAGCTGCCTTAAATAGTCAGTGAGCAGAAACTGTTAATTTTTTACACTGAATAATTGTTCGGAAATCCCCATTATGCCATGCCATATTTATAAGATCAGGAATATGCTAGCATAAGAGGACTAAAAGAATCATATGGGTAAAATTACAGAATTGCCAAACTGCCAGATTAAAATCATCTTGCTGTAGTTGATTTTGAATGTTTTTTCCCCCTTGCACCCCCCTAACTCAGGAGAGGAAGCCTGACTTCCATATATTTAACTGATAATACTCCAATGTATTTTCTCTGATACTAAAGAAAAATTACATATCTTCAGAAGCTTGAAAAGGGATTTTTGAAGAAAGATGAAGACACGGAATGAAAAGACATTTTAAAGATGAAATTACCATTTAAAGATGTCAAAAAGTGAATATATGTAAAGCAAGTTTCTCAATTTCTTTACGAAGCAGTCAATAAGATCAACTTCATGATTTCCTCCTTTGATTCTTTGAAATATGGATTTTTTTTACCCTGTGATACATGTGTTAATTTTAGGGTTCATTTAAAATTCATAAACCTGAAAATGGTAATATTTTTGGTTTGCATACTCATAGGAAGAATAAGATACTCCTTGAGCAGTTCAGACAGTCTCAGACCTTATTCAGTAGATGTAGCTAGTATTTTTATTCATTCGTTCACTATCAATACTTGTAGACACCCACACTTATTCCGTCACTGCCACACCTATAGTCATCACTCAACTTTTCGTGGTTATGTTTTCCTCCAAATACTAGGCAGCAATAATGGTTTTGTGCCTTTTATTAGCATTTCTTGAAATATAGTTGCTCTCATACATTTGTTCAAAGGAAGACATTTGAACAGGATTCAAACAGAGATCAGGCATATATGTATATATAACTATCAAGACCCAGTCAATTTGGATCTGGAACATGGATACATATTCAGGGCTTCACCCTACCAGATTATTATCCTACATTTGATCACTGCGATCTTACACCTTCTGTGAAGCATCTGATGTTAACTACAGCCAAGGATCCAGCCTGCATACCCTGTTGCAACGCAGCCAGTTTGGTCAAGGAGCCTGAAATTCAAGAAATACTCCACACTACCTTGGGCACGGAATACTTTTTGGGGTAAGTGATCCCTGCAAGACCCTCCACAGTCCTGGTGTTCTAGTGAGCACTCTGGCAGCATCCTGACCTCAGCCTGTAAGAAGACCTTGGTGCATACCCTATTCCTGCAGGCCATGGGTTCTTCCAGAAAGTAACTAATTTAGGGACAGAAAAGCTGTGCATGCAATATGCCCCACTCCTTACCCAAATTTACCTAACCTCAGAGTGCTCATAGGGCACAGTTACACTTGGATGTAGAGTTTAAGTGACGAGCTTATTGCCAAAACAGCTGCAATACCAGGCAGGAGTTTCAAAAGCTCTACATTAGAAGAACAGATCCTGCTGAAATTTTCTTAAGGAATTTTATATATATTAAAAAAAACCCAAAACACCAAACAAACAAAAAACCACACAAGCTAACTTTGAATTGGCTTCCTCTGTGACTTGTGGCCGTCTAGCCACACTACCAGAGAGCAATGTTTGGTCTAGGCGTGCCTTGTTATTCAGCAGACAAGCACTGATCATAGCCTGTCCTTGGCCATCTAAGGCATCTCTCAATACCTGACTCATTTTCTAGTACTAGGAGACTCTTGAGTTTTACCAGGATAAGTCTGCACAGAAATACAATCTCTCATCAACACACTCTCCAGCCATACAAGAGAGGTAGGTGTACGGACAGGTCAGGAGCAGGCTTTGTGTAAACTGTCTTTCTTTAGCAAAATGTTTTTGTTTGGTTGGTTGGGTTTTTTTTTCTTTTTTTTTTCTCCCCACCAAGAGCCAGGTGAATCAACTTGGTACAACATTCAGAGGGGCTGCTGTGACTCTCACCTTGCTAGCTCCATATGCAGCCTCGAGGACCTCTGGACTATTTAATGCCCGTTTCTTCCTGTTATATGCTCCCCAGTCTCCAATGTGTGCCTGGTAGTGGTGAAAGTGTATAACACCAACAGACGACTCCAGCTGAGGAAGACAAACAGACCTTCAGCATCAAAAGCAGCTCCACCCCCTGAGACAAAAACCTACTTCATTCCTGTCTCATTTATAGAGGTGAAGGACTTGCCTTTCTTTGTCCCTGAAACCCCTTCATGAAATTACGTCTTCATAGTATTTTTTTCCACAAAAGCAATGGAGAGTTTCCCTGGGAGACATCAGCATAGCTTTCTTTAAAACCTTCACTTTTCTAACCAATGCTTATGCAGGCATTCACTAGAAGGACAGAAATCAGAACAGAGTTACTGATAGAGTTTCAAAAGAGGTCGCTTAACCATACCTAAGTAACTTTTTAAATTAAGTATTGAACAGTGGGTAGATTACAAGAAGATGCAAAGCAGATAGAGGATAGCATCAGAGATGCAAAGAAAAACTTTGAAAACAGAAGTTGAAAGCCATGCTAAATACAACACTTTTTCCAATACTGCAAATTAAGAGATCAGGGAAGGGGAAAATGAGAACATTATAGGCCAGAATGGTAAACTCAATCAGTTAGGATGGCAAAATGCCTGAACTGTTAAATTATTGCATTCTCAATACATTTGCAAGAGGGAATGATAAAAAGTGGTCTTTGACCTGACAGCAGATCTATAGTTACATAAGGCTACAAATAGCAAGATGGGAGTTTACTGTGAAAAACTCATGATTACATGTGTGCCAGAAACCTAACATGTGCTACCTGCCTCTGATCGGAGGCAGAGATAAAGTCCTTGTGTTTTGTGCATTATTACTCCTTATTAAGCTGTATTTCTGTTAGTCTCTGATGTAAGGAGACACATACATTGTGCTATGTCAGGTCATGTCAAGTCCCATCAAGTCATATGGTGTAACACAGCCTGATGTAACCCGACGTGGTGCATATTAGTGCCAATGGAAAAAGCCTAAATGCCAAGCTATTTTCAATAAATACACCCCCATGTACTGGTGCACAGCGAGACCCCGATGGGGCTTTATCCTGCAGCTCTGCAAAAATACCAGTCATGGAAAGCTGTGGCGTTTCAGAGAGTTAGAAAAAAAAAAAAATCATAAAACACATTCTGAAGAAGCAGACATCTATTGGTATTCATGGCCAGAGCTATTAAGCACAATGTAGAGACCGTACAAATTAAGAAAACTTAATTATCTTGGATTAATTTATTTCCAAGACTGTTAAAATAATCCCGTGCAGCCCTGTAATAAATGTGGCAACGGAAACAGCCAATCAGCTGTATTTAAGCTCAAGAGGAACTTCCTCTTCGCCCCCATGCCTGTTTCTGTTCCTCGTTGCTGTTGCTCCATTAGCACCAAGGGTTTGTTTGGGTACATCCTAGTGACACCCATTCTGCAGAGATAGACTGTGTTTGGATGTGACCTTTCAACTTGGTCTACCCCTGTGTGGTCTACCCAAACTCTAGCCTGAGGAACTGAACTGATTCAGTTTCTTTCTGCATTTACATTTCTGAGAGGTGCCTTCTTACCGTTACATGACAGCATCAGATTCAGATGGAAAGAAGAGTACTAAGAAGCGAAAAGTAAGCCAGGGGAGGAAGATAGCTCCACAACACATCAACCTGAAAAGCATCTGGGTTCACTGGCCCTGTCAGTGCATGTACAGGCAATTACAGTAACACTGATGTTCTTTTCATTGTGCAAAAAAAAAAAAAACCAACCCAACACACACAACTGAATTGTCAAGCCTTGGAAAAGACTTCCCCCACTCCTCATTTGAATGGTTTGATAAAGGGCTCAGCTATCTCCCATTGCTTTCAGTCACGTCCTCGGTGCCTTACGGAGATACAGGTAAAGAGCTGTATGGGGACAGGTAAGGGGCACTCCGTCATGCCTGTCCTTGGCTCAACCACTGCCTCCTTTGGGAAACAGGGTGGCAATTAGAAGCCCTACAGCCAGCACATTTGTAAAAGCAGAAGGCGATTCTCTAAAGGGTAGTACAGATCCTCTGTAACTCAGAGACTCAGCCCGCCTTGGTTTCGCATGCCTACAGAAGGTATACCCCTCATGCAGTTTTCCTATGTAATATTTATACATGAGAACTCTTTGCTATTTAGGCATTTACATTGACTTAGAGGTTCAGTGAAGAAACAAAGAGATCAAAGCTCATCAAACTCATCACTTGCATAACATTGTGAGACTGGAGTATGCATCACTTGGAGAATCACAGACAGGTGGAAAGCCTTGCCAGGTACAAGCCTTCAGTCCTTTCAAAGACTGTTACCACCTTTTCAAACAGAAAAGGATAACTAAAATACACCACACAGAGCCTTCCTTCTCATCCATATTAAAAGCTGCCCCACAGGTCTTCACCACAGTTACTTTTTTATAGAGCGTTCAAAGAGAAGAATAATATTTTTGTCCTCAACTTTGTCATAGACAGAATTCAACTACTTCAATAATGCTTTACATATTTAAATAGCATTGCTAAGGAAAATTTTGTTGAGGGTAAGCATCTGCTCCTTACAGCAAGTTGCTCACTGCTTAAGCAAACACCTTTCCCAGCCACTTTTCAAGAACCAGTTGGAAAGGGCCAAAGGTGAATTTTGGCATCAACGATGATTTATTTGTGCAAAACAGTTTAAACGCAAGCAATATATTCCTGTCACCCAGACAGCTGACAAAATGTCAGTCGCCTTTATCAATTGTTTCAGTACCTCCTGTCAGCTACCATCAATCTTTGAAATAAACACTATAAATAAAACTGCATAGGCAAATGGCTGCCAAACAAACCAAGGGTTAAGCACATTTCACCTATTACGCAATTCTGTTCCAATGGTTATTTTGATCAGAGGCCTAAATTCAAAGTGAATGCAGAGCTTCAGCCAGACAGGAGGCAAGGACATCGTGATAAATATACATAGGTGCTATTTTAATATGCCCAGCAGCAAAGCATCCCTTGGCCATCTCAGTCTCACCAGCCGGTGGACTGGCCACGGCAACGTGCTACTGAAACCTGCCCTGTGCCCACGCACCAAAGCAAAACCCCACTCTTGTTTTGGGCTGAACAAAGAGGGTAGAGGTGAACATGAATTAGAAATACACAGGGTGGCACAGCTGAAGGGGACAGGGCAGCTCAGCTGGGTTTGCAGGACCAGCAAGGTCAGATGTGATGGGGACAGGCACCAGGCTCCAGGCACTGCCCAGCTGATGCCCTCACCCCACTTGCAGACTCCCAAAACACACTCCTCAGCTGCTTGGACCTCCACCTCAGACCTCCTGTACACCCAGGGATTCCCACCACACTGAGAAGACCTGTCCCAAGCCCTCCCTTAAATACTCAGCTACAGGAGTGGGGTCAGGGATCACCCTTTAAAGCTGCAGGGGCCGTTTCCCACTTGCCCAGCCAGCCTACTCAATTTGTACATTGGAGGGGCGACGAAGACCAGTGCTCCATGTGCAGCAGAAAGTCAAGATGGAAAT